>QLNU02014176.1:10567576-10592916 GCA_006491805.2 Dysdera silvatica
ACTGTAGAAATAATGAGCTGCAAATATAAAACAGCAGATGAATTAGTAAGAAGGAAAACTATACCAATAGTATAGTGAAAAATTCACAAAATATAACTAAACAAGAATTTTACACTTAAATTAAAACACAAATAAGTACTAAAATAAAGTAAATTAACTAACAAAGGAACCACTTTTGTGGAAGCTCGTACTTTGACACAAGACATATCACAAATGATAGTCCCTAAATTTCTTATTAAGAATATGAAATCAGTTTTTTGTGAATAGCATATAAATGTTTTTTATTAATATTCAAAGTCCAAAAATCACACTTTTTAGGTGAAGTTTGATATTTTTTTATTCGCACTGTATATGAAGATAATAACTTTTGAACTCAATTACAAGAATGGGAGCGATTCTGCTTTCTAGCTAAAGGTCTCTTTTTTCTCATCTGTCTCTAAAAGTAGCTTTTTAGGAATTTAGTCTCTTAAATCTCTTTTTTTTTTTAAAGAAATTGCTCTCTGATTGGGGTTTATATATATATATATATATATATAATTTTTCGTTTAATTTTGAATTCCCCTCTAATTCTCTAATGAAGTCTGGTTAAACCAGATTAAACTTGCCCTTACTAAATTGCCCTTCATTATGTTACGATTGCCTTTTTTTTTTTAAATCTTACTTTGTAAAGTTATCACTTTAATTTATTTATATATGTATATATGAGATGTGAAGTTCCAAATTTCACCTTATCCATTTTGTTGATTTCGAAAAAATTTGAAAAACTGTTGTTTGTTAACTCGTATATCTATGCACACTGCCTATTTCAAATCGAAAAAAATGAGTATATGATTGATTGTTTTAACTTTGGAATGCATTGCGATGAGGAAGCAAACTGTATCAACATGTGTATACTCAAAATTGATCAAAATGGGTAAGAATGAATTTGAAACTTGACGCCTTATATATACACATATAGTAGAACCTCCATATAACGAACTTCTGTATAGCGAAATTCTCTATGTAGCAAAGTTTTGGTAAATGCCCATGGTCATTACATGGAAAGTGTCTATATAACGAAATAAGTTTCTGTGTAACGAAATTTGTAACAACCAAAAACAGAAAATCACGTGGTCATGTCAGTGACATTGGGTTCCCTAATACCATGGAAATACAATATGTACACCTAAAACAGCAAATTTTACATAATGGAATGTTATTTATGAGAAACAGTCACTTACTGAAAAACAAGATTTTAATTGTGGTATCATACTGCACTGCCCTAGTTCATAAATGCATAGTTTCCACCTTGAGAATTTTCTATATAACGAATTTTTTTCATGGAACCGACCATTTCGTTACATGGAGATTGTACTGTATGTTTGTATTGTTTTAGTGAAAAAAAAAGTAAAAGAACCATTTTAGTGCAAAATTTAAATATACATTATGGGTAAATGCGAGTTTCGGAACTTATGGTTAAAACCAAGAGACAGTACCGTTCATGAACTTTCATTGTGGTGTACTAAACAAAGTGAATATGTACATTTTGCAAACCATGTACTGCTGTAATAAATATTGAAAATAAGAGTTTCCATTCATTACTACAGCATGTTAGTGATGTCAAACATAAGAAAATCTTTTGGGAGACTGTGAATCGAAAACAGATGACTTTGTGCAGGCCTGTTTCAACACTTCAAGATGAAGAACGATCTGGTAGCTCCTTTATTAACATTGCTGCAGATATTTTGCCTAATCCAAACAACAGTTAGTACTAATGAGCTCAAAGAGAAAGGAACTACTCCTGAGTTAGTTCGCGCACTCAAGCATATTTGCAACAATTTCTCAGCTAATTCTTCCAGTGACTGGAAGCAAGTTTTGGATGCCATATTTCTAGGATCAGTTCCGTCTGACTTATTTGTCAGTCCAAAAAAAAAATGCAATATTTCATAGTGGATGCTCTTGGTATATATTTTCATGATCAAATGTTGGAAGATTTAGGCTCCACACTTTTTACTATTTCATATGATGAAACGACTAATATTGAAAACAAAAAAGAGTTGCAAATCCCTGTTCGTTATTGGTCAGAGACCAGAACCGAAGTTGTTTCCCAACATTTGGGAACCATCTTTCTTGGTAAAGCTGATGCAGTTGCACATTCTGAGATTTCCTCAGCAATTAGTTTTGGAAATCTACTTTTAAATAACCTGCTAATTATAGGCTCTGATGGACCTAACGTTAACCAAAAGATGCACAAATTATTCAATGAGGATCTTTAACAAAGGAGGTCCAAAGACTTAGTTAATATTGGAACACGCCCAATCCACACAGTTCACAATGCATTCCTTAAAGCTCTTGAAACTTTCGGTGACAAACATTCACAACTATTTTGGTGATTGGCCGTGAAGGTGGCAAGATTTTGAAACTATCCAGAATGAACTTAAACCGTCAGTGCATAAGCTCAGTAAACATACTACTTCTAGGTGGTTAACTTTTTTTGATGCTGCCAAAAGATTGATTGAGCAATGATCTTCTGTTCATGAGTATTTTTTGAGATTCGTACCTGCAAAGAAAAGTAATGATACTATTCAGAGAAACTCTTATAAAAATGTTGGTGAATTATTAAATAAATCTGGGATATTGATGGAGCTCCACTTCACCGTTTTACCTGCTGAGCTATTTCAGGCCTTCATTAAAACTTTTCAAAGTAATCGTCCACTGGTTCATATTCCGTTTTCGCAACTGCTCTCAGTAGTTCAGAAGCTGCAGGTCGCATTTGTCGATCATCTGCTCTGAAAAATTTACACATGTTTGACTGGGAAAATGAGAACTTACTTCAGCAGAAAAATTTAGCAGAACTGTCATCTGTTAATATGTCTGGAGAAGTTAAGAAAGAAGTTTCTTCACTAGGTCAAAAAAATAAAATGACTTTTCAAATATGTGTCCAATCACGTTACATTGCTGGCTGTACATACCTTATCAAAAAATCCCTCACAAAAAAAAGCTCTCTGGCGTTTACAGAAGTTAGAAACAAAAATAAAGAGAAGCTGTTGACAGAGTATGATAGTTGCAAGGCACTTCCTTAGGTATTGGTGAAGATAGTCTCCTAGGTGAGTGGAACTGTCTTCAAGTGGAAAGTGAAGAATCAGATGTAATTGAAATCGAATAGAATTGGAGCCACTTTTTTGCTCTAAAAACCACTGATGGATCTCCTAAGTATCTTATTATTTCCAAGGTGCTGAAAGCAGCATCATGCCTTTCACATGGAAATGCTGATATTGAAAGATGATTTTCAGTTTCAAAGGTAATTCTTGATGTTAGTCCACAAATGTCTCTCAGAACATTGAATTCAATTCTGGTCATCAAAGATGGAATGAAGCAATATAAAAATAAACTTTTTTTTTACCAATTATCAAGAAATCGATATCTTTGGCACATAATGACAATAAGCATTACCAAGCATATATGGGGGGGAACAAATGAGACTGAAAGAATATATATATAAATACAATCACTCCCTTTATTTAAATTGAGCAAAATTTATTATCGTCATATACAATGCGAATAAAAAATATCAAACTTCACTTAAAAAGTCCGAATTTTGGAATTTGAATATTAATAAAAAATATTCATATGCTAGTCACAAAAAATTTATTTCATATTCTTAATGAGGAATGTAGGGACTATCATATGCGATATATCTTGTCTCAAAGTGTGAGTTTCCACGAAAGTGGTTCCCTTGTAAGTAATATAATTAAATATATATATTTGTTTGTGTTTCGTTTCAGATGCATGCTATAATCCTGGCAGTGCTTTACTACAATCAAAAACTTAGTCAAGAAGGCATTGCAAATATAAATGGCTGCCTATTCGTAATTCTTGTGAACTCTATCTTTAAAGCTATAACTGTGGGAGCTGTTGTATGTTATACATTTTTATGATTATATGTATGTACTTTTGTGATTAATAATTGAAACACCTTTTTATGTTTGTGCTTTATGGCACAAGGACAAAAGTGTCATGCTGCACCACAACCTAAAGTTTTTCAAGGAATCCAAACTCCTTACATACTAGAAAACCAGCCCCCAGACTACATTCAGCAGTTAATCGGTAAGCATTCTTATTTTATACAGGGTTCATACTGTTCTTAAAAGTCCTTAAGAATTCCTTAATTTTGAAAATAAAGATTAAGGACCCTTAAAACTGCTTAATTTTACACCCAGGTATTTAAAAACTCCTTATTTTTCATCCCATCGATCTTTGTCGCCAAGCGTGACCGGAAAAGAACTTTGGGAAATTCACTTTCACCTCTGACTTCATTACAGTTATCATCTCTCAACTTAATGAACGTGAACTTAATGAAAGGGTGTGATAATTTAGTCAAATCACAATATCGAGGATTACGAGTATCCATATGAGTTATTCTAGTGGGGGAGGGCTGAGAAAAATTATTACCTTCTTCTCAAGGCTGTCAAAAATTTTAGTGAATGTACAAGATACTAAAATGCTACAAAAATAATTGATACTGCTTGACAATTAGTAATGAGCTAAAAAGTACCTTATTTTAAAATGTGACTGTAAAACTTTTGAAAGTAAATGCATAGCAGAATTAGGCAAATAAAATTTTTAAACGGCTAGGGGGTACTCTAGCCTCCCTGCCCCCATATGGGTGCCCATGTCAAGGATAGAATGATGTGCAGGGCTCCCAGCGGGTTCACTTTTTACATAAAAGTCTGTATTTTCGTCTTGAGTCTGCATTAGTCTGTTTACCATTTGGTCCTTATTTGCCCACTTTTCTTTACTGATGCTTAACCAGAAATTAGTTAATTAAACATAAATAGTCCACAATATTCATGTGTACAAAGGGACTTCTGGAGGCAGTCATAATGCTGTAAGATTCATATTGCTGATTAGTCAGAGGTAATTAAAGTGTGGGACATAAGTTCCATCTATGCTATGTGGTGGATATTTCAGACAAGGCATAAACAGGATTTCGGGGTCCTAGAAAATTTATCATATTTTCTCTTTCTCCTTTCCATCCCCCCCTCCCCACTAGCAGAGAGTTTTCAAAAGTTGACAGATTGTTAAGGTTTTTTTAAAAAAAAGTCCTCCTTTTACACATATACTTAGTACTTCAAGGTTTTTTATTGATTTTTTAAAAAGTATTTTTCCCTTCTAACACAGAAACTCTTAGGATATATATATCATCATCATCATCATCATATTCAACCATTATCTATCCACTGCTGGATGAAGGTCTCTCCAAATGCTTTCCACACAAGTCTATCCTGGGCCATTCGTTTCCACGTCACCCCAACCTCTTTTCTTATTTCATCCACCCATCTAGTTTGAGGACGTTTTCTAGGTCTTCGGTGGTCTCTTGGAATCCAGTTCAGAATTTCTGTTGTCCATCGTTGATCAGTTCTTCTTGCAATATGCCCAGCCCATCGCCATTTCAGCCCTTTTACTTTAACAATGATGTCCTCTACTCTAGTTTGCTCTCTCACCCAAGTGTTCCTTTTCCGATCTCTCCTAGTTATTCCAAGCATGCACCTCTCCATGCTCCTTTGCGTTGTCTGTAACTTTCGTATTGCTCCAACTGTTAGACTCCATGTCTCTGATCCATAAGAGAGGACTGGCAATACACACTGGTTGAAGACTTTTCTTTTTAGACATAAAGGCAATTTCCCCTTCAGGATAAAACTGTTTCTTCCAAATGCACTCCAGCCAAGTTTAATACGTCTGTTGAGTTCTTTCATAATGTTGCCATCCATTGAAATCAGCTGGCCAAGGTAAATATATGAATCAGCAATTTCTAGCTCAATGTTGTCAACTTGTATTTTTGTTTCCTCTACAAAATTATTGAACATGATCTTAGTTTTTTGTAGGTTCATCTTGAGTCCAACTTCTTCACTTCTAGTTGAGAGCTCTTGTACCATGTCTTGGAGTTCTAATGGGTTCGTTGAAAAAATAACAATGTCATCAGCAAACCGCAAATGATTTAAATATTCACCATTTATTTTTATTCCCTTGTTATTCCAATTTATCTGCTGAAAAATCATCTGTAAAGCTGAAGTAAAAAGTTTTGGAGAAATGGTATCTCCCTGCCTCACACCTTTACCAATTTTGATAGTTTTGGTATCTTTATGTAACCGAAATTTTGCACTTGCATTTTTATACACACGTTTCACCATGTCAATGTACACATCCTCAATGTCTGTTGATCTTAAAGAGTTGATGACTGCTGATGTTTTAATAGAGTCAAAGGCCTTCTCATAGTCAATAAATGCAACACACAATGGAAGTTCATATTCATGTGTTCTTTCAATTAATTCTCTTAATACTTGAATATGGTCCACTGTACTGAATCCACTTCGAAATCCAGCTTGTTCTCTTGGTTGAGCTGCATCTAATTTTTTCTGCAGGCGATGTGTTAGCACTTTTGTGAAGATTTTATAAATAGCAGGTAACAAGCTAATTGGTCGGTAATTTTTCAAATCCTCTTTATCACCTTTTTTATGCAAAAGAATTACTGTTGCAGAATCCCATTGGTTTGGTATGTTACCGCTGTTAAGACATTTGGTAAAGAATTTTGCAAGTATGTCTTCTACATATTCTCCAGCTTCTTTTAGGATATCTAATGTAATACCATCATCACCAGGGGCTCTTCCTTTCTTCATATTTTTTATTGCAAATGAAACTTCTTCTTTTAAGATTTTAGGAGCTGTTCCTTCGACTATCTCAGAGTCTTCGTTTAATCCACTGTTACTTTCATATAGTTTTTTGTAGAATTCTTCAACTCTTCTAAGTATTTCTTCCCTATTTCTTGTTACGGTGCCATCCTCTCCTTTTAATGCAATGATGTGTTTCTTCCCAACAGATAAACTTCCTTTAACAACCCTAAGGCTCTTGTTATTTTCAATGGCTTTCCTTACTAGCTCACAGTTGAATTTTCTTATGTCTTCTTTCATGCTTTTGCGCAGAGTTTTACAAAGTTCTATGTACTCAATCCTGGAACTGGTATTTCGATTGTCCACCTTCATATCTCTTCGCCTTTTCATGAGCTGTTTCGTCTTCTCAGATAATTTGCTATTGTGCTTTTTACAGGTTACACCACCAATTTCCCCAGCAGTTTCAACTATTGTCTTAACAATGTTTTCATTTGCTTCTGAGATATCAATTTCTTCAATAAGTCCTTCCAGTGCAGAAAAGCGATTTTTTAATTCCAACTTGAATGCCTCGGTATTTGCTTTCAGTTTCATTAAATCCACCCTCTTACATACTTGTTTCCTATATATATGTATATATTTATTTATATATTTGTATGTCTAATAATAATTTTAAAAAATCCACGCCTGGCTGCAGGGTCTTTGCCGCATTTTCTCTCTCCCTGTCCCACGCAAAATTTTTTCATACTTTTTATATATGTGGTAATTTAATGAATTAAATTTTATTTTTTATTTCAAATTTAAGTAATTACTGAGGTTGCATTATAAATATTTAGGTTCTGTTTGAGTAAAATAGTGTTTATTTTTCAGTACTTCTTGCATACTATATCTACTTGTTTTGGGAGGAGGTGGGGACGTAATACATAAATTTTTATAATTGATCTTTATGAAAAAAGATCAATATATAAAAAATACGAATATTGAGAAATTCTATTTAAACTTTGAGTGATAACTACTTAAAAAGAAATATGTATACAAATCACAGTATTAGGTTCTTGTTGATCCTTTTTATTAAAATATGTTTCTTATTGGTCCTTTTTCTTAAAAATTTGGTTCAAAAATTTAGTTTCATAGTTTCTTGCGAAGGATTTACTGGGAGCCCTGCCTTTGTTTTGATCAATACTAAATTAAGTGCTTTGTGGGTCCTTAATTTTTTGTTTTAGGTCCTGAAAACTCCTTAATTTTACTCCTTAAAAAATAGTACAAACCCTGTTATACCTGGATAAGTGACACACCACGTGAACACGTTACGACTGCAGGATCACACCCTTTTATGATGAGAACAATTAAATAATTATGTTTGATGTAGTTGATATGAAGACATAGTTCTCGTTATGTCTACTGATAACACTATATATTACATATTTCAACTTAATCTTTTTGCAAACGTTCTTTAAAAATCAAACTCCTTTAATCAAATGTTTCAATGATTACTTTCATTTGCTTTCAAAGTTTTTATGAGGAAGGAAATTTATGTGGAAATTTTTTTAATGAACAACCAATAACATTTTGATGTTCAACTAACCTATTGATAAGACCAAATTCATAGAAATATTGATAATATGAATTAATGTAAGCTGCATAAATCACTTTCATTATAAAAATTGGACTCGATTGAAAAGTGTTTTTTCTTAGTCCCTATTTGTAAGATATTATTACCCTTCATTTGTGTTTGATTTTTTTGAGTTTTTCGTGGAGGATTTTTATTACAATTAATAAAGTTGGCACCTACGTTTTCTTAATTGTAATAAAAATCCCCCATGAAAAACTCAAAAAAAAGAAAAACTCACCCTCAAATGCTTTGTGTGTTGACCATTATTTGGCAATTGTGTTATCCCTGAGAAGGGTAATAATATCTTACATCCTTATATATACGGAGAAAGAGAGTGCCGTGCATGTCCTCATTGGTCCTTGCCTAGCAGTCAAGGCACTCTAGTCTCAAAAGAGGGACCCTGGTTCGAGTCCAGGACGGGGATGATGTCTTATACCAAAAAAAGCTCTAGTATGAGCTAAAAAATCGCTGGTGTCAGCTTTATTAATTGTGATGTCCCTTTTTCTAAGTAAAATGCAACAAGGCTTTGGTTTCTTCCTTCCATAAAAGAAAGCAAGTCCATAAGGACATACTTTAGCACACTGGTCTATATACGTTACAGGGAATCTCTTAGGCTTTTTAAAAGATAGGTAGAAATCTCCTCTTGAGATTAAGGTAGAGCTTTTAAAGTATAGGTGAAAAGAGACATCACCCCAACCTAGAGTCGAACTGTGGTTCCTCCGTTAGATCCAGAGTGCCTTAACCGCTAGGCCGTCGAGACACAGGAACAACTCTCCTTTTCTCCATATATAAGGTTGTAAGATGTTATTACCCTTTGCAGGGTTAACACAATTGCAAAATAATGGTCAACACACAAAGATGCCAAGGCATGTTTTTGTAATTTTCCATGGGGAATTTTTATAGGTATAAATCTCTGACACCCACACTTGAGTTCAAACTGGAGCTTTTGAAGTATAAAAGAAAGAGACATCGCTCCAGTGTAGAGTCGAAATAAAGTCCCTCACCCTTTTTTAAAAAATCAAATGATTTCAATTCATATGACATCAAACACATTCTCCCTTTTCTCTGATCTCCATTTTAAATGATGTTTAATGTTTCAAAAATAATAAGATATTATCGCAAATGTTATTTTTCTCTGAGTGGCTATATAACCTTTTGGCATATTTGCTAACATAGCATATACATTTCTGGCTCTAGAATTTATTGATGCTGATTTTTGTGTTATACATAGGAAAGTTAAAGATGGTGTTTTTTATAAGACCAGTTTTGGATGTAAAATTAAAATTCCACACAGTTTCAAACAATCTTTGCCTTTTTGAAAAGAAATAAATTTCACTTTTTTGCATCCAAAACTATGCTTGTGGTGGTGGTTCTTATCTTTTCATTATCCTGCATAATGCTACACCAAAATTGCATGTGTTTGTTTGCATACTCTTTATTAATCTACTCATTTTTTGTAGCGATATTGTGGAGCCTTACCAGTTTTCCTCAGAGAACATCGAAATAGAATGTACAGAGCAGATACTTATTTTATTAGCATATCAATTTCTGATGTAAGTATATTTGTAATGTGTTGTACATAAAAGTTTTGAAGATATGTTAGTATACTTTATGTCTGAACAACTTAATCTTCCCTCCAATCAGTATGTTTAATGAATATGAATAATCATTTCTGACACCTACACTGTGAGCTCAAGCTAGAACCTTTTTATAGAAGAAAAAGGGCGATCGACTTGACCCAGAGTCACGAACTCGGGACCCTCCATTAGATTCAGAGTGCCCTGACCACTTGACCACCATGGCAGGAACGATACTCCTTTTGTTTGTATTTTAGGTATTATAGTATACTATTATTACCCTTTTCAGGGTTAACACAGTTGCCACTGGTCAACACATAAAGACACTAGGACTTAGTTTCTGAAATTTTTTCGTGGGAAATTAACTATGATTTACTCATATTTAATTCCCCCATAAAAAAATTATGAGGAACACGCTCCAGTGTCTTTATGTATTGACCAGTTTGGTAATTGTGTTAACCCTGCGAAGGGTAATAATACCCTATAATACCTTACATACGAAGAAAAGGTGTATCGTTCCTGCCCTGGTGGTCATGGTCAAGGCACTCCAAATATAATGAAGAGTACCCAGTTCGACTCTGGGTCAGAGTGATCGCTCTTTTTCTTATGTAACATAGCTCTAGTTTAATCTCATAGCATGGATATTGGAAACAGTTATACATATGTATTTCCTCACAAAAAAAATTCTAAAAAACATGCCCTGCTAACTTTATGTGTTGACCAGTTTGGCAGTTGTGGTAGCCCTGTGAAGGGTAATAAATATCCTATAATAAGTATGTTTAATTGAAATTTTTTAAACACATGCTTAAGCACTTTTTTTTTGTGCCATGAAATTCAACATGCATTTTGTTGGCAAAAAAAGAAACGATGTATTTAAATAATGGGAGAGCCAAAAATGTATCTTTAATATAACACACCAATAAAACACACTGAGCATTTTTAGAATGTGTGAGAAGGGTGCATATGAAGCTAATATAAGCAGCATTATCCTCATGGGTAAAGAAATCTGACTGGTTTTATTGTTTTGTTACATTAAGTAGACTTAAGATGCTCCTATGATATACAAGTCATCAGTACAAGAAACTAAGTGAATTTTAAATACAGGGTATCCATGAAAGATCTTCATTATTATAAAAATTCATAACAAAAAAAATCGGGTGGGCTATCGAAACATGGTTTGCGGTAAAAGAAAGATCGATTCAGGTTTTGTTTTTTTTTTAATTTTTTTTTACACATGCCATTTAATAATCTTCGATACAGACTCCTTTAGTTGAACCAAGAATGTCTATAGTCCATTTGCGTAAAATTGGCCAGTGGTCCTACTAGAATTCACGGGAGCTGACGTCACAAACGGGTTGGTTCATTGCAGTAGAGGGAAGGGCATCATTTCATAACTGGTTTTTCGCACAGACAAACGTGTGGGCTCATCGTCTTTGAGAACTGCATTCATACTATAGAGAAAAATGAACATAAAATTTGCAATAGGCACTGTTTTCTATCTTTGAGTAAGCTAATTAATTATGCTTACTCAGCCAAGGTGAGCAGAACTTCTGACTGGTCCTGTGGTGGCACAATGTCGCAATGCATTCACCTAGTGTGCCGTTATGCCGGGTTCGACTCCCAATGGTGCAAAGAACGCTTACTCAGAGATCTCATAAAGATTGCACTGCTCACTGTAGTCTGGGGTTTGGTTCCCTAGGCCTTAGAGATTCGGATTCCTCGAAAAACAGTAGGTCCCGGCACAGCATGACCATTGTAGTCCTTGAGCCGTAAAACCACAAACAAACAAACAAGAACTTCTGACTATGGTGAGGTTCCCCTTGACACAATACAGCAGCAGTAGTGTCAGCAGTGGGAAATTTTTAATTTGCATATAATTCTCAAAGATATTTTAGCACTGTTATCCTATCTTCATCAGTGAGGTTAGATTTCTTGGCATAATTAGAAATATCTGCAGTTAGAATTTCCATTTCAACTGTTATATTGTGTTTGGGTCTACCTTGGAAAGCGTTCGAAAATATCTCCTGGTTGCTGTTGTTTTTGCTTTCCTCAACAGCAGTCTCATCAATGTCACAAGAGTTCAGGGAAATGTTATTGGGATTATCACTATTTTCAATCTTACTTTTAAAAAAAAAATAATTTACCAGTGTTTGTTGACATAATAATTTTTTGGCCAAGTTAGCCTAAAGGAGGAGTCCGGGCCCCCTATTTAGGTGTGCCGCTGCAACTAATGATTTTTTAACATGAGCAGAACTGGTTATAGTAATATCTAATTTGAGAATCTTAAATGGTGTCTGGAATCCTAGGTCATCACATTGTGTTTCTTCTCTCCCACTCTCTCTTAGTATAAATAGTCACTATATCCATGTATTGAGCAGGTAAAATCATCACTCCAGTCCAGCTACTGTAATCAAGTGGCGTACAACCATCATATCTGGAATTACATTCTAGTGAGCCATCTCTTATGATAATCAATCTCACTTATTTTTACTGCAATGTTTTACAGCTATTCGTGTTGCCTATAATGTCACACTTTCCATGTATTATTTACCAGCACGATACTAGTAGATGTCTCACAATGAAACTCTCTCCACAATGCCTCCGTATTTTTACTACTCCCCTGTTTGTGTGGCTAGCTAGATCCTCAGACCTCTTGCCAATCCAGCGTGTTGGGAGATATGCTGTGAAAGTACTTATAGTGATCACAGAATAAAAGCAAACTGCCACCAGTTGCAGTGACGGGATCAAAAGTTTTTCATGAGGTCCTAACCTCTCTTACCTATGGAAGCAAACTCCTTACTATAAATAGAAAAAAAAACTCAGATGTTTGATACCCATGGAATTCAAAGCCTGTTTTTGTGCATGGTGGACAAAAGCATTGCACCAATACTACCATGTGGCTCACATTAAAGTAGTATACAAGTGTTTCCAATTTTTATCTACTACCTGTTGCTGCAGTTGTCATTTTGAATGTAAAGATACTGATCTTATCGTATTATTACAGGGCTTGCACTCCTTTGCCCCGTTTTCAATCCTTTACAAGGATAGTGCTAATAAAAGCCTTTTTTTTTTCTAAGAGTTCACTCCTAGATATCCAAGATATATCAAAATTCGCTCACATGATGAATGACATAATGCTTTTTGTGATTTATTTTATTTCTTGTAAATTAAACAAAGTAATTAGTATGTTTATCTGGTTTTATATGGCATCATAATTCCCGTTTCAGTTGCCAATGGCATTTGCATTATCTGTCGTAAGGATAGTTACAATTTACTACTTCATAGGTAAGAAATTTTTTGTAGAATTAAAATATATTTAGCTTTCAAAATTATTTCATGTTAATGTTTTGATATGCAGCAGCAATTTCAAAGAACTCCTGTCGCATATAAAACTTAATTGCAAACTCAGACAGCTTGTCACGTTAATCCTCGCCAACTTGCATCTATGCAAATTTATCTAAATCTGTCTCCGATTAAAGTTTGTAGCAATGCCGCGGAGCTTGTTTTTAGATGCAGGAATCCCCTTTATCCTACTTTTTTGGTGAGGTGCCCTACAGTTTGGGGAAATCTCCTACTTTTTTATTGTTGACTAATAAAATCCAATGCAAGAAATTAATTTGGAATAAGTTTTTTTTTTTTTCAGCCACCAAATTACTACCCATCCTTAATAGACGACTTGGACTATTCATTGTACAGGAATTAACAATCATCCACAGTTCTAGTGTAAACTTTACTTTATGTGTAGATGAAACAACAGCCCAAGTGTAAAAGTAGTTGAATATGTATGTCCAGGTTTGGAGTTCTGATACTTCTCAACCAGTTCAATATCACCATTTGTCTTCGATATTTTTAAGTTATGCAAAAGCAGAAACAATGTTTATATAGATTTGTAAGGAATTTGAAAAGACTTCATTTGTCTAAATTGTCATGTTAGCTATGGACGGTCCAAATATAAACAAATCCCTTTGGAAGAAAATGAACGATGTTGTAAAAACATCTGGTTCCCCTGGACTTGTTGACGTTGGGTCTTGCAACCTACATATTGTGCACAATGCTTTTGGAAGTAGTCTCAAAGAAGCACCTTTTAATACGATTGAAGATCATGCTCACAAAGTGTGTAATTGGTTCAAATAATCTGCTGCCAGGCGGCGAAAGTTTTAAAAATTCTAAAGCAATGTTGGATATATCAGAGAACTACTTTTCCAGTTTTTAAGCTCTAAATTGCTTACTCTTGCTCCATTGCTAAAGAAACTCATAGCACGACATGAAGCTTTTCCACATGACTTATTAAAGTTCGTGACAAGAAATAATAATTCCTTGTGTGTAAATAACTCTTAATGCAACATGATTGTTAATGTGCTAAGCAACAAGTTTCTTCTGCCCTTGATGCATATTTTTGGTTTATGTTAGTGAGCTGTTTTCTAAGTTTCTTTGTGCTTTTCAAAATAAACAGCCACATGTTCATATTATGTTTGATGAACTTTTAAAAAATATGGTGAGAAAATTTGTGAAACCAGATGTAGAGAAAGTGAGTTTTTTTTTAATTTGTCAGCAGTAAATTTTGCCTGTGAAACCTGTTGCCTTTGCACAAAATTGAAGTGGGAGGGAACAGCAGCAAAATGAACTTCGACTTTGTCTCAAGTGTCTCTGACAAGGATAAGCTTGAGTATAACTCAGCAGTCTTGTATTTTTATAAGAAAGTAACAACTAAGTTTTTTACAACACTGGCGATTAAAAATGGTATCATGTAAAACCTGTAGTGTCTTCATGGTTTGATGCTCACTGAGGATGAGAGCTATAACTACTTTAAATGACTGGTCACTAACGTAGCACATGCTCTGGATGACAACGACATGGACAAAGTTCTGAAGCAGTGGGTCATGAACTGTTTTCCTGGGTGGGGTGGGGGGGGGGGGTCACCACAACTATTTTTAGTTGCAATTATTTTTATAAGGAATTTCATACCAAATGTTTCCAACGCTTTTATAATTTCAATATTGTTCATTGCAATATTGTACTAATGGTGGTGTGGTTGTTAACTTTACATTTATAATATGAAATAATAATAATAATATAATACATTAATATATATTATTAATATATTATATTTTTGTATTTAATATGGTGGTTTTCTCACTCTGTTGTTAAAAATGCTTTTATTATGAAAATGTGATAGCGGCTGACAGAGAGGAGGATTGCAGATTATTTAGTTACTATAAAAAGGGGTCACAGGCTACTATAAAACTGGGCCACAACTTGAAGAAGGTTGGGAAACACGGTACTAGAGGAATGGAACTTTACTTTATGTGTAGGTACCAGGTGGACAATGAAATTACAGAATAGTTGCTTATCAAAGAAAAAACTAATGATGAAATAAGGTACCATAGAGTTGACTACTATTGGGTACAAGTGTTCAGAATCAAATCTTTCAATGATAAGTGCAGGAATCCTCATCTAGCTAAATATATTGTGCTTTCCTTTTGATACTAGCCCATGATAATTCAGCTACAGGCTTTTTCTCTGAACAACGCATTGCCGGCATCTCAAAGAAATGCTTTTGCAATCTAACTAAAGTGCTATCTAAAGTGTAAGAATAGCAAAACGTTACTCAAAAGTTCATGGAAAATTTGAAAACATATACATCACCAGAAATACGGTAGAGGCAGCTAGGGCTTCTAATGGGAAATGTAAAGCAGGTTTGGAAAAGTGAAGGTGTGAAAATAAAAGCCAAAAACAATCCAAAATTTCACAGAAATCTTTCAGGCTGAAAAACAACGAAGTCTTGATAACAAAGGCACATTTAAAAAGACTACTGCAAAAATATTCAAATATCCAAGCTATTGGATAAAGGGAAGAAAAACTCCCACTGAAAAGAGGAGGTTTTAGTGAAGCATATTTTGCATCTAATATGATTGATATATCTGCCAAAAGACTGCAAAAAATTGGTGAAAAAGGAAAAATCTAAAGTTTTTGATTGTAATACAATGTTATAAAGTATTATGTATGTAAGACATGTATTTTCGGAAGAAGAATAAAAGAGCATGGACACACATACAAATTCATTGCCAATAAGAAACTTAAAATTACCTTACGTTAACCGATTTTTGTGTTAATTAGAATGAACTAGACCTGTCTTTAAAATGTATTATTTCACAGGCAAACATTACACGTGTGTGGAACGTGGGAGGTCCTATGTGGCGTTAAGCAAAATGTTATGTAACTATGTATATTATGTAATTTGTCGACATTACAAATGCCCTGCTTTTTTCCTTAATGTTGTCCTACTTTATTTAATCGAACTGATGAGAGCCATGTAGATGTTGCATAGAATCTGTCGCTCCGTTTCAAACCTTCAATTCCTTCATAAGGAATTGACTCAAATGGATTTCAAGTGAACATAAATTGTTGCCATTTTAAACCAATGATTATCTACAACAGTTGCATCTATTTGTGGAAAGTAGTTCCAAAATCAATGACAAAGTTGAAAGAGGTGGGGATTATTAATGAGTGGTATTTCTTACATCCTTCCATTGATTACTGAAGTACATTTATGATTGTTAACGATGTTGTCGGACTTTACATAAATACAGAAAGCTTCAAGGAAGCTTTGACATCAACTCTGATTGCCTAATGATGGAAGCTTCAATAAAACATTCAAACCCATCGGTCGTATGAATTTGCACTCTTGTCTCCTACTCTAAAAGGTACTATGGGCGCACCGTGATTCGTTTTTACTGAATGATGTTTTTCTTTTGATTTTACTTGATTTATATGTAAACCTGTGCTATAACGAATAATCGTGGGAGTGCGAGACACTGACTTCTTCGCCTTGCTGTGACTATGAATACCAGAAGAAAACATCAAACGTCCACCAGTTCTTCACCTGGCCACCTATCGAACAGGGAGCTAGACCAACAGGTGCGTAATGTCTCTGATGAATTATCAAAATTTCGTAAACTGTGGTCCCAGGACTTAGAAAAGTTGAAAAACTCCATTAATGAAAAAATTGATTTGAATTTGTGTTCTGAGACTGACGGAGATTCCGATCGTGCTGTCAAATTGGCCTCTGTCAAAAATGAAATACTGAAAGATTTTGATATTAAAATCACTGAATTAAATAATGAATGGGTATCGCGATTTGTCGTCTTGGAGAGCAAGGTTCAACATCTAGAAAGAACTACTGCTGATCTTGAATGCGCCCTAGAAGAACACCAGCATGACATTCGTCAGCCCTGTCTCATAATGTATGGTTTACCGGAAACTGAGAACGAAAACCCAATTACCGTTGCAGTGGATACTTTAAATGAAAAGATAAAAACTACCATGTTATCAAAGGATTTGGAAAACGCGCATCGTCTAGGAAGCGTAAGTCGCAATACCACTCACGGACAATCACCGAGACCAATGGTCATTAAATTTATAAGAATGGCTCAAAGAGACTATGTCTTCAAGAACAAAAGACTTCTGAAGGATACTGGCCTGGTCATAGCCGAAAGCCCACATTAGAAAACAGGCCTACAACAAAATTCGTGCCAAGGGCATACAATGCTGGACACAGCAGGGAAAATTTTTTTGCTAACTGAGCGTGGTGAGAGGGTTATTCTCAAGTCACTGACTGACATCCGCAATTACAGAGAAGGAAATTAACATTATTGATTTGGATATGCATGATTTACTATTTCTTTTGTTGCTGTTGCAATTCCAATACTGTCCTTGCACCATAAAGACAAATGAACTTTTTACTGAGCGTGATGATGGGGTCATGCTCAGGTCGCTGATGGACATACGCAACTACAGAGAAAGAACTTAGGATTACTAAATTGGATGTACGTAGTTTACTATTTCTCTTGTTGCTGTTGCTTCACCGATATTGCTCTTGCGACATAAAAAGGTAAATGAAATTAACAGGCTAACCTTTTATATGATCATGATCCTGGCGTGTTTTGAGTATGTTCTTCATGTCATAATAGCCTATTTATCATAAAGCGCATTAAATAACTTATAACTTTTCATTTCTACGCCTTAACTTGACGATATAATGAATCTAAAGATTTCAGTCAAATTCGATCAACGCATTCGATGTTAACTTTATATTTATAATTCCAATGTTCATATTTCCTAGCAGATGCTTCAGTATATTTCACAAGACACTGCAGAGATACATTGACTACTAGTTTATCTTTCAAATGAATGACGCTCAGTTCGTTTAAATTACATGCAAATTGTTTATTTATTCCATTAAACAGTCTATAAAACTGATATAGATGATGAATAACAATAGGATTCAATTCAGATCTCAATTTCTAGGCTGTTCTGACCCTTTTTTCTTTTGTCCTTGCGCCATAATGGATCATGATTGCATCTGAGCTGTAAACGTGTTCTTGTCAAACTAACCTACTCATTATAAAGCATGTTTCATAACTTGTAATTTATCATTTCTACGCCTAAACTGGTCAATCGAATGAATCTAGTGTTTTCAGTCAATTTTTTCATATTATATTCGATGTTAACTTACTTTATATTTATCAATGCAATGTCTATATTTCATATCAGATGCTTCTATATATTTCGTAAGACACCACACTGAATACAAGTATTATTTTATCCTTCAAGTGAACAGCGTTCAGCTTGTATATTACATGAAAATTGTTTATCTAATTAAATAATCTGTAAAACTGATATAGACGAATAACACTAGGACTCAATTTAGATCTAAATTTCTAAGCTGCTCTAACCTTTGTCCTTTTGTCCTTGCGCCATAAATGATCATGATTTCATCTGTTTTAAACATTCCCTTGTTTTCCAACTAGCCTACTAATCACAAAACGTATTACGTAACTTATAATTTTTTTAAAAATTTTTACTTCTAAACTAAACAAATGAATCTATAGATTTCAGTCAGTTTTCTCATATTGCATTTGCTGTTGATAACTTTGTCTATCAATACAGTGTTTATATATCATATCAGATGCTTCTGTTTTTTTCACATGATACTACAAAGATATACTAACTACAATTTTTATTTTATCCTTCAAGTGAATGACGTTCAGTTTGTATAAAATTATATAGTTATATTGTAAATTTTGCGAGCAGTCCTCCATTGTAGGATGCATAATGACCATTACTGTCCTTACGCCTTAAATATTTAAATTTGTTTGGTTAATAATTTAGCCTATTATCTAGATATGATATAATTTGATGGTCTTACATATGAATCAATTATAAATTCAGGTTTTGTCTTTTATGCAATGGGAATTTCGATGCACCGTGTTGGTTCAGTTGGATGTTTTAAATGTAAATTTTAATATTAAAATATTGGTATTTGATAACAGGCTATTACTCTTCGAAATGATTTTTTGTGTCGTATTCGCTATTTAATTAAACGACTATTATTGTGATATGGTGCGCCCAGATGGCTTTTGACCATATACGAATTGATATATATTTTTATATCAAAGTATATTTATATTGAATTACTGTATTTTTATATATTTATTTATTTTAATTTTATTTTAATATTCTTTTACTATATTTTATAAATGTCATTCCTGAATAGCGGACATATAACCGATTGTGGCTTTGCGGCCCTTGGGGATTCATTCACTGAGCCGGATAATGAATTAACTCTTGATATTAATAACCAATATTACTATCCCTCACAGATTACTTCTCATAATCAAGTTAATAACACATTATTAACCGCTCATATTAATGCATGCAGTATTACTAACAAAGTGGAATTAATTGAAGACTTCATCCTTGGTATAAATCCATCCCCTGACATATTATGTATAACTGAGACCTAGCTCTGCCCAAATTAGGCTCCATCTCTTTTTGATTATGAATCGGTCTCGATTGCACGTGAATTGGGTAGAGGAGGTGGTGTTGTAATGTATGTTAAAAGAAAACATGAGTTTAATTTGATACCTCAATGGACGGGAATCTTCCCGGGGATTGAGATGCTGACATTACAAATTTATGGTATTTTTGTCACTACCATATATCGACCACCTTCTGGTGAATTGGGAGATTTTTTATGTCGTCTTCAGGACCTACTTGCCTTTATTACTTCCTCGAGAAAGAGGTTAATCATCATGGGAGACTTAAATATTGATTTATATACTTCCAATGAAAAATTTGTAAACCATACGCAAGCACAGAGACTAATGGATCAGATCTTCTCATTTGGATTTAATAACTATATTCATAACCCAACTAGAATTACATCACATTCTTGTACAGTTATTGATCACTGTATTACAAACGTTTTAAATCCACAATGTGGCATACTTCTTTATCAGATTAGCGATCATCTTCCCATATTTTCAATTTTTGGTATTTCACAGGGAATATCTAGAAGACATGGTAATCCATCTTTTATTAGAGATTTTTCTGAAATGAATTTACAGACATTTAAAGCAAAGTTACAAAGAGTAAATTGGAATAATTTATATCTCTTGGATAATCCACTACATGCTTATGGATATTTCGTTGATACCTTCAAAAATAATTATGAAGTTTGCTTTCCATTAAAAACAATAAGCAAAACCAAACGTATACGTAAATCATGGATTACAACTGAAATTTTTAGAGAAATAAGGAAAAAAAATAAACTTTACTTCAAATTTTTAAAAGATAAATCACCAACAAAACTTGCTGTTTTTAAGTCATTTCGGAATGAATTGAATACTAAAATAAAACGTGCGAAACAGGCATATTTTTCGGCACTATGTAATATGAATAATAGGAAAACATGGTCAGAAATAAATGAACTTATGGGAAGATCAAAATCCAGAACAAGAGAAATTGATATACTAATAACTCCTCATAAAACGATTACTAACATATCACAGATTTCTAATACATTCAATGAATATTTCATAGAATTCCCTTATTCTTTATCTAGTAAATTTAATAATGTATTCCAAAGATGCCATGATTATAATATCGCTAATTCCTTTTTCTTGGATGGGGTCACTGAACTTGAGACAATTCGACTAATTAATAATCTTAGTGCTAATAAAGGACCAGGCCCAGATAACTTTCATCCAGTTCCCATTAAATATTGTGCTCATGAGATTTCAGGGCCTTTAACCTACATCTTTAATCTAATCTTTTCCACTGGTGAGATTCCGCCGGAATTTAAGACGGCAAGGGTTGTTCCGATTCATAAAAAGGGTTCATATACTGACGTTGCTAATTATAGACCGATATCAATATTATCGGTGTTTACAAAAATACTTGAAAAACTCATTTATAATAGATTATTAAAATACTTTGAACATAACCACATCATACAGGAAAATCAATTCGGTTTTACTAAAAATAAATCTACTGAACAAGTATTGTTAACGGCAACAGACTTCATATATTCGGCTTTGGACGGTGGTGACTCATCAATTGGAATTTTTTTTGATTTGTCACGGGCATTTGATACCATTAACTATGATAGACTTTTATATAAATTACAATTGGCAGGTATATGCGGAAAGCAAAATCTTCTTTTCAGAAATTACCATTTTGGAAGATCTCAATATGTGCAAATAAACGAAAATCAATCTATCGCCAGATCACCTCTATGTGGGGTTCCTCAGGGGTCGACATTGGGACCTTTGCTTTTTATTTTTTATATTAATGATCTTTTTTTTCTGCCAACTCGATCTAGAGTTCTATGCTTTGCCGACGACACAAGCATCTTTTATAGGGAAAGGAATCTTGATGTGCTGTTTTCACTTGTAAATAATGATATTGATATATATATAAAATACTTTAGAGATAATTATCTCTCACTTAATACAAAAAAAACCAAATGTATTCTGTTTTCAAATAAACATAACAAAAGCAACTACTTATGTAATACCATAAAAATAGATAACGATATAGTTCCGTTATCGCAGGAGACGAAATTCCTTGGAGTTACTATTCAAGCCAATTTAAAATGGGATACACACATTAACCTATTGTGCTTAAAAATTGGTAGATTTTTGGGAATATTGCGCAACATTAGTATTTATATACCTATAAAATTTTTGATCAATCTATATTATTCTTTTATTTTTTCTCATCTTTTTTATTGTTTATCGGTCTGGGGATACACTTCACAGGCTAACCAAAGTAGAATTTAGTCATTACAAAATAAATTCTTCAATATTATTAACCATAAATTACCACAACCAATGTCGATCCGTGAGGTTCCGCAAAGATTCAATTTATTAACTTTTAATCAACTTTTAAATTATAAAATTTTGTTATTAATGTTTAAAAAAATTAAAAATACTAATCTATTCCAGTTGATTTACAGCAACCTACACATAACTATCCAACAACAAGTAGACATAACTACAGACCTCAATTTTCTCGTCTGGAGCTGGGTTGCCACAGAGTGGGTTCTTCAGGTCCTAAATTGTGGAATCAGCTGCCTTCTAATATAAAAGAGATAAATTCCTATTCTAAGTTTAAGTCTTTAATCCGGATCCTCCTTACTAATTCTATTTAATCAATCGCATACTTAATTTAATTTTCGCTGATGTTTGCGCAGTGATATCCCATGGGGCTGCTTTGGCTATCTGGTATCTCCTGGGTGGTGCAGGCTTTGTCAGACTACGTCTTTACCTGCGCTACCCAGGCAGACATGGACAAAATTTTATTTCACAGTATATTAATTAATGTATTGATATTTTTTTTTTAATTAAATTTGATGTATTTATATTTTTGTAATTAATTTTATGCATCTATATTTTCGTATAATGTTAATGTAGATATGTCTTTGTTCTTATAATTAACTCAAACTAACATTGATTTGTAATCCCAATGTATATTTTTTTGTTGTTCATGTTGCTGCCTAAATAAAGTTGCTTAAAAAAAAAATCTAAAGTTATGGTTGTTTGTCAAGAAATTAACTACAATGGAAAATTTTAAAATCCAGCCTTTTCATTTTTTTTTCTCGTTTAGCATAAATTTAAGTGAACGGTTAATCTGGCCAATTATAGTTACAAAAACAATTCTACACATCCCAGTGTTAAAAAATAGGAATGTCATCTTTGAAATTCAACGAATAAGTTGTACATGTTTAAAGAGGAAAAATGTAACATGAAAGTTCGCTTTGTTCAAAAATTTGGAAATTAACACTGATTTTAGGGCAAATAGAAGGACTATCATCCAGAAAACTTAAATTTCAAACTATTAGAGAGGATTTTATTGGTAAAAGAGTTTAACAGATTTAGATTTTATAATGGTTAATAGAGTCACGTTTACCCTCATCCCCCTCCCCATGTCCACCCCCACATAATGGATTTTAAAATTTTAATCTTTTGAGAATGTACTGAAGAGGGTAAATCTGTAAAGCATATTAAACATATGAATAGAAAATGGCCATTTTTATACTTAATAAAATTTCAACTGTAAGATATTATTACCCTTCACAGGGATAACACAATTGCCAAATAATGGTCAACACAGAAAAGCCTCCGGGGCGAGATTTTTGTGAGTTTATCGTGGGGGAATTTATTATACAATAATTTTTGCCACTCAAATGGCTTTTCTGTGTTGACCATTATTTGGCAATTGTGTTATCCCTGTGAAGGGTAATAATATCTTACATCCTCATATACGGAGAAAAATGCGTTTGTTCTTGTCCTCATTCGTCTAGTAGGTCAAGACACCAAGGGCTCAATGCGTTGACCCTGGTTCGAATCCAGGATGTGGACGGCGCCTCTTTTTCTCCAAAAACAATAAAGCTCTAGTTTGAGCTAATTATACGTGGGTGGCAAAAATTATTGTATAAAATTTCAACTTTCTTTAATTCATTTCAGGTGCCAACACAGAGTTCCCTGCATTCTGGATTTTTGCCTTTACAATTCTATTAAGTGTAAATGTAGGATTATCGTATGGTATGTGATATACAAATCTTGTTTTGAGATTTAGAATTGCATCTTTTGAAACATTTATCATAATCATAGAATTTCTAATTTACAAATTAAAGAACAATTAAAAAAAATTGAATGCTTTTCTTTCAATGTAAATACTTACATTATGTTAGTAACTTCTAGAAAATTAAGGAAATTTCTCCACATATTGATGATATATTGGCGAAGAGGGGCACATAATGGTAAATAGAGGGCATAAACATTTTTGCTGGTTATAAGTTATGATTGTGTCAAATCAAATATTCTTCGTATGGTTGGGAATAATTAAGTCAGTACTTTTTTGCTTTTTCTCGACCCCTTGTCGGATACTTTTCTGTTGCACACAATTTTTGCTAGTTTCATATCTTAATAAATTAATAATATCATATGCTGTGTGTATTGGTGCACAACCTTTTTAAATCTGTACATTAATATACATATCAATAAGCTGAATATATATATATATACCCACATAACCGTCCTGACATAACCCTCGTCGATAAATTGAATAAGACCACGTACTTAATCGACATAGCAGTACCCAACACCAATAACATACAGAAAACCTACACAACGAAAATCACCAAGTACCAAGATCTCAGACATGAAGTACGAGATATATGGGGTATGGAAAAGATCTTCATCATCCCGTTAGTCATCTCAGCAACAGGGATAGTACCAAAAACGCTTGCGACGAATTTGGGAATACTCAACATTGACCCAAACACCTACATTGAAATACAAAAAGCCACAATGGCAGAGCGCCATGTTCCCAAGCCTCTTTTTACATCACTTCTTAATGTGCCATGTCTAGAAACTTCCTGACAATGTGACACGTGTTTAGGATTGTGGCTTTTTGTATTTCAATGTAGGTGTTTGGGTCAATGTTGAGTATCTCCAAATTCGTCGCAAGCGTTTTTGGTACTATCCCTGTTGCTGAGATGACTAACGGGATGATGAGGATCTTTTCCATACCCCATATATCTCGTACTTCATGTCTGAGATCTTGGTACTTGGTGATTTTCGTTGTGTAGGTTGTCTGTATGTTATTGGTGTTGGGTACTGCTATGTCGATTAAGTACGTGGTCTTATTCGATTTATCGACGAGGGTTATGTCAGGACGGTTATGTGGGACTGTCTTGTCTGTTATGATTGCTCTATCCCAGTAAAGCTTGTGTGTTTCGTTCTCATGCACGGTCTCTGGCTCATATTTGTAGTACGGGCATTTTTCTGTCAGAAAGCCAGCATTCGCTGCCAATTTCTGGTGGACTATTTTCGCTACTTGATCGTGTCTATGTTTGTAGTCTGACTGCGCAAGGATCTTGCATCCTGCCATCACGTGTTGGATTGTCTCCGATGCCGCATGACAGTGTCTGCATTTGTCGCTTTCTATGTCTTTTCTCTGGATGAATTTCTGATTGTTCCTTGTTGCGATCACTTGGTCTTGGATGGCTAGCATGAATCCTTCTGTCTCTGGCTGGAGAGTGCCTTTGGCCAGCCAAGAATTTGATGCCTTTTTGTCAACGTGTGGTTGTTGCAGGTCATTGTAGTGCCTGCCATGTAATGGTTTTCCGGCCCAAGTTCTTAGTTTCTGTTCGTTGGC
>QLNU02014176.1:10593016-10606290 GCA_006491805.2 Dysdera silvatica
GACGGGTCCGTCTGTCTCCCGCTAACGGCGCCCTTGGACAGAAGACTGCGGGCCTTTTTGTTATATTTACGGCTATTTATGACACTAATAAATCGCAAAATGGGTCAATTGCCTATGATTTGCTATCTTAAAATATACCCTGTTCTATTGACTAAAGCAAATTGATTTTTCTGGAAAATTATCCTTTTAACCGATATCGAACCATTACTACTAAGTAGACTCTCGGTGACATAAAAGGTTTAAAATTGGTTTAGTTTGTTAGTTTTATGTCCCAAAGCTACATTTGGGCTGTCTTAGATGGGACCGCTGTCTTTACATGACCTCCGAAACACAATACGTTTCCAAAGAAACAAACAGCACGCGGGGATTCGAACTGCCATTCGAGTAAGTTGCCAGGCTAACGCTTTAAACAACCAAGCCACTGGATTCCCCCACAGATTAAAAAAAATTAAAGAAAGAAATTAAAGATAATTTACTTATTCGCTTATTAGGGGCCGTTCAAGTATTACGTAAGCATCTTTGGGGGAGGGGGAGAGATTTGCTTATTTTTGCTGACAACGGGGAGGGGTGAGTCTGAATCATGCTTACGTAAGGCACAGGGAATAATAAAACCAACACATAGTCAGAAAGTGACAGCCGCCCTGACAGAACTACAATACTGGGGTGCACGACAGGCGCACTACGTGTAAAAGACATAAAATATACGTAATCACTGTTAAATATTTAATTATTTAAACCAGTGGCTGGCTGTCAAGTTTTTTTTTGCTCGGGGGGGGGGCACCTTCTATACTCCCCGTGGCCCCTCTAATATTTTTAAATTATAACGAATGTATTATTTTTAATAAATGCATTTTATCAAATCCACTTCTTATTTATCCACTATAGATTACAGAAAGCTTGTTGGTTACACATAAAGCCATAGAAGCAGCGTACCCGAGGAAGGCGACCGCCAGACCCAGCATCATGGGGTCGCTTACACGTCACATGATCAACAAACCGGAAGGAAGAGTCCACTATACCGATGGGTCAATTGCAGATGACATTGAACACAGATACGAGAATATACACATACATATTCCAACAGACAGTATTAGATATGGAACACGGGGTCTCAAACCACTCACAGCGCCAGTTCTAAAACCGTCCAGCATGCACAAATATTTACAACCAGAACCTAGGAGGCACAAGATGCGATGCCCCAATCGGCTAGGCACTGGATTAACTAACCTGAGTTGTATTTTATGCCTCTCATGCACTAGTTGTAAATATTTGTCGATGAAGGACGGTTTTCGAACTAGCGCTGTAAATTGTTTGCACCCTAGGTTCCATATTTAATACTGTTCATCTTGATGGGTGCTATCACCCCTTAAAATTCTGACCATTAATTCAGTTACAACCTGTATACACGTATTAGAGCTTTTAGGTTTTGTAGTGGTAATGAGTTCACTGGGATGGACGTATGTTTTTGCTACCGATTCGCAGTCATGTGTTTGATTACTCCGGCGACCGAGGTTGGGACTTCTTGAGGAACTGAAGGTTCCGAAGCGAAGTGACTTATCTGTCCTTGCAGCATAAAATCCAATTGTGTTATTAGAGAGAATTAGAGTGAGACCATCATTTGGCAACTGTGTTATTCCTGAGAAGGGTAATAATAGCTTACATTCCTATGTACATAAAAAAAGAACGTTGCTCCTTGCTCCTGTTCTCGTTCGTCTAGCGATCATGATACTCTGGATTCAATGGAGGGACCCTGGTTCGAATCCAGAATGGGGACGGCGCCTCTCTTTTTCTCCTAAAACAAAAAGGCTCTAGTTCGAGCTATTTATAGGCGGGGGAGAGTTCAAGTATTAATTAAGCACTGTAGTGCGGTGATTGCCGTTGGTCTTATTTTCCTATGTTAGCCAATGTTAAATTTTGCTTTCTGAGGTGGGGGTGAAATGGCCAAAATATTGCTTACGATCACGTAATGCTTGAAGGAATACGTAACGAATACGTAATGCTTGAACTTTTCCTGGGTGCTGAAAATTATTGTATAAATTAGAGAAATTGTAGCCCAATCAGAAAAGTTGTTTTTAAGTTTACAAGAAATTCTGGTCAAAAACGGCGAAATATCATTTAATTATTTTCATATTTTGATTGGATTCTTGATTGCAAGTACATCATGTGTGATACGCAATCTTAAAAACACATTCCTTCTTCTCTATCCCATTGATATGTTCATCATTTGGCTTACATTGGGAACATGGAGTCTATTACAAATCTACACCAACTTTCCAATTTTTTATTTTTATAGTAGTCCATACAAGTACATAACCATGCTATAACCTCGGCGTTACTATTACAAGTATCTGTACAACCTGTATTACCTGTATTACCTGTACAACTACCTGTATTACCTGTACAACTACCTGTATTACCTGTACAACGCCTGAAAAACGTTGATAAAAATTGTTTCTTAATTTTTTTCCAGTTTTATTTGGAGCTTTTCAGAGAATTGTCAGTTTTTCTAGCCAAAATTTTCTTGACGTCGCCTTTCGGCGAAAAGTTGAAGGACAAATTAATCCTTAGAGCAAAGCTAAAAATTTCGAATTGGAAATACTCAAAACTGTATATTATTTCCAAATATATTTTAAAGCCCATCAAAGAAAATTTGTTTAACTCTCTATTCAGTAAAATGAAATATGTCCAATTCAGCGATATCATAAACCCTAGTCTAGACGAGAACTTGTATATTAAAAAATAAACATCGTTACCCTAAACGTGTTAACTTATAGCTTATCTGTGGTGATATGTATTACCACAGATAAGCTATAAGTTATAGTGCAGAGTTTCAAAGTCAAAGTTAAAAGTCAAAGTGTTCCTTCTCTTCCTCGAAATCTTTCGATAAGATATGTCAGCGCGATATCTTGAAAGCTCTCTTAGTATATGCCGTTGATCTAAAGTGAAACTGCATTTTGTTTATGGAAACAGATGATAGCTTACTCAAGACTGTTTTTATTTCAGTGTAATTTGTATCTCCCTCAGATGAGTAGGTCAACGATAATAACGTATTTTTGCTTTATTTTTCGACTGACATGTGATATGGCTGCAATAATTCACCATAAAATAATTAAACTACTCAAGTGCTCATTTTTTTCAAGACTTGCCGGCATTTTCTAAAAAACTCCTATCTGACATGGTGATCTAAATATACTTAAACTAATTTACTGATTTTTCTGATGGCGTTCGATGGTCTTCCTGTTGAATGGCGTTAGGAGGAAATACATATGCATATCTAGTCAGCAACCCGGACAGCGGTCACTGACTGGATGGGTGAGTGGATGAATCTCGCCATAAACGTAGAAATTCGACTGTGGTTACTGAGTTTTAAAACCCTTGATGAACTGTATTCTCAACTTGTCAACAGAAAGCGTGATGAGCTTAAGAGCGCTTCCTCTCAATTTCTTTCATCATTATATGATAACAGAGACCTCGATTCTCAGTGAGTTGAAAATGGTTGATGATATACAATATGTTCAAAACATTCACAACCTTAAGGTAAAATATATATATATAGTCTCTCCTTGATCTCCAATCATCCTATTTATAGTCTCTCCTTGGAGGTGCCGGCGGTTGTAGCGGCGCCTCTAACTGTACGGCTACTAGAACCAACACAGCCCAAAGTGCTTTGCAGCCTAGTATAGGTGCAACCACTAGGGCTGAAAGACCACGCCAGCGCATGTCATGGACAATAGATATGAACACCTACATCATGCGCACCTACTATACGATTACAAAGCTGGAAACAGACATGACAAATTACAGACCCACACTTCACGCCAAATTCGCACAACAGTACCCACACCTGGACATCAGTATAGAAAGGATAACAACCCAACGCAGGAACATAATAACCAGAAATCTCTTAGCAGAGCCCATACTACAAAGGTTAAGAGATGAAGTCGCCAATGACCTGGCAAACACTTCAACCAGTGTGGCCAACCCTGAAGCACCAGCTAGTAGCGCAAGAGAACCGCTCCAACCAAGCATAGAAGAAGAAGAGAGGAGGGACGTGGAGAAAATGGAAGAAGGTTTCCAATGTGCCCTGGCGGAATATGAAGGCTCGGATGCCGCAACAAGGCCAAGAATACCACGCCAACCGGCATCTTGGAAACTCTGCAAAGCAACCAAGATCCTCAATGAACATACTCTACCACTACACCTACAGAACCACAACTCCCTACAGGAAATACACACCGCCATATACTGTGCAGCAGTAGCGGCATCACGCGCCAATGGGTACGAAGTAAGGAACGAAGGCCGAAGTAACAGAGGAAACAAAGCCCAACCACCATGGCAAGTGAGACTGGAGAAAAGAATAGAAGAGCTCCGCAGCAGCATAGGGCGAATAACCCAGTACATGCAGGGAAATAGGAGTAAGAAATTAGTGAGGAAAGTGAAGATGGCCCTTAAGAGAAATAGGATTCATACAAGACACGAAGAGCCCAATAAACACATCAGCGAATATCTGGATACCCTCAAACAAAAACTGGGTGTATACGCCAGAAGACCTGCTTTGCGTCCTTGTGTGGGTCAATTATTTTACGCTTGTTAGATTAGAGTCCCACCATAGCTACAACGAAACGAACACTATAACGGAGTTTAACGAGTATGCTTTAACAAGTATGTATTTTTATGTTTTGTTACAATTAATACAAATATTAATTAAAATATTTATTTTATAATTGGTAATGGGAGTTTAAATTCATGATTGTTCTATTGAATAGGAAATCCAACAAAGTTGCCGATTTCTATGTCTCCAGCAAAAGGTAGGAATAAAAAAAAGTCATTTTACCATTGAAATTCAGATACTGATCTCAAATAAAATAATTATTAATAAAGATAATTTTCAGGAAGGTACGTTGAATACAGTATCCTTTGTTTGGCGGCAAACGTATTTGGCTAGCCCTTTATGTTGGCACTTTTGTCAGTGTTTTTGGAATCCCATTTTCCATTTAAAGTGTTGAGTTATCCACGAGATTACGCCCTGTTTCACAAATTTAGTCGTAATAGTTTTATTTTAAATTTAATTATAAAAGGGTTGTATGGATAAGGCCCAAGATAATGTACAGTCTTTGATAAGGGTCTCAACTGATTTCTTTCTCGCGCGTTTAACTATCTATAGAGTTCTAGATTTGGACGATTTTAAAGTTGTTTCTGTAATGAAAAAAAAATTAGTCGAATAAACTGCAGCGCAGAAAAAACTTAAAACCTAAAGTTCGTTTTCGTAAAAGAGTCTGCTTTCAACGAAGAAGAACGTATTTATGGGAAATGAAATAAGAAGGAAGTACTGAACAATATTTATCCAATATTTTCGATTGAAATTGTTATAAATTATAAAAACCAAATACACTTTAAAAGGTGAATAAAATCAAATAATATGTTTCACTAAATGTCCATACTCTTGTATTAGGCTATAAAATTTTTCATAAACAATTTTTTAATTTTCATAAACTATTCTTTGATATAAATTGTTCTGCCAATTATTTTTATAAATTAATGTATTCTTCGCAAAATATGAATAGAAAATTCCTAAATCCTTCGTAAAATTCACAAAATATCAATAGAAAATTCCTAAATCATTCGTAAAATTCACAAAATATCAATAGGAAATTCCTAAATCCTTGGTAAATTCAAAAAACATCAATAGAGAACTTCTAAATTCTTTAATAATGCTTCCTGTGAAACCCGTAATTTTTTCATTAAAGCTTCCTAAAACATGGTCAGTAAAAACCTGTGGTTTTTTTATTGGCTTTTACCAGGATCCGGAGTATTTGCAAATACATTTTTAAAACCAGTTGATTGCGAAGAACTGCTGCAACTCGGTTTCAATGAGAGTGGAGTTTACAGTATTTGGCCTAAAACAAACTCCTTGATGGGAAACAATTACGAGTTTTCTGTGATATGGAAACTGATGAAGGAGGATGGACGGTAAGTTTTATTCATTATAAGAACGTTCTTCATCGAATGACACGTCTTAATATATATAATTCTCCACAGGTTAAGATGATCCCTATCTTCATGTGAAATATATGTTTTCTAATGTATAGGTAATTGCAAATGATAACTGGAGAATTGTTTTAATCAGTGTTATGTAATTTCAAAATCGTGCAATATAAATAGAGCCTGTTTTTTTATACTTTGGGACCAATTATCTTTTACAACAGTTTCACAACTTTACTATCTTTACATTATTTTTTCCCTTCATCCTGAAGTCTCCAATCCGTGTATTATTTTTAACAGATTTGTTCATCTTTTATGAATTTTTCCCTTTAGGCAATTGTTTTTTTAATTATTTATAATATTTTTATATTCGCTAAATTTTTTAATCTTTAAAACAATATTTCGCTTTCCTAAGAAGTTATTTGTTAAGTCGACTAATATCCTCGAAAACAAAGTAGTTAATATTTTTTTCTACATATAAATTCTGAAGCGACATGTGACATATTCAAAGGATAATGAACACAAGATTTTTAAAAAGTATATATAAATACATTTATTTTTCTAATTCTAACCTATTAAGTTACAACGATTACATAGAAGCATGCATATCATGGCCTTCTACTTTTTCTTTGAAAGGTCTTCTTATACCTAGGTTCTTTAAGTATAACATATATTATACTTAGAGAGGAAAAAGTGATATCCCTCTTTTATTTCGAAGTTTGTGAACGTGGTAGTTGGATAAATAATTTTAACGTCCAGGTTTAATTCAAACTGGACCTTTTTTTTTTTTGCAAAAAATAAAAAAAGATATCATCTCGGAGTGACTATTAATCACGAACTGGTAGTCCTGTAGAGATTGATGGTTATTATCACAGGGTATCACAGCAGTGCTGCTGTACCTTTGCTTCTCTCAAACTGTTTCTGTGTTCAAGAACTGGTCTACGCCGTAAAACAATTTACTGTTTAATAAGAGAAATTAATGGGCTCAAATACATCAATCTTCGTGACAACGAATATCTCAATTATCTTAACATGAACAGAAATATGAAAAAATACAGAGCGGTTTTCATTTTGTCGCTACAGTCGAGTCTCTATTTAACGAAGTGCCATCGTTCCTCTGAAAAACTTCGTTATAAGGAAAATTCGTTAAATGGAAATTAACATAAATGATGAAACTTAATTTCGATAAAATGAAAAAAGCTAAATTTGGACAGTAAACATTCATTTTATTAGACACTTTTTTTTCCAACAAGTTTAAATATTTTTCATATACAAATACGTAAATATTAATAACAAAAAGAAAAGACCGAATTTTACCTTTCATATGTATGATCCTCATACAACATATTTGAAACAGAGAAATAATCACTAATTTTGCTTTGTACAAGTATCTTATAAAAAACGTTTTATTTATAGAAATTCTCACACTTTTGTAAATATCGGAACACGTCATCTGTAACATTTTCTCCAAACTGTAATCTCCGTCGGATTGTTTCGAATGCTTTTATCACTTCTTCTTGTGAAGGTTTATCAATAGTCTCTTCATCTTCATCATCATCGCCTGGTGTAAATTCTTCATTACATTTTTTAACACTTTGCAAGGTTCTAATGCTCCGTAGAATATTCGGCGGTCACAACATTTTCATTAGCGTTCAAAAAAATCAGAAAGCTCTAAATGTTCTTCAACACTCCTATTGTCTTTCGGCTTTTGCCATTTTTCATTTACTAATTTTCCAAGCCCATGTCAGATTCTGATTCATTTTCTTCGATGTCAGCTTTTAAGCTGGCTTTCACAAAGCAGTTGTGGATAGCGATGCAATCACATCACATTCCCAACGTTTCATCATCTCCGATATAGAAATTCTCAAATTAATAAAATTGTCTATTATACATTGGTTCTCCTTTATGGCTAGGAAAACTTTTTGCAGGATACGTTTTCGATTCTGTATTATGCCTTGGTCTAATGGCTGATGTTTCGAAGTTGTATTGGGATGAAAGAAAATGAGTTTTATATTCTTCAATTTGCATTCTTTGGGATGTGCAGGACAGTTGTCTATAATCGACGCCATGTTACTATGTCGTTTTCTCAATCGGACATACCATTTTAATAGCCACTTATTAAAAAATGCAGAAGTTATCCATGACTTTTTATTGAATTCATAATTGCTTTTTTTCGAAAACAAGCTCCCTTGAAATTTCGCATTGGTAACATAGGAACGAAAGCAAAATTTTCAACTTATTTCAGATGTTCGGCAGATGCCCCCACTCCATTGAGGTCAACCCCATGTTCAAACAACGCAACACGTATGTGCGAGAAGCAAATTTCGTGGCTTAGCCATGTTTGCACAGTGATAACACATTTTAGTAAAACCCCACTACTTCTAACTTAAGTTCCCAGTTTAGAACAATACAATTGTTTATCACAAAAGGCCATATGTCCACAATACAGAAGGCTACCTCACCTCCATCCTTCTTTCTTAAAAATCTTAACTATTCCTTCTACCGAACTGGCCCACCAAAAAATTGTAAAAGGTAAATTAAAAAAAAAATCAAATTCTTTATAAAAAGAACTTCGTTATATAGAAATTGTTTTTCGTAATATGGAGACAAATTTACATGTTAGTGCCATTCAAAGTCAAGGTTCCGCCGAAAATTTCATTAAATAGAAAACTTTGTTAAATGGAAGTTCGTTATATGGAGACTCTACTGTAATTTGACGAGTCGTTTAATATGACGAAAAAAATTTGAATGTCCTTTTGACTATATTTCTTTTACAATCTGTCTAATGAAATGAATTATTCTTAGACGCTAAAACTTCCTTGACGCCTAGACACCCTGATGCATATGGGAGGGTGTATAAGCTGAGAATTAATACGGCGAGCGTTTTTTATAAAATGTAACATAAAATCACAAATCAGCAACTAGTAATCCATATTTTCATCGACCTTTTCCAAAATGACAAATTCTTCCAGCAGTATCGGAATTGGAGAAAATGATTTTCCTACACTTTTGTAGCGAATGCCACTATCGATACATAAACTCAAGGATCGACTAAGATTAACGTAATAACATAATTAATGCAACTAACTCAAATATAGTCATTAACAATATGGTTGTCTTTTCATCTCAAACTTCTTTCATCTTTTAATCTCAGCTTTGAGTTTAAACTTGTTAAAAGCAATGATTGCCACACTACAACAGTTATAATATTAAGATCCATCAGATTTGCGAGACAAGTTGGTACCATATGTAATTTATGAATATATACGTTATAAAGTCCAAAAAGCAAACAAAGGATCCATTGTGACAATGACAGTCAAATAAATACATGCGCATCACCATATTAAAAATTTCCAAAATTTTCAGTAGTTTCCAGTAAACATGCAGGTTAATGCAGATTATTAAGAAGTATTACTATCACCAGTCTAAATGGCTCAAAGATTTCTTAAAAAACAAACAGTCATTTAGACACTGGCATAAGGTTAAAAACACAACGATAGTCAACTACTCCTTTTGTTGAGTGAAGGGAGAATGAAGAGTTTGTGAAAGTCCTAGGCTTATATAACTGCATGTTGGGAATCCCAATCTGATCTCATCTGTTGGATGAGAGAACATTATCCATCTCTGAATTCTGTTGAACGGCGTCTTCAATAACATTCCGCAATTCAGATTTATTTATCTCAGGACACATAACTTTCAAACGCTTGCCTGAGCAATACGGACAACTTGTAGCCATTAGGCAAGTCTTGGCGAAATGACCTTCCTTTAAACAGATAAGACACAGCCTATTCCTTTTAACAATTAACGTTTTATCACTTCAATTCATTTTAACGCTTTCCTGTATGATTTACTCTCATGTGATTTGGAATTAGAACAGAACAAACAATTGTTATACCTTTTCTTCTCACTTGTAAACAATTCAGCAGCTACTGCAATTTGGCATGATTTGGCATCTTGGAGCAGTTCTGGATACTTTTTTTCTTAATTCAAAACGAAAATTGTCTTTTGCCAATCAAACGCGTTCCTCGCTTCTGCTTTCAAAAACATCACAATAGAATCTAAAAGTTGGCCGCTGTTATTTCTACCTGAGCTTTAGTCTGAACATTGTGTTCTGGCGCGTTCCCAAAGTCGTAAATTCTCTTTAGGGAGCCAACTCTCGACGAGTGGATACAAAATAGCTGCGCATTTTTCAGAAGTTATCCCAATAGTACCTAACGCCTAAGTTGCAAAGAAAATTTTTTATATAAAGTACTAAGTGTACCTGTTCTCCTTTTAGACGCGTTACTTAAGACTAAACTCAGCAAATCAAGAACATAAACTTCAATCAGAATGTCTTCTCTACCGAAACGTTCTTTTAGACTTTCAAGAGGTAATTCTCGAGAGAGACTTGCAAGACTTGCAAGAGGGTAATTCCCACAAGTAGTGGGGTATGATTCCACAATTTCTCTCGGTTCGGAACCCGATATTGCTCATTGAATTAGATAATGGAATTTGTCGCTAGGTGTTACATATTCGCTTTCATGGATTCTTGAAAATTGGTTCCAAAAGGACAGCGAATTTCCAAAGTACCCGTCAAATTTATGTAATTCTATTTCAGGGAGTCTTCGCTTCACATATAAATCTGCTTCTACATTTTCCGCGAGGTTATCAGCGTCTTGTTTGAGTTTATTTTTCCCCTATAAAAAGCTTCGAACAGTCAAATTAATTGTTAGAGCTTTATTCCGAAATTGTTCAACGACCTCAAATTCCGCTATAAATTCTTCCTCGTTTGTTAAATTGTCTAAGAACTTTTAGTGAGTCGCTTCTAATTGAACGGCTTTATCGTCAAGTAAATGCATTGCCACTTCAATGTCATCTGAGTTTTTCTCCGTCGTTTCTAACAGTTCGTTTAAACGGTTAAATGCCTTAGTAAACGCCGTGCGTTGGGATGTCTTCAACCTTTCTATAGCTTCCATACTCTCTTTTATAATTGGAAATTCTCCCACCTTTTTGCAGTCTTCTCTAAAAGCTTGATGTCGAAATAATATGTCCTTGTCGCGGACGCCAGATGTAGAGAACCCCCGGACGATTGCAGACTAATAACTTAATAGCTCAACCAACCTGATCTCTGGTATAGGGTATTATTCGATTATCCAGTCTTGGAGAGATGTTGGCGGTGCAGAAAAGTCCAATCAATACTCCCTTTATGACACAACACACTCGTGACAAGTTCGTTACAGCTATCGTCATCTTATTATTGTTTGCCAATTCTTACACCTGTAGTATCAAAGATAACCATCGGCAGCGATAATCCATTAAGTTCTATTTATTCGTTTTTGAATTTATTTCAATTATCGTATAGTGCATTAAGTACCTAAAAAATTCTGCCGTGACGCCGCCCCACAAATACTGCCGCCCTAGGCGGCCACCTAGTTCGCCTAATGGTCGCGCCGGCCCTGCATATGGCATGACTGCAAAACGTGTTTATGCCCCACAAAGAAGGTAGAGCAGTGTTTCTCAAACTTTGGTCACTCACGGACCACTTTAAGCGTTCCTTTATTTATCGCGGACCACCAGGAGGGGGGAGATTTCTCCCCTCCATTAAAATATATATTGCCTGAAATTAGGGTTGGCAACTATGGTTAATAATACTAAGCCCTACTTAGCCACCGTTATACTGATCGCCTCCCACGCCTCTCCCAAGAAAAGACATAACCAAAGTAACCCTCGATTTATATGATTTATTGGCAAGTTTATTTATATACGCGTATAAGAACTCCGATGGGAGATATTTATTCATTTCTTGAAATATAATTTGCAGTTAACTTTAACTCCTTTTGTGCTAAATTTTAAGCTTCTTCAGGTTTTTTTTGTGGTTGTTGCTGTTTTTTTACTTTAAAAAAGCACTAACTTTTGGCAGAAAATCTCTAAAATCTCCGACCATGTTCTTAAAAAAATATGGGTTGGTTGTCAAACCCACCTGAAACAAAATAATTTTTAGAGTAACACTATTTGATAAGGAGAGTATAAGTTACGATCTTATTTTGTCAAATTTACCATGAAAATTACATCATTAATTTAATTAAATATGTTCCTTCGCAGATAAGAAATGCTTACTCTATCAAGAGACGAACCAAAGGCGAATGTCTCAAAATCAGATAAGATATAGAAGAGACCGAAGACAGCAATGCCGAAGGCAGCATGACGAAAGAAAACTACATTTGACTAATAGTCCAAAAGAGAAGCCATAGAGCCTCATTTATAAACTCAAGCGAGGTCTCCAAGGTTTCTTCCTGATCTTCACCAACGCCATGTAAGCAAAATATTCTAACTCAAAATTTTTATAAATATTTCCCCTTTACTTAGTATAACGTTTCTTTAATGGTTGTGAGTTCCAAATGTTAATGTATTTATTTGGTTTTATGTTGTACCGATAAAATTTTATGAACCCATTTCTATTAAATTTGCGAATTGCTGAAAATGTTTTTTCCTGACTTTGCCTGAAAGCATGATGATTAGACTTTGGAGAAAAATGTTTGCGTTTCTAACCATCCTTAATATAGAGTTATTTAAGAGGTATTTTGTAATTTATTAAAACGAGAAGAAATTATGCTTTATTCTTTGTTTAAACAGGTACATTTTTACCATGGCATTATCTATCCTGATTGCACAATTCTCATATATTTGTTGCGATATGGGAACAAAATACGCAGGTAATTCAAACATACTCCACACTAGTAGATAATAGTATGCAATCCTGTAATGACGAACAAATCAGTGAAGTTTTTTTAAGAAAATTTATTTTACAAGTACAATTAGTAAAATTTATGAAATAAGATATCAAGCGTTAAAAATAAATTATGTCGATAATGATACTGATGGAAGTTAGATAGATAATGAGCGCAGAAATTTAATATATGCTTTTAGATTAATTATTGATAGTTAGCAAATATATGATACTCACAGTGATTCAATGATGCATCTAACAACGCTGTAACTTGAATGGAAAAGAACATATTAGAAGTCATATAATTTGCGGTATATTTCCTAAAACTAATTTCGCAGGGGTGCACTAAAAGTACATTTTCTTAGTATTTTATGTCTTGCCTTTTAATACATTATATGTTGTCATTCTGAATGTGTATTTTGTAAAGATTTCAATCCAGGCTACTATTTTATATATTTCAAACATGTTAAGGTTCCTGCGATATCCCACTTTCCTGCAAGAAACCAATAGATTGTGAAGATGTCTTGGAGATGGGGAATACGAAGAACGGTGTTTATAATATTTGGCCACAAAATAAAGTTATCAA
>QLNU02014176.1:10606390-10644084 GCA_006491805.2 Dysdera silvatica
CCTCCAACTCCCAGCGTGCGTTGCTAGCGGCTAGGGTAAGTTTTAAGTATTGCGCCCTAAAACCCGTTAGTACTCCCTTCCATTAATCCAATACTGAAATTTTTTGCCCGGCGCACCTCCCACGCTACTGCCCCTTCCCCCCATATACCGCGATTTTCCATCACAAAACTTTTTTGGGGGATAGCCAGCTTAACTTAGAAATCCTGATAGGATGACTTACCCTTCCAAATGACTTTTCCGTGTGTGTGTGCACACACACATACGCACAGAGAATGTGTGTGCGCACACACATACGCACAGAGAATAAATCTCTCTTTGAAGAACTTCTAATTACGAAAAAAAATATGTAGTTGAACTTCACTGCACGGCCACTTGTTAGCGCCTTGTAGCTAGACAGGTGAAGGGATTGATTCATTATTAGAAACACCATTGTGCTTATCAATGAATTGGCGCAGTATAGCCCAGATGCTCTTGCGCCATAAAAAAGCCAAACAATCAATCAATGAAGAAAGCTTTGCTATCTCATGCAAAATTTCTCCTTCAATTAACAATGAGGAGGGGGCACTTTTAGGGAACTTGTTTCTGATCCTTACAAAAAACTATGCTCCCCTTTATCGCGATGTTATGTCTGTAATCTAGTAACACAATAACAAAACGGATGTACATTCGTTTTTAATGCACTGGGGATATTGGCAAATTCGAAATTTAAGAGTTTTGAATTTTTTTATTTGTCCGTACCCCTGTTCAGCCGCCACCCCTCAAAACGGCCAGTTTTTTAGAAGAACCGACGGTGGCCGCCTTAGAGGAGTTTCATTGTATATACTATGATGAAAGAGAGGTGGACATTGCTGTATTTAACGTATTTCGCACCCCAAATCTGGGTTTGGGAGTAAAGTATTGTATCGATCAGTTCTGCTTCAAAGGAATACTCTAACAATTATTTCGTACACAGTTCCCCTCTATGATCAATACTCTTACGAAGTTCAAGTTGTTCGCGAAAGTCCCATTACGAGCCAAATGGTTTGAATCCAAATGTGTTCGCTATGTTGATGCTGTGAGAAGAATAGTAGCAATAAAAATAAAACAGGAACATGTTATAAATATCGAGGAAAAATGTTTTCATTAAATTGTTCTTACGTTTTCTTTTTATTTCTTAAAATATAAATAGATCATAGTTTGCGACCAATCAATACCACCTAAATGTTTAATGGGAATCCAGAATTTGAGTGGTATTGGATCAATTCGGGGATAAACTTTACAGGCTGGCAAGTATGAAATAGGTAAAGTTAGTGATGGAGTTCTGCAATCTCTGTGGGTGAGCAATAGCGTAAGGATCGCGACTACGGCGGGCCTTACGCTAGCCCTTATGAAACAAAAAATATCGTAGAGAGAGAGAAAGATACATCCAAAATTCGAAAAAAATTCGGAAATGCACTGCGCATATTATGTTGGATAGAGAAAAAGTTCCCCAGAAATGTCACTCGCACGGATTCTCTGCGTTTTTCCCCTTTTCCATTGTCTACACATGCCGTTCGTCAAACGGAATATTTGAGGATCATTTTCGTCAAATAATTAAATTTCATCAAAATCATATAATGTTCGCAAACCTTGATAGAAAAAATGAGAATAAACGAAAAAGGAAAAGAGTCGCCAGAACGTGAAAAAAACTTCCAATTTAACGAAAATAGTAGCTTTAGGGGCTGTTTTCAACGAGAAAAGTCGCCTAAGGTCAAAAGGTTCTAAAACAAAAAATAAAACTTTGAGAATATGTAAATATGCAATGGAAGATTGTCCTCAGAAAAAATCAGCTGATTTAAAAATAGTTTTTTATTTATTGCATCTCAAATATCTCCAAAAACGGAAATTCTAGCAATGTGGCGGTTATAGGATAATTTCTGATTAAAAACTGGAAACACTACAGCAATTGAAGTTTGCTTGAACATTCTTATCAACATATGAGGATTGTCAGAAAAAATATTCATTCTGTGTTGAATTACCCTTCTGGTATGAAAGTGTTGCTAAAAAGTGACGAAAACGGTATTGACCTTGAACTTTAACCCCACCCCTACGCCTAACGAATTATTCTACGGGAATCTCGTTTTAGCGTTATGAATGTACAGGTAATTACCTCTATTTAAACACCTATTATATATTAGTAGGTTTAAAATTACTTAATTTATGTTAATTTCAAATAACCCTTATTTTAGATGATTTTCCGGGGTTTAAGGACCCACATCTCCGAAGGGGTCAGGAAAATTGATCCCAAGATTTGTTTTCTAAGTGCTTTTATGTTGTAATGTAACGTATAAAAAAAATTAGGAAAATCAAAAATCCCGCAATTACAATTTTCTCTTAAATTTGGAGATTTCATGTGTAATGACCCATTTATAAAATTAATAAAACTTAAAAAATGGAGAATCAAATTTATTGTAGTGATCGAGCCGTTATTATTGGCGTCTTATAAATGATTTTCACTTTATTTACGATATAAATATCACTTCAATTAAGGTGTTCATAGACGTATTCTGTTACCACCTACCCTCGCGGGACCTGCGATAACTCAGAAGTTAAGACGTTCTCTTACAGTTAACCAAGGTTTGATTCCCAAGGTTGTCAAAAAAAGAACGCTTTCTGATTGCCTGCTCATTGTCAGGGATGTCGAGTGCTAACGCAGGCCCCCAGGCTTACTTCCTCCTACCTCATAACCCCTTCCCTGTGCAAGCCCCTCTCGTCGGCTCTGCTCACTGTACTCCGGAATCCTCGAAAATGCTATTTGCCCTGCGGTGGAGTAGTGATAATGCCTTCATTCACAGTGCCATTAACACGGATTTGACTCTCAGTGGTAATGAAGATAATCATGCAAGCTGGCAACTTTGTGTGCTGTGCATGATCGGTATTTAAATATCCCACTTCTTCCCAACTCGCCTTGGCGGTTGGTTGCGCTGTCTGGGATTACAGCACCGAATCTGGCAGCCACCCTTCCTAAAACCTCTTTCATGCCCAATAATGTAATGGTTCTCAGCGGTACCGTGGAATGCATGCCTTGTTTCTTCCCACCGTAGTCCGGTGTTCGGTTACTTTAACAGCAAAGGCTCCAGTTCTTCGGAAAATTGCAGGTCCAGGCTCATCATGACCCTTGGTGTCCTTACACCATATAAACACAAACGAATACTTTAGTATACCCCCCCCCAAAAAGTTTGTAAATTTATCCATAAAAACATATATTTTTATACAATATCCATTTGGGAAAGATTTTTTTTTTTTTTCCACACGGGCACCGTGGAAATTTAGAGGCCAAGAAAGCTATGACCCCAAAAATTTTTGACACAACAAAAATGATTAACACAGTAGATAATCGGGTCGTTTGTTTCCGAAACGCAACATGTCCATATTTAAATTTTTTTATCTGCTATTAAAAAACCTTGATTTTTTACACGTTCAAACAAATTATGTAATTGTGGAGAATGTTCTTTTGTATTGATGTGAAGCCATACATATTGTGTATTTTATAAATACAAGTAAAAGTTTCTGCTTAAAAAAAAAATCCAGTGTTATAGATTTTCTTTCCCTCCCAAACACAAGAAGTAAAATAAAATTTTAAAGCCAGCCGGGGACTAGCAACGGCGGCTTCGAAGTTACACACAGGTACACGCAACTTGTGGTGAGATGTCAAAATTTTAGCCACAGGTTTCAACGGTTTTTCCAGCAAGAAAGTTATTTGCTTCTTATTTTCAAAAACATTTTTTTTAACAACCAGTTGACGATCACATTGTGCATAATTGAGCAGTTAACAGGCTGAATTGTGTAGCACCGACTACTTATGTATAACGTGTTTTCTGTTAAGTTATAAACTGGATATTGTATGAATATATAAAAGCATTCATATTTTTAGCTGTAATCTTTATTTATCGTTGTTGTTGACATCTGTTGCAGTTCTCAGTGATAGAAAAATAATAACAGGCACGCTTTCGAAAAGCATTTTTACTATAAATTTTTTAAATATACAGTAAAACCTCTCTACAACAATATTATACGGACCGAGAAAAATTATCTTTGTAGAGGGAGTCATTGTTATAGGGAGGGTTCATTATACAGTAAAACCTCTCTACAACACTATTATACGGACCGAGAAAAATTATCGTTGTAGAGGGATTTATCGTTATATCGGACATCGTTGTAGGGAGGTTTTACTGTATATAGTAAACTAAAAAGTGAACGAATAATTTAAAATTTAGAATGCAGACCTGTTTTTAATACTAACTTCCCTTCTCGTATAACAGCTTGAACTATATATCTGGGGATGCAATCATTACACAAGATGAAAAACGCCACCATAAATTGGTAGATTAAAATATATATATATTATTTACAGTCTTTTTACAAATGTTCATTAAAAAATACTGACAGAGCATGATGCAACAATAGTGAAACCCTGTGTTTTATACGCTGTGATATACATTTATACATTATTTAACGTTGACTATATTTCAATCACTCACTATTTATTATGTATTTCAAAATATTAGGTGAAAAACAACATGCTCCACCAATTGCATTGTTTGTACATTCTTCATTTAACGATCACACCCTTTATCCACAGCAAGATTAGATCTATGAAGCACAAACGATTCACATACATCCCATTGATGTCATACCATGTCATATTCAATCCGATCGGTATCATACCATGCAAGGTATGCAAATCTATACTGCAAGTTAGAATTATAAAGAGAATGTTCCTGTACACACAGGGTGCTACTAAAGTCACAACAAAAAACATTATATCACGTGGATTCATTTTAATAATGATCACATCTAGATTAAAACACCAGCAAACAATATTTTCTTCATTAATCCTCATATACATATCAAATCAAGGTTAAATAATTGTTTACCTTTAAAAACAAGCTCGAAAACTATTCTTCGATAAAGAACTTTCATTGTTGTTTTTCTTGTGCCCTAAGCTTCTTCATAGTTTGTACACTATGGAGCTATGGCCATGCTGTTGGGACCTACAGTTTTCCATGGAAGTTGAACCTCTTGCCCAAGGAACGAAATCCAGGTCTACCATGGGTAGAAAAAATTATGTGTTTGGTTATTACATATTTGCTTAAAAGGTGTTTGAAGCATAAGGTTATTATTTATTTATATATATTTTTGACAAAGGTGATTACAGAAGAGGGAGAATACATAACAGTTACTTCAAATTCTAATTGATTTTTTTTTTTTAAAGGGGGGCATTTACATTACCTACAAATAATTGTCTGAACATACTTATGAATCACATAACGAATTCTTGTATGGGATGTGTTCAGCTGGCATGAACCATGGGGCCAAATAACTATATCAACGTTCTCGATAATGTAGTGCTTATCACACAGTGACAAGTCTAGGAAACAGACTAACATAACACATTCTGTCATAAAGGTATAGCTGTTATGGACTGCTATAAAGAGATGGGTGCAAAACTACTGTCCTGGCCCGGCTAGAGTCCTCATCTCAACCCCATCGAATATTTCTGAGACAAAACGGAATGGCGGTCGAGTTCAAAACTAACATGTCCAAATTCTTTGCTCAACTCAGCATTGCTTTGTAGGATGAGTGGAGGAAAATTCCACTTGCATGTCATCAGCAAATTGGTCAAAAAGCTTCCTCAACCAGTATTGGTGGTAATCTGGTCTGAATGTGGACATACTAGATATTAAGGTCAGTGTTTTATATTTAAATGTTTGTATTTCCAGTATCTGAACAATTATTGGTAAACAGTGTATAAAAAATCGTACATGGCATTAACAAGGCTTGTTACATTAATGGGATATCAAACACGGATTTTTTTCTTACCAATCCAACTTACATGAAAGTTTAAAATAGATGCTAGCTTTTAAAGGTTGTTGCTTCCACATCATTTTAACAAACTATTATGACAGCAATAAACAATTACTTGAAATTCATACAAAAATTAACAGACATGGTTTAACTACAGCAGACTTTGTCTTAATCGACCATGACCGGATCTTAACTGGTTGTTTTTTTTTACCAGTTAATTTAAAAAATGGGATGTTCATAAAAAAAAGTGTGGAAAATTCATACCATTATAACAAAAGCTTCTACTTAATTACAAGGAGAAATTCTATTTAATTATAATGAAAAGTCCTAAATTAAGTGATTTTAAAATGATATAATTATTATTTAAATAAGAAATAAAATGTTGTAGCATTGTTTCAAAAATTAAGATGGGGGAAGAAAATGGAAACAGGGAATAAATTACATGAAAACATAAATTTTGAAGGTAGATATATCATTTGGTATTATATGGGCAGGTAATTGAAGGTTCATAATTTAAAAAAAAAAAAATCAGGGTTTTTCGCTTGTTTTTTTTTTAGGTTTCAATTTTGAGGGTGAAGGAGCAACTCATTAAAGTGGGTCTGGCTAAAGAAAGGTCCACTGTAAAAACAGAGATCGAATACATAAAAAGAAGCAAGATCTTGGATTGCATATTTAGGAAGTTTTGGACAAAAAATGGAACATGAACATGTATTCTTTTGCAATTTAGGGGCAGAAGAACACGTTTTTGAACATGAATGCACACACATTATGGGGAAGGAATGCACACATTTTATGGCAATAATTCTCAGTCTTTGGTTGAATATACTGTATCGTGAGATGGGCCCTAGACAAATTAAATGTTGCCAATCTAGAATAGTCCTGTGCTACATTTAGTGATTTTTGAAGAACCACCTCTAGCAATTGTCTCTAACATAAAATTTCATGTACGTCTTGCCAGTTTGAGTGCGCAACACTCAAAACTGTACATCTCAAAGAACCCAATGGTTGCGAACCATTACAGTGCGGTGAAGACTGCTGTACTTTTTATCGGTTTCAAAAGCCACTTTTGTAAGTTTTTCAATTTCCATTAGAGCGTTATTTGTGACACATGATGTGCAGCTTATGCAGTTCTGTGTGAAACGGAGTAAATGGCTTTTAATGATACTCGGACCAAAAAAACAATAAGCATTATTTCCATAAATTATAAGATTTACCACTTTAAACATTTGTCAGTATAAATAGGCATACTTCGTAATTTTTCCAATTAGAAGACAATTTGTCAATGTTAACATGAACAAATATAGCATACACATCAAGCCCAAAGTGGAAAGAGTTTTTCCCTGCAATTCATGACTGTTAACCCTATATAAATAAGGGTTATCAGTTCTTTACATGGCTCACAGGAACATTAACACTTAAACGGAAGGTTCATATGATCTAATATCTTTTTTAATCAGTAGGGTTCTTCTTAATCTTCTATACAAATTTTTTCAACATCCAATCAAGATTATGGAATGCTTTCATTAGGTATGGATAAGCCTTCTTAAAGAAGGTTTATCCATACTTAATACTATAATCATAGTATATGCTTTTTTTCCTATCATAACAGGTGCATTATCACAGCTAAAGGCTACACAATTAGAAATCGAAATGTTTTTAGATTGTAAAGCACTTACCAGAAGATTTCCAATATTTAACCCAGTTTCGTCTTCTTTCAAAGATAGCACAAATAAAAGACAATTCACAATTTTTTCACATAAAGGATCGAAGAAAGTTACCACTATTGGATACAGCTTTGAATCAACATCGTTGCTTCCATCAGTTGCAATTGAAAATGGATAGCACCTTAAATTTTCAACAAGTGATGAGGATTCCTTTGCGGACATTTCTTTTATAATTGCAGAAGTTTTGTTCCTTGCAGATCCATATTGTTTTGCAATACTGCTGTCGGGAAACATTTTCCAAAAGAGCATCCCTGTATGATCGCTGCAATTCATTGGCAAATTATGTTCGATCAAAAACGATGTAAATAAACATTCAGCGTTTATTTATCATGGAGGTATCGTTAAATGCAAAAAATGAAGGCTTGATACTATGATTAGACCCTACAGCCTTGAACGCCTTATATTTAACGGTATCTGACTGCAAAGTAATATCACGTTTACCACCGTGAGTAATGCTTATGTCTTTACCGCAACACGTGCAGAAAGCATATTTTGGCTCCAGTCTTAATTTTTGAATAAAATTAAATATCTTCATATATTTGGCTTTAAACGTTTGGTAGTACCTTTTATTAACAGTCGACATCGTTAACGTTGTTTTCAAAAACACCTAAAAATAAAACTTCCTCTCCGGAGCAAATAATAACCGATACATCTAATACGTGGCTTCCATAAACGAAGTCACATGCTAGACCAAAACCTTATCGATGTAGCGCATTATTTCTTTCCTCCCTCAACAACTACAAATCCCGATGCGCGATTTCGTTGCGCAGGGGCATCACTCTACGTCATAGCTGGAGCTAAAATTCCCCGTCACGCCACGCATGCGCCGTCAACAGAAGACGAATTTTTTCGACTTTTTTACCGATATTTGCGTTTATTTATACATATTTATTATTATAAATACCATATTAATTAATAATACCATATAAATTATAATAAATATCATATGTGCAAAAATTTAAATAAATACGCCTTAGGAAAAATAGGTATTTAAATTTTTTTTAAAAAATCAGTATTTTAAAAAACACTGGGGATTTTAGACGAAATCTCTGAAAATCAGAAGGATTGACACCTATGAAGTACTGTATTATAAAATATACCATTGTTCCAAATAGCTTAATATATAATACAGGACGTCCAGTAGAATTACTGGCAAAAATTTAAGCATATTTCACAGATTTCAAGGCTCATTCCAAAAATTTCAAGCATTTCCCTTTTTTTTTTTCACTATGGGTGGGGGGGAGATCGAGACTGGATTAACAGCATGTTAGACGAATGCATTACTACTGAGGGGCCTGCCTGCATAGTATCCCTCGAGGAATGGTAAGGTAATTAGGTTAAATAATTAGGGAGTCATCATTATTACATATTCCACATTAGGAATAAAATCTGCATTACGTCAGTGTAATGCAAATGGCCTGATTGGGTCTTTTGGTGCAAGCTTTTCGTTTAGGGTCAGGCAACACCAGTGTGGCAACTTAGAAGAAAAGTTGGTTGGTTAAGTATGATATCCAAGTATCCTATAATTTTTTTTTACAAAAATCTTTAGTTTTTATTAGTATCAAATACTCAATTTCATATTGTAAAAAAATTATTTTTTAATCATATACAAATTTATTTTACCTCTATCTTTCCACTTTGTACTTGTATGAATTGAAGTTTCCAAAAAAAAAATTAATAACATGTGGTTAAAATTAACAATGAAGTATTACTTAATACATGCACTCAGTTATTATATAATTACTAAAGTGCTTCTTAAATGCATTACATAATCTTTTAAATTAAAGTTAATAATCCGTCTCTCATAATTATAACATTTAATGGTATTGGAAAAGTTGAAATTGAATACTGTTATAACTTTATAAGCCCTTAGAAGACTTAATTTACATTTATTTTACAATTAAAACAATATACAAAACATTACAACAAAACATACTGTAAAATACTAACAATTATAAGGAAAATTTTCCCAAACAAGCATGGATTAACTACAAATAAAACGAATATATTTAACGTAGTCAAGCTTTAACAATCTTAGCAAACTTTAAATACAATACAAAGCGCGAAAAGCATTTTTTGCATAGACATTTCGATGTTTCTCAATTCTGTCTTGAATAAACTTCTTATTTAAAAGAAACACTCATAAATTCTGGCTTCCATTTAATAAACCAGAAGTATAGGAGTTACACAAAGCATTCAACTTCATTACATAGGACAGATTATTTGTGAACAACAGAATTCCCTTCGGTGTTAGCAATTCGCAAGGGGGAAACTGTTTACGAACAGTAAATATAATGGAAAGTTTTACAATTGATAATCAAATAAGAACGAAGTTTTAACCTTACTAGGTTATGCACACAAAAAATTAAAAAATACATTTGCGAATTTAAAATATTTCTTGTAATGAAGAAGGAAGGCCCCAATGCAAAACATACAAAAAACATCACACTAAAAGCATATTAAATATATGGTTCTCTCAATGCACAGAACATCAATAAAAAAAAAAAAATCACAATGTCACCCCAACGAACTGGCAGACATATGTTTCTTTCTGAATAGGTAAGTATGAATCGCATGCATAGTTGTTGTTTAGTGTTTGGGATTACATACGGGTGGCTCACAATATTTGAAATTCTTTGTTCAACAATTTATTTTTATAGAATTCCTTTCTCTATATAACTTTGTAGGTAAATTTCCAATTTGCACTTTTTTTTAAAGTGGAGGTTCACGGAGAATTACACTTACAGAAATTTGAAACGATTTTGGTAATTTTTCTTCACTTAAGCCTGGACTGCAGGGTATTATCATAGGGTATACACACTCATAGGGTACATCTACATACGGGTCATAGCATCTTCATTAGTTCCTCTTTTAAGGCTAAGGGATACTAGAAAGCAAACATGAGCATTTTTTGCTGAAAATGTTGAATGAGTATCTACTACATCTACTTAAAAAAAAATAATAATGCAGAGTCAATTTTGCTTAGCTCAGATTTCGGTTAAGACGAAGTTTGGGATTCTAATATATTGCAGTTCTTAAAAATCAAAGGATTTAGGGATAACCTTTATTCGAGCAGGTCAGTAATGCATGCCATTTTCCCAACAATTCACTGAAGGTTCGGGTGATTGTTAACATACGGTAATCTTTCCATGCCCGTATCCAGAGGTGGGGATCATATGGACAGGTCCCCCCGAAACTAAATTTTTAATGGGACTTGGCTACGGACTTGCATTCTGTGATTGTATCGGCACATGCTGTAAAATTATTTGACCCCCCCCACACACACACGAAATTAAATTCTAGCTATGGTCTTGAATCTTTCCATTAATAACTCTCACGGGACTGAGAAAAAGGTTGTTAATCGGAATAATGTAATAACAAGGACTAACTTTGATATCTTATTTGATTTCTTTTCACCATTAGGGGTTTACGAATGTCAGTACATTTGATAAATTCATCGCCATGTTTAGAAATCATTATTATTTGTGTGGAATTACGCCTTACAATCTAATAAAGTTACATACAGTACATTACAGTTAGTAATACTTTATTTTACTATCGTTAGAATTTACTTACAGGTCTTTTTTTTTTTTTAATTTAGTTGTTATAGGGCTTTTTATTTTAGCAATATACCAGACACTGGAACACTAGATGCCCTTGCTGCTTCGTTAAATCATAGTAGAAGGGATTTATAAAATTCTTCGCTTTTAGAAAAGTGTGTTTTCAACATTTATTTGATGGTGATCAACATTTTTATGAGGCCTCTAATACCTTTTCGTGACTGGCTGAAATGTCTTTAAGAGTAGACTTGGGTAGATGAAACTGTTTAGCTAAATCCAGTTTATTTTTTCCAATCCCAAATACAGTAGAATCTCCATTAACCGAAATTATGTACAGTACTAAAAAGAATTTTTTTTAAACAATTTTTGAAAGAAATACACTTGTCCTGATAAAAAACAAAATACTGTATAGTATATTAAACAGTGCTATAATATTATTGTAACACATGATAATGGAGATGAGTAACACCACTTTTTTCTGCGCCAGTGGTGCCACTTCCTGTCTACTGTGCTTATTGTTTAGTCTCATGGCTTCTGTTCTGCCAGTCAGTCAGTTATTGTATTTTGTTCATACAGTAACCTGTGCAAATCATGTATTGTGTGATTGATTTCTGTGCCTTGATTAGTGTATTTGTGTGGTATTACTGGTATGTGAGCTAAACAGAAGCAGGTTGTTATTGCAATTGAAAAATGAGAAGCAATTAGAAGAATACAAACGGGGAGAATTTATAAATGGTACCAAATTTTGGCACTGGCATCACCACTGTGTCCGACTGGATTAAAATAAAGAAGAAATTTGAAGAACATGCCTCAAAGATGCCAAACAATAAAATAATGAAAACAGTGCAAAATGAGAAGTCAACGAGGCCGTATATTTACTTTATTCCGAAGCACAAGATGCTTTCTTATTGTGTCCATTTCTCAACTGAAGTTATCAACATGAGCCCTTATCTTTATATACAAAGAAAAGCTTATCAATTCAGACAATTAATTGGTGTACTTGCATTCAATGACAGGAAATGGGAATGCAAAAAAAAAAAGTGAGGCATTGGTAAGCAAACATTGGTAAAAAAAATGGGATCTTTAATCAGAAATACATTAACACTATGAAGCATATGTCAAGACCAAAGGCGCAGAATGACCCTCGCTGTCCTTGCATCATAAAATAACCAAGACCAAAAAAATATGGTCGTTACATGGAAAGTCATTAATCAGGATGCTATTGAGAACAGCTTAATGACATTTTTATGGTACATTTTCCAGGAGCTTAAAATTTGGTTGTTAAATGGAAACTATCGTTAAAAAGGATGTTCTTGAGAGAGACTACTGTATTTTAGACTGTTTTTGACAGTTTTACAGCTCAACAGCAGCAAGGGTTATTTATGTTATGCTGGGTCCTACCGTTTTTAGAGGAATCTGAACATCTCATGGCCAAGGAACCAACCTCTAATCTGGTCAGCAGTTGGTTGAAAAGCTTTGTCCTTTTTGGCACCAATAAGAATCAAACTTAGATTAACGGCACACTACGCAAAGATGTTACCACTGCACAGCCCACTTACTTTAACAATGAAGTATTTTTTTGTATTTGGATATGTACATCATTTTAGATATAATACTATCGCACACTTAATGACTATAGTAGTAGAGGTAGGGTACCTGCGGTCTTCGAGGCCATTAGGTATGGCTTTTTGAATGAATCCGAATTTTATATCTGTCCTTTTACTTCTATTAGTATGCCTTTCTTTGTCTTTTCACTTCTATTATGATCTTAAAATGAACATATTTAAAATACAAAAGAGCAAAAGAACATGCAGCCAAAAATAATCCTCCTTAATTGATTAACAGAATTCAAACATGTGGTGGTCTACGATCAAAACCAAAACCTAATGGGGTCTTTCAACGTGAAAAGGTTTACCAATCCTGGGTTACAGAGCAAACTTTTATATATATATCGAGAAACCAGAAAATTGTGCGAATCACATTATTGCTGTGGCCTGGAACTAAACACACACTACTTACATAGGTGGTATGCTTAAAATAATATTCATTATATTAGGTCACAATATTTTTATCGTGAATTACAATGTTTTTATCATTGAATTTTTATTGTGAAAGGACAGCAAAGATCATGCTGTACTAAATATCATAAGGCATTGTCCTTATTTTCGCTGTTCTATCGAATTTCAACGTCTCGAGAATGTGGCTATATTTCAGTTTTCACTTTCCTTATCTGCTTTTTCTTGTATACAGCATATTACGGCTACATACAATTTACCATTTACATTTCATCATATGAAACACATACAACAAATATTGAATGGGAATAATTTTCTATCTATTGCATAAACTTTGTTTTTTGGTTGGTTCTTTTTTTTACAAAATTCTCCATTCACTACCTTTAAAATTTACGAATAAAATTGTTATGAATTCGTCACATATGTAATTGGAATAAAAAATAAAACTACATAACCAAAGTCCTCGATAAAACTAATAACAATGTTTAAAGATAATTGCAATGCACAGTTTTGGATGTTATAGCAATATGTATTGACGAATTTCGGACGAACTAAGCTCACCTTCGGGAATCTGTTCTTGAAAAACAGTTTTATCCACTTGAAACATGGTGACATGTAAATGCTTTAACATCTAAAACTATGTTTTATAATAACTTTAATGTGCTCCACATAGCACTACAATGGGCGATCAAATAGTCAGTGCAACATAAAATATTTTAATGACATAATTGTTCCTTTTTTTAAAAAAAACAAAAACAAATCTTGTTGAGTGGCAACAACCACACATTACCCTTCTCTCTTTTCAATCTCCCCTCCAAATTGAACAAAGGCCATTAAAAATTTATTCAACACCAAGTTAAGCAGGCAGCAGATCTGCTCTTTCATCAAAACTTACCGATATAGGTTTAATCATTATTCATTATCAGTAGACTTAGTTATAATATCCAATAGTCCAGGTAAAAACAGATGGTTCGAAAGACGTCTTATATTTGGTTAACTCAAATTTATTCCCTGACTACAATTTTAAATGTAACAGAGTCCCAGCTAAATGAAAATTCTTTACAAAATTTAAAATTAAAACTACTAAACTTACATAAAAGCCACAATTTTATAGTCTTAAACTTCTATAGTAACATAGATTGGCCTTAATTTTATTAATACATGAATTTAAATAAATACTCACGGTTCATAATCTTCAGAATTTTAATATTTAACTATTCAGAGCAATTTTAAATTAAGATGAAGGAATACATAAGGAAGGAAGGAAAAATGCCCATTTAAAAAATAGGTAAAACCATATAAAAGACAATTTCGAACCAACGCTTTTACATCAGGCGAGGCTGATGTTTCGTGTGTTCTGGTTACAGAGTGAGAGTATACTTCTCGAATGATAAAATGTCAATTGGCATGGTGGGTTTAGGTGCAAGTTTTACGGAAATGTTCAGACAATTTTTTGAATTATCTGAAATTGGGCAAACAGCTTACAAAGTTTTTCTATAGTCAAGCTTTTACGGAGTCGAGCTTGAGCTATAGCAATAAGGAAGTTAAGATTTTTTTGTTGACATACTACTTGATCATAACTATAGATGCATCCTTTAAAAACTGTGAAAGATAGAAAAAATATCACTTAAAATCACCTAGCAATTGAAAAACTTGCTTTTCTATGGACTATCAGAAAATGGGGGAACATGTACAAAATGTACTTTTCCTTTCTTTGTCAATTATGTTGTCATAGAATTAATATTTTTAATGCAGGAGAGGGGCCAGGATACTACATAAGTGGATGGCTACTTAGGAGACCATCTGAAAAAAAGATACTTTTCAGCATTAAGGGATACTCTGAGAAAATAAAGTACGAGGTGTGATATTAAAAAAATTACCCTTCACAATACATTTACAAGATGCGCTGTTTTTTCCCCACTCTTACTATTTTCAACTCCACTGCACCCTTCTCCAATTAATAGAAAGGTATTTTAACGGGTCAGTAGGAAAGGAGGTAAAAGAGATTTCACAAGTTGTCACGCCATGGAATGGAATATGTGGTGCAATGATGATTTTGGTGCAAATGTGGTGTTGATTGGGCTTTATTATACATGCTTCGTGAAATCAAATAATGCATTATTTTCTCCTTTGTGCCATGACTTGATTGCATGATGAATTCATTTACAATGTGTGTTATAAATGGATGACATACTTTCTATGGATATCCCCACAAATTAATTTTGGGAAATTCCCCAAAGAATACTTTAAATTTATCCCTCCAATTTCCTCCTCCCTTTTCTTCTGGAATATACTCTTTTATTAGCAGTAAAAACTGAATAAATCAGCAGTTTTGAATTACAACAGCTGGTATTAAAAATGAATATCTGTAAAATAAAATAGATGCAAAAGTTACGTAAAAGTCTGTGATCTCACATTTCAAGCCGGCCTATAAAGCTTGTTTTAATGATTAGGTTTTGAAATTTAGCTGTAAACAGATAGTAGATTAAAGAAGAACACAAATGTCTGTGAATGAGCTTTCTAAATAATCTGAATTTAAAAGTAGCAGTGTTCACTTTCTAACGTTTAAATAAAAAATCCATTCAGAGCAATTGGACGAAATGCTTTAGGTACTTCCCCACCGACTGAAACTAACACAGGGCAAAGGGAGAGTCGGGACAACCACTTTCTTGTCTCCATCAACAACATACAGGTTAACACTTTTGAGAATGATGTAAGTTTTGAATACATAACATGAGCGTTATGTATTGTCATTATACTTGAGATCGACAAACGTCTTCAAGCTTAGTCAGAAATAATACAACATCACATAATACGACTACAAAAACTGGCCCCTTTCCTATTAGCTGAATCGGTGCCCTAACGATAAAATTTTAGTGCATCACTAATTCGCTAAACCTACATTTTAAACAATCAAACAACATAACAAAGTAAAAGTACTAAAAACAAAATTAGATAGGGTACTAATAAGTTAGTTTCAATGCACAAAGATAACTAACAAAAATTACGAGCCATGTGAACAAAAATCACAATATCATACATAAATATTTCATAACGAGTTTGTGCTAATTATTCAAGTCAAATGTTAAAATTGATTCAAGCTGAAATATAATTTCAAATCTAATTTTTAAAAACGATATTAAGTTCTTTTGTGCAAACTCTGACAAGAATAGAGAGTAAGCTTTGAAGTAAGGCATCGGTATTTCGGCTGCAGCCAATAGTTCAGAATACAAATGACCACAACCTACGCAACATGTAACAGTGAAAATATGACGATGATAGGAAAAACACATGAAGGAACCCTAGCCACAGGTTACTCATGGTAATGGGATGTTTTCTGTGTACAACTTCGTCACAAGAAACTTCGTTTTCACTGCAAGGCAAACACGGAAATTTTCCGGTTTCGTAAAAGGCATCTAAAAGTGTTTCTTTCTCCGCCCAACGGGCATACACCCAATCTCTCAGAGATTCCATGCTGTCAAGAGGCACGTCTTCTACAGGGTACTTTCGATAATGAATATGTGTGGTGCAAGGAGGACGGGAAGCAGTACAAATAGCAAGCAAGTCAATAGGATTGTGGCTCTCTGGATAAGCTATAGTAACATCGACAATCCACTTCAATGGCTCTAAATCCTGGCTAGATCCTAAAAAAGCATATATTAAGAAACCACCATCTTCACATAATACAAAAGTACAATATGGGTATGATAACTGGAGGAAGCTTATGCCTGTTCTAACTTTCCCTTTCAGACAGTTTCCTAGCAAGAATCTGTTTTCCTTTAGGACTTGATCACTTGATGAGAAATTGGACATTTTGGGTCATTTGCAGAATGACAATGAAATTGATTATTCTTTTAACCCTTAAGGGAACGTATTACTTTGAGTCCCTCCTTCATTCCATTCCCCACACAAGTGTCAACTATATCAGACAAATGGTGATAACTACGGCTTCTCTTTGTCAGCTAATGGCAACTGCAAAGTAGGCCTAAAACTGACTGCTTCAAAAGAGAACTGCTATGATGAGTCATTATGACAAAACTAGTACAAATGGTTGGAATATTTGTAATTTTTTTGTGGGACATTAAGATTAAATGATTCACTATCACAGATAAAAAGTTTATAAGATTTATGTGTGTGGGAGGGATTTACAGGGCTACACTTGCGTATATAAAATTGCACCATAATGAGGAGGAGGGGTTATGGCTCCAATCAACCACCCCTGGGTACGCCTGTGAAATGACATTGCCAAAACTTGTAATATCGCAAACTTCTTGATGTGTTTGTGTTTCATGGCATGAGGATAGATGCAGTCATACTGCACCAAGACTCACAGTTTCCGAGGGGTCTGGACCTCTTTTGCCCATGGAATCAAACTTCAGACTGTGTAGCTGTACACAGAAACTAGCAAGCGTACACCTAACAAGCATATACGAACCAGGCATTAAATTAACTTAGCATTAAGTAAAAGACATTAAACATTGGCATTAATACCGCAGAATATTATTTTTTAAATGTTTATAATATTTTTTTATTATTATTATTTATATTATATATATATATATTATATTATTATATATATATATATATTATATTAGTATATATATATATATATTATTATTATTATATATATATATATATATTATTTATTGTTATGTTTATAACATTATTTTTTAAATGTTTGGATAGAGAGACTTCTTCAGAAAGATGTCACTATCCTTTGCCAGGAAATGAAACAAATTCCAAATAGAATATGGATCATTACCATGGTAGATAAAGAGTGTCAACACAATGCAAATGAAGGGCAACTTTTGGATTCAAATCATACAAAAAGTTATATATATATTTTTAGTTATTGAAAATTTTAATTTTTCAATGAGCAAAGTTGTGAGATACAATAAGCAAATTTCATTTGGGTCTCCTCTTTTAAAAATAAAGACTGTCGAGGATTAACCCTCTAACTGCTTATCCCGCGATTTCCACGGGCAACATGAAAGTAACAAAATTTTCTTTTCAAGCGATTTTCCTGGGTATGAAATTTTTCCATCTTTCATCTCTCATCATCTTTGGTTACAAAAATGTGCTACATATTTTAACTCTCAATTACATGTAGATTTGAAATATATAATAAAAAGAAATATGCAGTTTTTGAAGCGATTTTGACAAAAAGAAAAATTTAAATCCATAATTTTCTCTGCCTTTAACAAGTGTAGATTCTAAAATCCTTGGTTGAGTAACACATAATGGTCAAGAAAAGAAGTGAGAAGTGGAAAATAGGACTAGCCAATTTTGTAAATAATTACGGATATTAGCATTGTCAGTGTTTGATAATTACTTTGGGTCTTGGCAAGGTGATCCAAAAGTGCTGTGGATGAACGTTCTGAAATCACGTCTTTCAGTTTCTCAGGATGAAGGGCATTCATGATAACTTTAATTGCACCCACTCTTGGAAGAGTGACCCTTTGAAGATCAGGAAAGTTGTTTTCTTTCGCATATCTGTAAAAGAAAAAAAAAATTGCATAACAAATCAAAATTTTTTAAGGCATTCTGATTCCATAGTGGATTCAAAATTTGACCGTTTTAGACGAAAGGGTTCAACACTGAATAATTCCGACGATGGCTGTTGAATTTTTATGGTGGAATCAACCAAAACACCAATTTTCTTTTCAGCTTTGCAATTACTTTTAAGGTGACCTAGGTCTACGAAAGAGAAACATTTATTGATAATTCCCGGGTAGTGGATCCAGACTTTGAAAATGCCAAATAAATATGATCAGTTCAGCAAGTGGGTTAGAAAGTTCCATTTAGGACATAGTAGCTTCCCGACCATTTCTCAATTATGATCTAAAACGTGGAAGACTTGTAATTTCAGAAATCGTTGAAAAAGTCATTAAATTCAACAGGCAGTCCATGGACCTACATCCAAGCTTTGTTGCCCTCCATAGGGGAAGCAGGAAAAAGCCTAGATGTGAGAGTAAGGCCAGTTTCAAGAAGTTTTTCAGCAAGGGAGTTGTCTTTAAAAGTGATTTTATACTTTGACTGTGTCCATAGTTGGAGGTCGATAAGATCACCAGGACTGCTAATTACTGAAAAGTTTTTGTTTGTGGTTTTATGGCTTAAGGTCTACAATAATGATGCTGCACTGTGACCTACTGTTTTCCAGAGGAATCCGAATCTCGTAAGGCCTAGAGAACCAAACCCCAGACTACAGTGAGCAGTGCTATCCTTATGAGATCTCTGGGTAAGCGTCCTTTGCACTGTTTGGAGTCGAACCCGGATTAACGCAGGGCATTACTGAAAAGATGGTGTCAAAAACATTAGATTTCTCCTAAGTTGATGAAGACAGAGCATTTCCATTTGAGATGACATTCTATCTTACAGCGAGATTGCTGACATCAGAACTGCAGCAAAAACAGATGATCAATCAAAGTGACACACACAATCCAATTACTCTGCAAAAATAAGAACTGGATGGCCTGTTATATTTGTTAATATTAAAATATGTTTAAATGAAGAAGTCAGATATAATGTATGCACATTTATTATCAATGGCCGATTTTTAGAGTTCTTGGTTGCGGATGTAGTTTCGGTACTCTACTGTAGAGCTCTACATATCTGTCCAATATGGAGCATTCCACATTGGTATTGGATATTATAAACCTTGCAGTTGGCAAGGTCTGGGAATGGGTCCTTAAGTTGTGAAATGCAATCTTGTTTAGGGGTCTGAACACGATGCGAAAATTGAATTTACGTAGAATTGAAGCAATTTTGGTAAAAACAAGAGGTACAAACGGAATACTAAGGCAATCTTTGAGAGTTAGTGAATACGGTGCAAGTGTGGAAAAAGGTTGGAATGTAGAGTTTAAAGAACTTTATGGTCATTAATTGTCAGGCTATACCTACAGTTAGTTGCGATATTCCTGAGGACCAACAGTTCATCTTTCAGGCTATCATTTGTAGATGAAAGTTTAAGTGCTTTTGCTGTCAGCCAAAAAAAAAGGGCTCATTTTTTGAGAACGCAGATGAGCAAAAGCAGCATGAGGCAGTTCCCAAATTGATCCCGGTTTTCGGAACACATTGGTATTGAACTTGGCAGTTGATCGAGTAATAAGCACATCAAGAAAAGCTAGCATGGGGTCATGCTCTACTTTGGGAGTGAATTAGATATGAGAGTCTATGGAGTTAAGTATAATAAGAATTTGGTTAATATTGATGTGATCATCAGGCAAAATAGCGAAGATATCATCCACATAGCGTAACCAACATTTTAAAAGGAAGTAGATTATTGACTTGTTCATCCACAGAATGTAAATAAATGTCACATAAAATAGGAGACAGTGGATTTCCTATTGCCAGTCCATCAACTTGCTTGGAGTATTTGTTTTGGAAAGTGAATATTGTATGGCTAATGCACAATTTAGTGAGATGCAGTAATTCTGCATTTTCAAATTCTGTATAGTAATATTCAGTCATACGTCTTGCAAGAAAATGCAGTGCTCCCAGAATGGAAACATTGGTGAATAAGTTTTTAACATCGATCAAAAGCACTTTTGGGGAGCTATGTTTGACCAATTTTAAACAAGAAATAAAGTTCGACAAATTCTTGAAAGTGAAATGATTATTGCGGCAAAGAAAAGAAAGCTTGAAAGCTAAATGTTTTGATAGAAGGTGGGTGGCAGTGTTGATATTGGAAACAGGATGAAAAGGCATATTAGTTTTGTGTACTTTATGAAGAGTGTACAGACGTACAAAATTGGCAACAGATAGAATGATAGACTTTTTGTTCGTTTGTGGTTTTATAGCTCAAGGGCTACAATGGTTATGCTGCACCGGGATCTACTGTTTTGCAAGGAATCTGCACAATTTTCCGAGGAATCCAAACCTCTTAAGGCCTAGGGAACCAAACCCCGGACTACAGTGAGCAGTGCGATCTTTATGAGATCTCTGAGTAAGCGTTCTTTGCACTGTTGGGAGTCAAACCCTAGTTGATGGTGCATTAGGTGCACGCATTATCACAGTGTGCACACTGCAGGGCCCGGACTTTTTTATTTGGTATCAGTAAGTGGACAACTTTGGATCGCCTTTCTCGTCGTGCTCAACAATTGTGTTTCAGTAATATTTTTATTGACGTTTAGACCATCTTGGATTAACGAATTGACTCTTTCAGAGTACTGAGATTTGTCAATGATAATTAGTTGGCCTCCTTTGTCAGCTTTGGTGATGACAATATCATCATTAGCTTGAAGACGACATAATTCTTTAACACCGTGTTGGTACAAGTTAGGTTTTGGTGAATTATTAGAAATAATGCTCTGCTAATCCGCATTCCCAAAAAATGAGCTTGTTTTTTGGCTGACAGCAAGAGTACTTAAACTTTCATCTGCAAACGAGAGTCTGAAAGATGAACTGTTGATCTTTAAACATATCGCAACTAATCATGGGTGTAGCCCGACAATTATTTACCGTGCAGTTCATAAACTCTCTATACGCTAACCTTTTTCCACACTTGTACCGGATACTCCACCTCTCAAAGGTTGCATCAGTATTCTGTTTGTACCTCTTGTTTCTACCAAAATTGACACAACTCTACATAAATTTAACTTTCGTGTTGCATTCAGACCCATAAACAAGATTGGAACTTAACAACTCAAAGACCCAATTCAGGACCATGCCAACTGCGGGGTTTATAATATTCAATGTCAATGCACAACGTTCGATATCGAGACACATAGGGCTCTACAGTTTAATCTTAAAGAGCACCAAAACTATGTCCACAACCAAGAACTTCAAAAATCGTCCATAGTTAAACACAGTAAGAATACTGTTGGCCATAGCTAAATGCTGTTGGACACAAGTTTGAATTTTAGGAAGCAAAGTTCATCACCAAAGTTAAATTCTACCTCAGGTTTGGACTTTTTTAAAGCTTTTCATATTTTTATAAAACAGTGATAAAGTCGTTAATGATCCATACGATAATATATTTTTTCCCCAACGTTTATAAAAGACTTTTTGTCACTCGATGATAGATAACAGTATGATTTACCATGTTTATATGTATCAAATTTCATCATTTGAGAGAGAAAAAATATTGTATTCCATTCAGATTTCCATCAGGTTTTGCGAAAGACTGGTCATTGCCATCCGAAACGATCGTCAACCATTTACATTAAAAATTAAATTATGTTAGTCATGTTTTTATTACTAATCTTGATGTTGCACAGTGATTAAATTTTTTAGTATAAGTTTAACCAGCTCGCAACTTTTTACTTGTTTCATTTCCTGTGTATATTTATGATTTTAGAATGTCTTGAAGTTTCTACATTTCTCTCCAATAATTTTCCCTTATTTTGTAAAAAATAATTTCACTATATAAATCTGAATTGATTACAAAAGAGCTACATCTTGATCCTTTTGCAATCAGTAAGTTTTGTCCTATGTTCTTATTCTTACTAAATTCGTTAACGTCGATATAAATCAATCAATATCTACCCTGCCCATTGAAACGTAATTTGTATATTTTTATATTGATGATACATACTTAGAACTGGTTTCTTTCCGTTTCGATAGAAAACCCCCTTCCGGAAATAAGACAATCCACTGCCGATTACGAACTAAAAACACACTAAGAAGAAAATCTGTAAGTTTTAACATCTGCAGCTCACGCACATGCTTGCCCTAAAATATAAATAAAATATATTCACATAACATGCACATAATGACTATGTGTAACATTTATTTTACATACTGCTGACTAATATTGCAGTCATCAGCTTCAAAACTACTTTTTGAAATTGCAGTACATACCACAGCTTTATCAGCAATTTTATCATCAACACAATTAGAGACCTTGAAAAAGACACTTAAAACAAGTTTCCTAGAATAGCGACTCATTCTTTAAGCATATACAGTAGAACCTGCCTAAAGTGGCCACCTTTGGGACTGGACTGCAATGGTCATCATAGACAGGTGGTCACTACACATGGCAGACGTTGGTACGAATGTCTCTACCAGTGCTCTCTTATAAAAAGCAGTCACTTTATTCCGGTGGCCAATTTACAAGGTTCCAATGTACATGGCTTAACCTCTTAGTGAAATTTATCAATGGGTAAATGTACAGAAGTGGAAAAAAAGTATGTTCTGATGAACTGTAGCCTAGTCTACATCATATACCCAGCCTAGTCACATTAATGCGACCAGCTCTTACTTTTAAAGTCAGCAGTGCATAGCCAATGAAATAAGGCACATGTCATGGGCTGGCCTGATGGGTATATAAGATGAGCTGTATGCAATCTGCAAACATATCACTTGTTGCCTATCGTGGATAAAATGAGCGATTTATTAGAGTTCAAAAAGGGATGATTATCAGCTCTTGGACCAAGGTGATAAACGTAGAGTTTTCAGAATTGTTGGGAGGGCCCAAGCACATGTTATGAGTATTCATACGTTACAATATCTGTAAAATAGCAATTTATTTAAAATTATTGGGAATGTGGGTGTCAGGCTCCACGGGCCCATACAACTCTACACCTATGGCCAAGGTTGGCAGTATTTTTGAAAAAGCATAATTTGTGAATTGCTCACATGCCATTGTGAAAGTGTATAACAACTGGATAAATGGCACCATTGCAAATAACGGGCTTGAAAGCTGTGAAACACCATGTGCCATTGATGTGAATGTCGACTGTGAAGATGCACAAGAGCTGACTGAGAGTCTAGAGAGGAGCAACTAACCATAGCTGCGCATACTCAGTAATTTTTAAAATTTCTGGAGAGTATGTGGCGAACACAGTGCGTAACTTTTAGAGACAGCCACGCATTTTGTGAGGTGGCCGCAGAAAATCACTGCTGATGTTGAATTTCTTAAAATTGTAGAACTAAATTTGAATTTCCATAATATATTCAATGCATTAAAAACATGTGTGTCATAATAAAAATATATACATATTAACGCATAAACAGGGCCTATCAGAGGGGAAAGGGGGGGGGAGGCTGCTACCCCAGGCCTCAATATATCGCACCCTTGTGACCAAAGTGCTATAACTCAAAATATCCCAATTTTCAGGAAACACAAAAACCGTTTCTGGCTGAATTGAGGGATTTTTAAATCATCTAATAACTTCAATCCTAAGATCAGTTTCTGGAAACATCAGACGAAGCAAAATTTGCTTCATTTATTGAACCGAAACCCTTATTATCATGACCTTTTGAATTATAACAGTTTATGAGATTCATTTAAGGTTTGCGTGATGTACTATTTTGAATTATAACAGTTTCGTTGGTCGGTTTTTGATATTTACTGATGCCGAGCAAGAACTAAAAACGGGAAGTACTATTTTGAAAAGAAGAAAGCCAGACGTCATGCTTTCCATTTAAATACCAGTGTTCGATAGGCTTTTATTTTTTGCTAAAATTAAAATTTATTTCAATAAAATTGAATTTGATTTATTATATACCAAGAAGAGATAATACTTCAATATAAGTTAATATTGTTTAATGTTTATGTTTCAATTTATGAGTTTGTTTTTCAATACATTTATTGTCAGTAAAAATGTGTAGCAATTTTTATGCTCCTATCACTGATTGGTGGTGGGGGCAGGGGGGCGGCAAAAGGTGCCTTGGGGTCCTAATCCGGTTCACAGCTTCTTCAATGATTGACCAGTTATGATCCTGTTATTGTGTTACAACCGGAGAGAAATGACACTAGGGAGGTATTACGTAAGCACCATAGGGGGTGGGGTTGTTGCTGTTGTGCTTATTTTTCTATGTTAGCCCATGTTAATTTTTGCTTACCAGGGGGAGGGGTATAAAATGGCCAAAATATTGCTTATGTAATAATCGAACGCTCCCCTGGCTACGACTGGGAGATCTCTAGCTAGGTCCAGTACTCTCACTGCCTGATCCATATTATTATTACTATAAGCTCCGTCCACAGTGATGGTGGGTTCAGTAGTCAACGAGGGATCATCTGCATCTGCAGGTTTCATAAGCAATACTGTAAGGGCATGCTTGACACCTATGGCGACAGGACTCAGGAGCGTGATTACGGCGTCAGCGGCCCTGGGATAAACAGATTTTAGCGGCCCTCAAAAATGTTTTAACGTAACACAACGATTAAAAAAACTGACCATGGTTTAGCATTACAAAATGAAGTTCTTTGCTGGTCCAAACGCCAAGGGTAAAGAGAAGATAATGAAGTTAAATTAAAAATAGACATTTCTAAACGAAGTTACCTTGAGATATATCAATCACTTGGCATTTCTTGTTAACTTCGGTGTTGCGGATAAATGAAATGGTTTTATTTAGGTCCACTGCTGCATTATAAACACAAAGAAATACCAGTACAACGTAATTATAAATTTCTGCTTCTCAGAACTTCATGGTAGTTCATTTTTTTGTCGGAAACCGGGGTCGCTGTAGTGGCTATAGAGCCACCACAATAAACATTATAACCTGCATAATCTATTGATGCTAGCGCATTGAACTAACAACATGTATATTCATCTTGACTATGATTTAAAAGTTTCTTGTGCGTTATGGGAAATATAACGTTACACACACGAAAGGTCAATTGATTAAATACTCTGGGAAAGTACATAAGGACCTCTAAAAACTTATTTATTGGTGCTTGCACCGCATTTTTTAGCGGCCCCTGAGCGGCCACCCAGCTTGCACTTCCCTAAGCACAGGCGAAGTGGACAACAGCCCGGGTTTGCTCGAGTAAAAAAAAATGTAAATGTTTCTAAAAATCCAGGGGAGGGCAAGTGCCCACTCTTGCCCAATGCTGCCAATGCCCATGCTTTATAGCTAATCTGTACGGTAGAAAGATACACTATAGGACAGGGGTGCCATTGGCATATTACATAATGCACGTAAAATACGTGGAATAGAAAGAAAGACTCAATATTAGAAAAATAGCATGTCCTTGCGACTCCCTATTTAGTAAAAAAAAAAAAGTGTTTTGTTCTTTGGGACTCACATTTTCCAAAAAATACACACATTTTAAAACATTGGGGCTTATTGGGACCCAGTTTTATAAGCACCTAGAGACACCCCTGATAGGAGAATTACTGACCATTTTGTTCTTCAAAGCAATTGCCCTATTTCAGTTCATCGGTTTTTGCCGATCCAAACGATTGACAAATATTTAAAAATTTAACACACCTGAGTGATAAAATAATCTCCATGTGTCATGGATACAGCTCCAAAGTTGGTGTACCGGAACATGCGGTCCATGATCCACATCAGCGATGGTAGCACCGGACCCTTTTCATGAAATGCTGCCATCAGCATTGGAACATCAGCTGTGGATTGATGATTTACTATTAACAAGCACCGCTGATCGATACAAGAAGTAATATCGTCACCTACTTCGATAACTGAAACAAATTAATAACATTACAAAATGTTCAACAAAGGAAGTTATCTTTCATCGTAGGTAGTAAAAATATTATTACACACTTATTAACCTCATACAATATTTAGCAAAGCAACCTACACTAAGATAAGCACGCAACTTTTCATAATCATTGTAATCTTTTAATAAATCAATAGCATCAACCAATATTTAAGCAGGGTTAGGCTTTTATGGCGCAAGGACAGTGGGGGTCATTCTGCGCCAAACAAAGTGGGATCGCACATTCCCCAAAGAGAGTACGAACCATGTTATGAACACGTTTTAGAAAATGCTTGCAAAAGAGGATAATTCCCCATCAAACTTTTTTAAAATTAAGCACATTTTAAATACTTCAATCCAAATCCATACAAAATAAAGCACTTTTCTGGGCCCTTAAAAATAATTTAGCTAAATTAAGCACCCGTATGAACCCTGTATTATGTTCATACACATAGCATAATGACTTGTAATGATGACAATGAACAGAACAGGCATTTCACAAACTGTGAGGAAATATTTATTGAAGATTTACTTTTTAAAATCTGGTCTCACCTTATATGTTCACACTATACATCGCCGTCCCATCACCACCTAAAAAATTAAATTAATATTCCCGGGAAACGTAGAGATCATTTACAAGGAACTTTATGCTAAAACAAACAAATACAATTTTATCGATCCGACTCCTCGAGTGGGACCGAAAATTGTGGAGTATGTAGGGGGCAGGATTAGGTTACCTTATGTACCCTACATTATAAAATAAAATAACGATGCTTTCGCAAAATAATTTATTTCAAAAGACAATGAAATTATAAATATTCAAAATTTTTATTTTGTAGATAGTTGGGGGAGGGGGGGGTTGTTTCGCAACATTTTTCAGAATTTGAAACTTTTCAGAGTGAGCTTTTACCAAATGCGGGTTTATTTATAATTACATGAAATTGAAAATAAATTGCCTTTCAAACATCTTTGTAGTTAAGAAATGAGAGTTAAAAAAAAAAAAATGGATATTAGAATTGAGAAATTCAGCCACATGAATAAAAATCAAATTTCTTAATTAAAAATAACAAATTCAAAAATTTAACCCAGTGAATTAGAATTACTTACTACAAAACTGTGCCATCCAACTCCATGATGCTACCATGCAAAGAAGCCATTTGTACATTATTCCTTCCAGATACCAGTACAATGGATGGTTTGCGAGGCGTAATGGCATCAATATCACCCACATCCATATGAGGTACGTCGGGATACAATAAATGTTGATAAGAATGATAAACACCAACCGTAAAGTGCATTTAGATACATATAAAAATTTCTGAAGATCCATATCTGAAGAAGAAAATGAAGTGTAACTTGAAGCCATGAATTATAAAGGATATATAGTAGTCTTTTGTTATAAATTATAAAGAATATACAGTAATCTCTCTTTACCATTAACGACTTGCAAGGGAATTAGGAATAAAACATCATTAAACAGAAAAAGACGTTAATCCCAATGCGTGTAATTCTATGAAACTTTTACCAGAACCGCAAAATACCTTCGCTACAGAATAAATAGTTGTTAATTAAAGGTTAAAATTCGTGGTTGCCACCAGCCCCAGGGCAACTAAATATTGGGGAATGGTGATTAAAAATACGACTTCAGTAGCTATCACTCTCGCCACTTTATTGTTTCCCAATGCAATCCTGTCTGTTTTGACTCTGCAGCAAGGTTACATTCTGAAACCGCAAACTACTTACTATTTTTTTATGAAAAATGTTGATCAAACAAACCCTCCTAAGGCTTCAGTATTTAAAGGTTTTGTGACCAGGCGAAAGTGGCTACTAACTTAAATGAAGTGGCCTCTAATAAAAAGGGCCCTGCTGGCCAATGGCCACTAATCAAATACTCGAGTTTTAAGTTTCACATTAATTAAAATAACGTTATTGAGAGAGAGATTACTGTATTTTAAACAAATTTTCATATAGAAAAAATTTTCATGTCTTTGTAAACTGCATTTCATAGCCATCTCAAAAATAATTAAAACTTACTGGATTAGGAAGAATTAAAAATGTTGTGTGTCATTCCACATTACAAAATCGTTTTTTTGACAGGATTATTTTTCAGCAGCGTACACAATCTGTGATTAAAATATCATGACAAAAATGTCAGTGGTTAATTTCAGGAAGCATTACATAACCTTAATACAGTCAAACCCCGCTACAGAGAACCCGGTTTATAACGAGCAAATATTTTAGTCCCATTCAATTTCCTATACCTCTAATGTACAGATATAACGAATCTCCGGATATAGCAAACCATGATCACAACTGAAGCAATGGATGGCACACACAATTCCAGTGAATTTAACAGATTTTAGAAAGTTGCGAGAGAGAGCCCGATGTCTGTTGACATTAAATAATTTGAAAAATTCTTGAAATGGTGCATTGTAGCCATTTGTGAAACCTTGAATGTGGTGGATGCAAATACTAAATTCACTGTAGTGCCCGAACGGCTAATTTTTGGAAAAAAATTCACTGAACAAAAAATGTTTATTTTGATGTTCTTCACCTGTTACACATACTTGGCAGTTCCCAACTCTTTTCCAGTGTGTTAAAAAAGGCATTTTTAGGCTTATTTTCACTACACAGTAACACAGATCAAAATCAGGAAACTGAATTCCGGATTTCTTTGTCCCTTTTGTATTATTAGCTCAATCGCTTAAGTTATGTATCAAAAATTGTATTTAATTCATGTAATTGGCTACGTAGCAACAGTATGGACCTAAACAGTAGTTAGGCTCTAATAACAAACTGCCCCCTTTACAGACACAGGGATATGGGCAAATATGCCTTATTTGGTGTTCCCAACAACCCCTTTTATTTTGTCGGTAGAGTTCAGGACCACCCTGTGTATGTGTATGTATATATATATATTCAAGTACAGATCTTCAGCTTCGGTATGTGAGCAGTTTTGCATGTGCTGCAATGAAAGAATGCAGCTATTTTAGTTTACAGATAATTTCCTTTAACATCAGAAAACTACGAAGTATGGAAAACTTTGAAGATCCACTGACACTTCTGATAATAATAACGAACTTCATGAAGCAATTAAAATTGGAACATGAGCTGCAGTACTCTATGATAATTACTGGTATCCTGGACTTATTGAGGGCAAACTGCAAATACATTTAATGAATAACTTCGATAACAGATTCTATTGGCCCTCAAAAGCAGATTGGCAAGAAGTGCCTAAAAATGAAATTTTGTGCAGAATTACTGTACCACCATGGCCTATCTAGGCATTTTACTATACAAAATTTCAAAAAAACTGATGTAACTTGTATTAAAGATTTGCAAAAATTGAATGGAATTGAATTGCTAAGTGATATATATTTTTATTGCTAAGTCACTACTATCCCCATAAGTCATTACTAGGGCTATTTGTATGTAAATAAATATTTTTACATATACTAAGGTTTTAATACATATTTTCCATATTTTCACATTATTTAAAAACGTTTTTATATAAAATTACCCAATTTTTTTTTTTAATCAAAAGTTTTCAAACTTCTAACACCTTAAACCAACAGATGGCAACACTACATCGATAAAACGATGATTAAAAAAAAGGGTTAAGGGATTTTCGGTTACTCAGTAGGAATCTTTTTATTTCATGTACTGGAAACACTGAACAACAAAACAGCATCCCTCCTTTAGTTGTATGGTCTGGTGTTAAGTTTCTTCTGAAATCCTTTCTTTGGTGTTATTGTCAGATATTATTTACTTCTGACTATTTAAGTTAATCGATATGCCTATAATTAAACCAACTGTGTCATCAAAAATAAAGGCACTTATTAAAGATTTTCCCGATGAAGGATTGAGAACTGACGGAAATATTTTGTTTTGTAGTGTGTGGCGTCTGTTTCTTATGACCAGCATTTTCAAGTTTCGCAGCATATTAAAACTGGGAAATACAAAAAAAAAAAAAAATACTTCATTGAAACAAAGACTTTTTACAGACATTCCAGGAAATAGCAAACAGGTCAATTCAAATTTCAGTTTGGATTTATGCCATGCACTAGTGGGTTCAGATATCCCCTTGTCAAAAGTGAACAATCCAGGGTTTAGAGGTTTCTTGGAAAAATACTGTGGTCAAGTAATTCCAGAAGAATCTACTTTACGAAAAAATTACTTAAATATAATTTACGACGAAACTATATAGAAAATCAGCGAGAAAATCAAAGATTTTCTGATTTAGGTCTCAGTTGATAAAACCACCGATGCACTGGAGAGATATGTAGCAAACGTTATTGTCGGACGTCTGAACGAATCAGCACCATCGATCCCATCCTTACTTACATATGAACAACTAGAAAAATGTAATCATCACACTATTGCTAAATTGTTCGACGAATCGCTGAGGATTTTATGGCCAGAAGGAGTAAGATACGATAAAGTACACCTATTGGTAACTGATGCTGCACCCTACATGAAGAAAACAGCTACAGCACTTTGTGTATTGTTCCCCAAAATGATTCATTTAACTTGTCTTGACCATGGACTCCATAGAATTGCTGAAACGGTCCGCTACAATTTCCCACAAACTGATTCATTGATAGTAACAGGTAAAAAGATTTTTCTTAAAGCTCCCAGTAGAACTGAAAAGTTGAAAGAATGTTTCTAGACTTCTCTCTGCCACCTCAACCTGTCATTACATGTTGGGATACTTGATTACAGGCTGCAAGATATTATGCGGACAAGTTCAACAAAATCAAGAAAGTAATTTATCAATTTGATTCGGACGATTCTACTTCCATTGGAAAAGGACAAGTTCTGCTGGACAGTGATACCTTATTAGAGGAATTGACTTTTCTAAAGACATATTTGACTGTTTTTGAACAGACCATTAGCAAACTTGAAACTTCCAAGTGCTCCTTTGATAAATATGTTGAATAAATATGAAGAGACGATTGAATTATTAAGAGAGATACCTGGCCCCATTGGAGAAATTATAAAACGTAAGATAAACAGTGTTGTAAACAATAATCCAAGCTTAGAAACGATTACAGGTGTAAAAAACATTCTACAGGGGTCTACAACTGGCAGTTGTGCTACTTTAAAAGAAAGAAAATTCTTGCCGTCAGTTATAGCAGGCTTCAAATTTTCGCCCATCACCTCATGTGATGTGGAGAGGTTTCTCAGCCAATTTAAAAACATTTTCAGAGAAAAGAAGCGCAGCTTTGTTTTGGATAACTTGAAGCACTTTGTTGTCGTTAGTTTCGATAGCAGTAAATTTGTTGAAACTGACAGTTTTGATTGAAGTAATTTGGCATTTGAAATTTATGAATTCTTTTTCAGTATAGTTTGAAAAATTCTGGAAACTTAATAAAAAATGTAAAAATAATCTATATTACACATTTTGTGATTTTTCCTACACACTTATTTTTTTTCCTACACATTTTCTTATTTTCACTAAATACTTTATGTAAGTATTTTGAAATTTTTATTACATATAAATCCTAGCCCTAGTCATTACTGTCCTCACTCGTCTCACTTATAGCGAAGCTCAATTTTTTAAAAACATCATATAATTCATAGAACATGCCAATTTATATATAAAAATAAAAAATTATGTGCATAGCTTATTAAAGAAATTTGTTTTTTGGTTGATTTGAGCACTGTAGTTCATTTCTTTGCGAAAAGAAGTAAAGAATTTGAAGTGAAATTTGTAATTTTTAAAAAATGTATTAGAATATATTATTATGCTATTTAAATAAATAAAAAAGATAATTTTTTGATCATATCTCTGGATCTCTAATCTATAATGATTCTGAGGGTGCCGCCCGCCCTGACAAGGCATTTAGAATAAGTACTGTGTCCAAAAAAATGTCTTTTTGGCTGTTTTTGCTATTATATGGATACATGAGATTGCAGTGACAGGACTTTCTATTTTGATCCATTCGGGGAGAGGGGTGGAAGCCTTTCCCACAAGATATATACTGATTAAGGTAAAGTACTGGGTTAAAAAAAAAAAAAGTCTCAAAACCACAATTCCAAAATGGTGGAACGGTCACTATGGCCTTTGGCGTCCGATTTGGCGATGTTAAATAAAAAGTCGGCAGGGTGGTTCTATTTCACACTTTTACCTCCACATCCATGCTTGTCCAAATTTTTAACTTTAATTAATTAAAATGACATTGAATTTCATTCCTGGAACAACTTCAACGTTTGAAAAAATGGGTAACAAGGACGTTTTACAAAAGAAACAAAACCATACATACTTCATAAATGATTCGTAACGTTAAAAAATTAAAATTTTCGCAAACTTAGTATCAATTTCGACATCAGTTAAAAAAATTGTCAACAAAGGGTCATTCATTACGAAAACAAGAAATGGGGAAGTGAACAAAAACTTTTACAATGTAAACACAAACAGTGTAAATACAAATTTTTACAATGTAAAATCGTGTTATAAAACACAAGGCTAGTACTTTGTGAATGAATTAAAGCCAATTAAAGAAGCCGTGAAACACCATATGCCGGTAATAATAAGATAACAATGATAAAGAACCCGTGTCCTTACCTACACTCCCACTGTTTCGCAACTATCAGTCAGCCCACGTTTAAGGAAAAAATGCGGCAAAATCTCTGTATATCAGATATTGACATTATGTACAAAGAAAACGACATTCCTTAATTGCCCTCATGGCACATATAAGGCTTTCGGTAACATTTCAACTCTACAGAAATCAAAGCAGGTTCATAACTCCATGTTTTTTCCTGTTTCGCGAAGCAAAACAAATAAAAAGTAACCGAAGCCGGTGAATAAAAACACCCACTTCTATGGAGTTAAAAATTCAGCTAATTCGAAGTTGATTTCACAAAATTATGTGTATAGAATTCACCGTATTTAAGTACTTTAAACTCAAAATAAATTTTAATAGATGACAGCTTTTAGATACAAATCAGGAAAGTCGGCCAGAAAGTGGACCTTGGTTCTCCATCCTGCGATATTATAAAAAAAAAAGCTTGACTTTGACAATAGGGTTATTCAGCATTTTTTAAAAACGAATAAAAATTATCAATTATGAATAATAAAATATCGCTGATTATGAATAACGAAGTGAAATTTTGAAAAAAAAGATTATTACATTTACATTACGAACAGAAAATGCATAAAAAAAGCCAAAAAAAATCACGTAACCGAAAACGCTTCCTCATTGACCGTATTGCTAGTGACGTCACTTCTGCTTTTCTGTGGAAAAATAACGTGTTAAGTTGACGTGGTCTTGTATTTTTTGGCTTTTTACTTCAGATAGTCAATTCAAATTAACAGTCTATATTATTATAGTAGCTATAATTAAGCAAGGAAGTACCAATAAATGTTTTGATCTATACCGGCAGTATATTTATGATTCAATTGTTTAATATGCTGAGATAAAAATCTTATTTATAAGCTGTGTGACTGACAAGTGGTTTACTTTTAAATTTTTTGTTTAAAAAAGGAATTTTTTTTTCCAGTTACCGAAAGACATGCCTAATTACACGAAGTATAAACTGCAAGGAGGTAAAATATTTGTGAAAAAAGGTGTCATTCCACAAATTTTTGATTGTAAGACATACTGGACAAAAACGGAAACACCAAGAACTCATCGGGGATTTAATGGCTGGCCAGCCATCGTCTTCACAAATTGATTCTGTGGATGCTGAGGATACTTCCACAGAAGTTAATTCTACATTTCAAAAACAAGTTGCAGCGAAAAGTGTGCAAGCGATGCTTAAATCATTTGTGTGATCCGAAGCAGTGAACACTGCATAAACTGTAGTTAATAGCCTCAAACTCACCTTTAAAAAGTCTGAGTGCAACTGTCAGCTGTGGAAAGTCTCCCAAACCATTCAAAGCTGTTGAGCATTTTAATTCACTATCAGATTGCGACAGTGAGAATATCCACAGTTCTGATGAAAGTTTTGTTGGCAGTTTGGAATCAGATGTGGCATTGAGTGATTCAGAAATTTTTAAACCATCTATGAGGAACAATTTTATTTTGGCAATGAAATCAGAACTTCGCTCATGTTTGGGAATTTCAAAGGAATGTTTGTTTCTGATTTCCTTTTTATCAGCAAAAATAAACTGTACAGAACTGAACGTTATGATCACACTAAAAAAACTATGAACAAGAGTAAAATGAGTATATCTAACAAAATTTTACTTCTGAAGAAACGTGCCCTTAAGGCCTATACTTTGCTACGCAGCCGGTGCCTGGGGCTATGCAGCCAAAACGCACATTAAAAAACTAGCCATACACGAAAGAAAAATAATCAGAAAAATCACAAAATCTCCGTGGTTCGTCTCTAACCAATCAAATTATCAATTATAAAACATCCCCGTTGAACTATATTTAATACAGCATAGAAAGGAAGTCTTTGAAAGGATAGATGCACATTCAAATATTCTATTAAACCCTCCTCCACCAACAAACTTATTGCCTAACCCCACCAACCAAGTCACCAATAATAACACAAATTACTCAACCATAAGGCCGTAATTTCTCAAATTGGGAAATTCAAATATCCATATTAAACTCACTAAAAATCAAAAATCACGTCCTCGTAGCTCCAACACATAAATGAGCAAAAACGGACAAATCAGCGTCCACCTCTTACAAAAAGGGAGGAGCCAATACAGAAATTAAGACTAGCCCTCTCATTGGTCGAAAAATGGTTTGAAAAAAAAAAAAACCCTTCATCTTTCCTCTTCCAAATCTCACTTCAAATTACTATCTCCTTATAAACACTCTTTATTTCCTTTTCTTACTTAAAAAAACAAACAAAAACAACCACTTTCCTATCCCCCTTCATTTTTCAGGTATGCAGCAGCGAGTGATACCCAACATCAAATATCACTCAGAGCAATATTATATCATTCAGATATATTGATATATAATGATATTCAATATTATATCACTCAGAGCAATATTTCCATCTCCTGTGAGATAAAAACGTTAAATGGCACAACTCGCCCTGATTCTCAAAAACAAATGCTAGAGCAGAGGTTATACGGCAAATTTACAGCTGTGGTACTCTGATAACAAATCAAGACAATAAAAAAAAATTATAGACCTCACTGACAGTTACAGTTTTCTTTTGTTCATAAATCAATGTTTAATGTCTGCTGAGTTTAATTCTGAATAAATCTCATACATCTTGAATAATAAAATAAAGTTTTCTTACAGGTACTTTAAATTTAAATCTTTTGTTACGTATTATGCGTTTTTAAATCCACATAGTTTGATCTTCTTTAAAAGTATTTGGATTAGTTATACAATGAAATCCATCATTAATGATATCTAAGAGTTCATAAAAATACAGTTATAGATCAAATTGAATATGGTACACTTGATATCTGCTGGGAGAAGGCTGGAAAATACCATTATGAATAGATTATCGTTATAGACAAATTTCATTGTGTCATCAACACTATATAACTCACCAGTATCATCAACTTTACTAAATGTTCGAGCGAGAAGTTTTTCAAATTATTGTCTTTCAATGGTTTATGACATAGTTCGATCAATTTTGGCTTAGTTGTTACAAGTAAAAGTGTACACTGGTTGCTATAACTTAAACGATGACGTAAAAAATTGTTGTAACTTAAAAATATGCAACCAATTTAAATGAAATTTGGTGATAATCTCTACTATATCGTATGCTATAGAAAATCGCAAGACTATTTTATATAGAGCACCTACATGCATTTTGTACTTGCGGTGAAATAGGAAAGAATTAATAAGCATTACCAAAATTCTCTCAATATGAAATGTGGTTTCTTCGGAGGATGATGAGGTTCTGGCAGCGATGTCCTATGCTGCTAATGATAGTATCTATGAGATTTAAAGGCAAGAGTCCATTGTTTCAGCAAATCAGTTCTAAACATCTGCAAGGTTCGGGGAATATGGTGGGGGGGTCTGAAGGCAGAAATACGCCTATCTATAGCGTTCCTCACATGCTCGATTGAGTTAAGGATAGGAGAGTGTGCTGGTCACTCCAAAAGCATGAGTTTGGTCTCAGCTCTGGTGGCGTGCGGATGTCTTTTTGCTAGGGTCCGGGTCTGGCGGGCTTTGGTTCCTGCTCGTTTGGGCGGAGTGAACGGGACATTGACCATGGCCACTGGACCAAGGTGGATTGATGTCTGTGCCCGCTATTCTGGATCCGGGCTCTGCTTTTTACTCATTAATCGGTATTTGTTTCCAGGGTCGTGCGGACGTCCTTTGTTCTGCTCCGGGCTGCTAGGCAGCAGTCTCCGTGCACATTAGGCCCCGATCGCCTTTGGAAAGCTTTCATAGCCCGCGGATGGGATACCGGCTGGACGTCCTGGGCTGGGCGGATGGCGTTTCGTGCGATTTTTGGTTGCAGGGCCGGTTCTTGCCCATTCCCTGCCGTTGCACGGCGTTTTGCATCTGTTCAACGGTGTCCGGTGGGCTCCTGAAGGATCATCGGCCTGCCCGGGGTGGTAATTCTTCCGTGCCATCCATCTATTTCAACTGCTCTCCGGGGTGGATTAATCGTGGATGGTTCCCGGTTAACGTTAAATGACGACACCAGTGCGAGCTGTGCATCTCTGTACGCCGCGCCGGTACAGATCGACTATCTCGCAATTCACCCATTGGTGGTCAAATCATTTTGACGTTAAAACCTGTCTGGGAATACGGGCTGCTTTTTTTCGGTGGCCACCCTTCCTATTAAAATCTATCCATCCACTCCAAACGCACAACAAATAGCCATCGTCAGGGTATTGTTATACCAGTCAAGTTGTTTATGGCATGGGCGCCCATATGAGTACTTTTTTTTTTGGGGGCTAAGGAAAATCATTACCTCCTCCAAGGCTGTCGAACATTGTAGTAAATGTACAAGATAGTAAAATACTGCAGAAGAAAATATTGAAGAAATTGAGTAATTCGATCCAGTTAAAATATTATTTATTAAAATTTTAAATGTTTAGGTTAATTCATTAATATACGTCAATAAATAAATTAATTCGAATACATCGTTAAAAGAATTTAGTACGCCTTTTTAGCGGAGCCTCCGAAAATGACGTGTGCACACTTCGATGGTAAACGGACGATTGATTTGATTTTAGAATTCAGAAAACAATTACATGCATTGCTCCCAAATATAAAAAGTAAAATTTTAATTA
>QLNU02014176.1:10644184-10680998 GCA_006491805.2 Dysdera silvatica
TAGTTAAATAATTTCCTTTTATTTTTAAGTCTGGTATGTTACATATTGAAAATTTGAATTTAAATTACTCCATGAAAAATAATCCAGAATTTTTTATTGTTTTTCATTTAGAAACAAGAACAAAAATTCTTTAACGCTCCTTAATTTATAATCCACTGTTCCTCTGATAATAGCATATAACTCTAACAACTTCGCTTTGCATGGTTGTTCAAAAATCTTACAGGTAAACAAAAAACTTTTTTGTGTGTGTTAAAATTCTAGTCTACTCAAGTGGGTTTCAATTAACATGTGTTGCGAGTTACAGAATTTTGTAGGAATTAACATTGTGCTAACCGTGGGAAAAATATGTGTCTAGTTATCGCGGTTCCACTGTATAAGCATGATCCTGTGACCTTAGTGTAGTGCCTATTTCATTACCTTTGCTGTCCTTGAAGGAGAAACCTATGTACACCACTGATAGTTATGGTTATCAATCGATTGTGGGAAATATTATTCACACATAGTACAAAGGATGGCCAATTAAATTGAAAATTATGATTACTGTGAATAAATTCGTTATTTTGGAAACAAACTTCTATACCTTTTCTTTCTATAATTTAAAATCATTTAATCAAGTATATATATAAAGCTTTCAATTCTGAAAACTCTTCAGCTATTTGCTGATAACATATTCGACACATAATATCTGATTGGAAAATATACTGAATTTGAAAAAGGCAATAGCGCCTTTACAAAAGCAGATTTGAGAGGGGGCTCCTTTTTTAACCAAAAATAGCATTAACTCTATCAAGGATAAAGCAGAAAACGATGTTTGGGTTCCCTCCTTGTTTAAAGTCTGGATCCGCCAATAGCCTTTAAAATATTCTAATAAAAATAAGCAACTTCACTTAGTGACAAATTATGAAGCCAGTGACAGACCCCCAATTTTTTTTTTTCTTTGGAATAGGAGGGTGATAGGAACTGTTTTCCCTTTTTCTAAATAATTGTAACACTTACAGATTTTGGGGACTCCCTCCTCTGAGTCCGCCACTATTTGAGACCCACGGCATACTAAAAGCTTAGAGCTCAGTATCTGGGCAGACCCGTAACGGAAATTTTCGGGCCTCCCGCCCAAAAAAGGCTTCGCTATAAAGGCTGACGCTACCAGCCCAAAACAAGCTACAATATACCCTCCCCTCTGCAGGGTCTATGGAGGCGATTATTATGCCTTTGGATAGAGACATAGAAATAAGGGATCACACTTTAGAGGAGCATGAGCGGTTTTCAAATATCACATCAGCAAGCAAGTCGTTTATGTCATTGGGCCTATAAACGCAGAGCCGCAAATAAAGTGTAGTAGGCTGGGCACGTGCCCTGAACGCCGTGAAATGATAGAAGTGAAGGAGTGCTACTTGGAAGGTGGTATGACTCAATAAAAAATTGACTTAAAATTATATGATAGGCTAGCTTTAGTTTCAACTCATCATTTTTGAGGGTGTTACCCCATTTTGGTAGGTTGTAAAAAAATATCTGGCTGGAGGCACCACAAGCCCGTAGCCAGCGCAAAAGTGTAAGGGGTCCACACTATCATTCAATGGGGCCACAATTTAAAAAAAGTTGTTTTTGTAGCCCTTGTGTCAACATCTTAGGGGGGGACAGTGTATTTAATATGAACTATGCCCATTCTACACCCCCACTACTTAATATGGTCTAGGGGCATCGGGATCTTACTTCGCCTCGGGTGCCAAAGGTCCTTGTAAGGGCAGTGCTGTCAACCAGAGGGTTCTCGCAAACCCCTTATTACAAAAATGAATTCTCAGCGAACAAGATGTTCACTGAGAATTTATTTAAATTACAAATTCTTAAAAACCTACTGTTTTGAGTTTGTTTTCCAATATGTGTGTGTGTTTTAAGGGGTACTCTTTCTTTCTCATTCTTTAATTTTAATAAAAAACGTGAGGGAAATTTAAAACACACTCGTCCTCGCTTCACTTTATACCCCTTCTTTCTGACTAAAAATTGTTTTAACATAGCGAAATCCCTTGTTAAAAAATTCGGGTGACAACGTTACTTATGGGCCGAAAAATTGCCCTTAGGTTATTTTATGTGGGTTCATTTTGGTTATAATCATATATAACTATTTTAAGAAAAAGGCATTCCTAAATTTTGCTAATCAATTCTGTCACTGATATTTTGAAAAAGAAAAGTTTTAATTCAAATATTAAACCAGAAATTAAAACAACGTGTTCGTGAAGCCTGAAATCAAGGAGTAGAATCGACTCGCATAGGGCTAAAACAAATAAATGAACAACGCCAAAGTAAAATTTATGAAATTTTATTTTAATTTGTTATTCTCTTTAATTTTTATATGTTTATTTTAATGTTCGTAAAATTTAATAAGATTAATTTATTTAGTATCAGCAATTAAAAATATTACTTTTGAAGCATCGATTGTTTTATCAACTATCGATAAAAGCCACTTGCTTGGCAAGTAGGAGGGATTACCAGTGATTGACAGATGGGTGGGCGGTCTTACGGCAGCCCACCCATCTGTCAATCTTAAGACGTCGGCCATTTTCGGCCAAATGTCCGTATAACCCCGTGTCAGCTGCTTTTGCCGAAAGATCGTTTAGTAAATTACGAATAATAAAAGGGTTACAAAAGAAATACTATTGGTCAAAGTAGAATGTGCAATATTGGCTACTGAGCCTAAACATGCCAGTAAAATGACCTTGAAAGAAATTATCAATAATTTCGCAAATATAAAAGCGCGAAAAGTTTTTCTTTTTTACATTTATTCGTTTTAAAGTTTCGTTGTATTTACATTTAGTTGTAGCACTATAATTTTATTTTTTTGTGAAGTCGGAAATCGTAAATGTACATAGGGTATAAGTCTATGCAATTGCGCAGCCAGTTCTTATTCTATTTATTTATTGGTGTTTTAGATTAGGAGTCCTATAATTTAAATTTCATATTTGTTTTCTTGCAAAAAAAAAATCCTGGGGCAGGGTGTAACACAACCCCCACCCGTAGCTGCACCACTGCGTCCATGTTCTTAAGTTGTGCACAAATCTTATATTATATTTAATTAAAATTTATTTTTTAAAACTAATTGGCTCAAAATAATTTTTGGCCTAAGGGTCCAAAAATTCGAGCCACTAGTGGAAGTACCTAGAATTATTTTATCCCCGCCCTCGTAAAAAAGTTTGATTCGCACCCTGCTTAAGTTATACGTCGGTGAAGTCGTGACGTCACAACATGGCTGCTGGGCACAAACAATAGATTGGGCCCATTGACTTAACATTGACGATCGTAGTAATTAGCATTTCTTAAGCTTGCAAATAAAAATGGGTTTATATTTTGTAGCTTGTTGCAACCACCGGACTGTCGGGAATAAATGTTCTTTTTATAGATTCCCAAAAGACAAACGCAAACATGCTCTTTGGGCAAAAATGTCCAGGTATCTATAATTTCTATCAAAGGTCATTCAAATCACATCAACCGGGGCATTGACCTTTAATTTTCAGATTCCAATGATTTTTGATTTATATTTACCTATGGAGCAAATTGCAAATTTTCATAGTTTTCGGAGGTTCCGTTTTCCTGGAATTAATTTTTGGAAATTAAAAAATAAAATAACTTTTTCAGTGATCTTGAGTCACATTCATGTAAATATCTAAGCACCTGTTTTAGCTAGAAAGTTCATCTTGAGCTCATTTTAAAGCCCTCTATATGCGCTTTCTCTGTGATATACATATGTACTGAGAAGATTTTTTTATCGTTTTTAAAATATATATATATATAAAAACTCAAAACAGAATTTTTGAAATAAAAAAAAAAAATTATATATATATATATATATATATTAAAGGAAAACTTCATTTGAGTACTTTTGCACGAATTCAGGGGATGGGACAATAATGAGATCAATGTTTTAAAAAAAATCTTCCCAACTGCATTAGAATTTTTAAAAAAAATAAATAAATTCTGCCTGTATTTTCAAATAGTTCACAAAATAGTCATTAGCCATTAACTCTTCCAATTATATTTTAGAGTAAGTCACAAAATGTAGGAATGTGAAGTTAGTTATATAGTACCGTGCCTCTCTCTTCGCCCCAAGAATTTTTTTCTGTATTCGCCTGTACGTTGGACCAAATTTCTGATATTAACATAAGAGAATTAGAAAGATGAATTTTAAATTTAGTGGTTTGTTTAATAAATTTTTATATTTGGTTTTTATTCAAACTTTTGTGTTCATGTATGTTACAAAAGCATTTAATTCCGCACTGCTCACTGTAGTCCGGGGTTTGGTTCCCTGGGCCTTAAGAGGTTCGGATTCCTCGGAAAATAGTAGGTCCCGGCGCAGCATGACCACTGTAGTCTTTGAGCCGTAAAACCAAAAAGCAACCAACCATTTAATTCGTTGTATTTTATTTGAAAAAAAAATTTTTTTTTTTGGTGGAGGGCTAATATATGTATATATATTCAAAACATGTCCATATACTTTGGGTAGTTTTGTTCAGAATTCTTGTTATATTAATAAGTCTTGATGCCGCAATCATTTTCTTTAAAAAATGTTTTGATCTTTTATGAAAATCAATTCTTTTCTCCTTAAATTTACAGTTTTGATTTTATAGATCTTTAATTTTCCATTTATTTTTTGTCTGTAGGGGATATGGCAGAATATCTAATAACTTGAACCATAATTATAACCCCCATCAACGACGTAGTCAGGTTTTTGTTAAGGCTGGCCCCTTAAAATAAATTTTTATAATTTATTTATTTTTTATTTCCTTGAAGTGGGGTACGACCAAGCCCCCCTGAAAAAAAACGGATCTTGTATATATACACACTGAAAGAACAATTTATCTTCTTCGTTCATGAAATTATTGAAAAAAATTTAATTTGTTACGAATCTGTCAAGTGTTTTTATGGCCCTTTAATTTCCTGCAAAAATTTTTTTATAAGCGCACTGAGAGTTACACAGCAAAATATGTATCGCTTCCAGAAAAATAATATACGTGCATATAATAAATTGCTCTTTCAGTACATGTGTATATATATGCATACATAAACGCAGACTGGGTACAGTATCTGAATACTATATACTTTACTCTTCATGGAAGCATGAATTTGTTCTCGCATTTCTTCATTATCAGGGTCATAAAAAAAAGATCGAACATGTGAAGAACGTATAGCGTTTTCTGCACGTTCGATCAGTTTCGGCTGATCCGAAAAAAACACGGAAATTTCATAAAATGAGAACATTTTAAATCTATCTCATAAGCATAACATAGCAAATGGCAGTTTGTTTGTGCCCAGCGCCATATTGAAACGTCACACTTCACCGACGTATTGAAAAGCATCGAACCCTTGACAACATCCTACCTTTTTTTTAGATTTTACTCCAGGAATTTATAGGGTTTTGAAGAATTCACTCAGAATCTGAAAAAAAAAAAAAAATTATTACACTTTCTGGGAGTTCAGAGAGTGTTTTTGATCTATTGAATAACATAATATTTCATAATTAGCTTGTCGACCGTATCAGGTTGAACGAATACACGCTAATATTTAGTGGAATACTGTCTTAGTCTTTAAGGATACAAATTTAGATGTTTTTGTACTGGAGAAAAAATGAAATATCTAGATAAAAACACTTAAATATTACCGGACAATAAATTTATAAAAATTTTATTGATGATCTAGAGTTGAATTTTGGATGACATTGACTGTTTACTGAATATTGTTTTTTCGGTTTACAAGTAGAGTTGTAAAAAACCCGGCAATTTTGGACACATTGGAAACTTTGATGGGAAGAAACCAAGATAGCTAGAATAAAGATGGTATTGCCATCCTCACCTTTCTCCCTATTGGTCGATCGTGTCGAATCGACCAATAGGAAGAAAGGCGGGACTACCTCCTTTATTCTAGCTATCTTGGTTTCTATGCTCAAAGTTTCCTAGGTGCTCAAAATTGTCGGGTTTTTTACAAGTCTACTTACAAGTGCATTTATTTTATTTTTTAGGTACATCGTTATAAAGGCTTTACATTAACCTTTTAGTAAATAAACATTGATGTGAAGCATCATGCGAAGCCGTAAGATTGAAGTTATAATCATGGAGTTGTAATCAGAGATGGAACTATTTTATAGCATTAAACGTGTTGCGCTTGGAATTTTTTGTATTGTACTCTTCTATTGTAGTATACTTTGGTTATCTATAATTCTGTATGGTTTAATTTATTATTTGTTTATACCTGCTGCTGCTCATATTCGGCCTATTTATCTTCAAATTCCGTAAGTGCTAACATTTTTAAAAAAATATTATTAATAGAATTGAATTTTTGAATTAAACAAAAAGGTTTTATGACACGTTATGTAGGTTATCAATAAAGGTTGTCACCAAGTGCGAATCTTAAAAAAAAAATATTTTTTTTTTGGAGAGAGGGACACAGCTTGAAAACCAATTTATTTAGACCCATTAGGTGAAAATTGTCGTTGCATTTGGAAAAGTAATAATAAGTGTGAAATTATCATTCTTGGGTAGGTGCACATGCCCCCCCATGTACGCCTTTGGGTCAAGGTGCATGGTTCATCACAGGGCTTCTCCCTTCTAATTTTTTTGCAATGTTGCCAAAACCAATTGGCAATGTGCTAAGTCAGCTTCCACCATGATGGAAATGTCTGTGTTTTTTCTGTATTAATTTTTGAGTTAGTATTTACTTTTTACAAAATTCATACTCAAAAACAAAATCGTGAGCTCAGCAGCCTGTGGTTATCGCTAATCAAAACAATAAAAAAAAACATGAATGTCTGAATATCAGTGTCATGTGTAAGTAACCGAAAGGGTACGAGATACCGCTACATAATGGGTTGAGGGGTGGGCCGCTTCGCCAGCTCTGTGGTTATTGTTTTTAATTAAAAACAATAAAAAAACTCATTAATGTCTCGGTATTATGTCTAATTAAGTAACCGAAAGGTATAATACAAATTTGTAGTTCATTTGTAAACAATCATGGCTGCCAGAAATAAAGCGAATGCGCAAAACGATAAGTCATGATGACGTAATTAAATCACTAAAAACCTCAACTTCTTAATTAAAAATAAGACTAGAAATGAATTACAAAATTATTTTCGACATAATTTCGCTGCAATGAAAAAAACGAAGCCTTGAGAAACATGGAAATGACAAAAACTCAAAAGGGACGAGCAAGTATGACGATAGCACAGAAGAGACACCTAAGAATGACATCAGAAGCCAATGTACTGCAATTTTCGAAAAAATGTATGAGAAGAGCGAAGCCATGTGATGAACCATGGTGTTTCACCCAGCCTTGGTTGTCACTAGCTGTTATATGTGGGTAACAAACAAAATGAGAAAAAAACTGATTTGAAATATGAATAGAAGAAAGGTGCCTTTTGAGATTACACCAGTTATTCCTTTATGGAAAATATGAAATGTCCGATGGTCGTGGGACACACAGAAGTGATTTTATAGGTATAATCAATCACCATTGGTTAAAATGTGTAGTTTGTCACACATCCTCCTGAATTTTTTGCAGTGTTACCAAAACTGATTGGTAATGGGCAAAGTACCTTCCATCATGTGTTGGAAATGTTGATCTTAGGGACTGTTACCTCCCCCTAAAAAAACTAAATTTTTAATGGGACTTGGCTACGGCCTTGCATGCTGTGATTGTATCGATACATGCTGTAAAAATTTTTGAACTCTCCGCCCCCCCCACCAAAATTAAATCCTGGCTATGCCCTTGAGAGAAGCTCTTAAGCCGAACTACTGCATTTTCAGGAGGATAGTTCAATTTATACTCTTACCTTTCAAACGCATTTCCACAAAACACTCAAAGTCAATCGCTCCAACATAATTAAATTCGCTGCAATGTATTAAACAACCTTTCAGAGGTGCTAGTAAATGGTGAAAGTACAGAAAAGATGCTTAAGTATGACATCGTAGGCCGATCTATTGCAATTTTCGACAAATTTCAGGAGGTGAGAGAAGGTGTGCGATGGACTATGCAGTTAAACCATCACCACCTTCTGGCTTGCTGGGTTTGGGTTCGGTTTCCAAGTAAGCCTGGTTATATGGCATCCCTATGGAGAAACATCTGCCCTTATTCACCTTCAGCTGTCAGTATAAAAATTGCTATACACCTGTATAATTGAAAAAAACCCCCAACTAATTCGTTTCTTTTTATTTTACTGTTCTTATAGTTTTATTGATTCATCCCTATTTTGTTTTCTAGTCTGAACCCAATTATTGAGTATCAGAATTAATGATTAATTCCTGCATAATTTTCTTAATTAATTTACTGAGTCTCCTCCTTGATGCTCTTTTTAATTTGCTTCATGTGTTCCTCCTTTTTTCTTACAGAAACTATTATATTTCTGTTAGATATTTTAATTGATGATAAATTCAGACCATAAAATATACCTTACATATTTTTATTTATTAAAATTTCAATCTTCAATGGCAAATGTGTTTATGTAGATATTGTATCCAGCTTGTGAATATAAAATTACTTATTGGTTATAAAATAAAGTTTTACTTTTTTTAATTTCTTTTAGGCCTGTAGAATGTGCCACCGAAGACTTAGAACAGTCAATGTGCTTGTTTCCATTTGGAAACGTAACATTAGTAAATGAAGGAGAGAATCGAGTAAGTAATTATTTACGAAAATAGGGCAATCAGACATGTGTGTACATGATGAATTAAAATTTCTGAATAATGCACATTCCTCACCTTATTTGACACAAAATAACCCTTGTTGTCCTTGCGTCATGAAAGTGCAATCACCTAACCAATAGTACACATTCAAAATCGATGTGTCGTGTTGGCGCAACGTAACTTTCATTGTCCTTACAATATAAAACACAATCCTCATTGATGGAGCTTGGAAGATTAAAATTTTGTTCATTGTTAGTGGGGGGGGACTCTCACTTACATAGACCTTTTGTCTTTGGATTTTTATTTTTTCTTTACTGTTGCAAATCGCACTTAAAGATGTTAAATCTGTGGCCAGAGATAAAGCTTTTTCTTTTTTGACCCTTGCTATATGCAGTCTCTTTTAGATCCATGTGCTTTACCATTCATAACAAACAGTTATTTTGACACGAGTCAAGGCAGAATTCTGCCTTCACTTGACAAAGGGAGCAGTTGGCTCCCGAAACGTCGTGTTTTTAAACCTTACGCCAGTGTCAAAATAACTGTTTGTTATAGAATCTTGCGGTGCAGCTCTGTATTTTGTTGCGTTTACCATTCATGGTTAGTTGACAACCACGTATGTTGTAATTGTGCTAATCCTAGAAAGGGTAGTAATATCCCGCTTTGTAAAGTAGGAGTCAAGGAGCTCCAGTTTGAGCCAAAAAATGTGGGCTTCGAAACTTAATTTCCTTACAATCTCTAAGATAATCAGCAATCATTTGTATGAAGAATTATTTTGTCTCATATAAATTCAGGTATAATTTGTGAGGGTTGTCACCTAAGCATGGCTCATATTGCGTCATTGGTCTTAATGTAGATAGCCTAGGTTAGTCTTTGTAAAATAGCATGAATGAAATGCATTGACATAATAACCACGTTGTTTTTATAACCAGTTTTGACTATATAAATCCTTCATAATATGCAGAGCTGTTTCTACCATTAGACCAGAGTAGGCAACCACGTAGGGTGGCAAAATTTTAGGGGCGGCAAAATGGAATAAGAAAAATTAATTTTAAATCAAACAAAGAAAAAATTGAGCAAATGAGGAGAAAAAATTAAAACATCGAATTGTTTTCAAAAGTATACGGAACGATTACTTAAGTCTTCATCATCGATCTTCATCGTCAATCATCATCAATCTTCATTCATCAATCATTTAAGCCTTCTAGCTCTGATAATACAACGTTGTGTTTTGAAATATTACTCCTTTAATATTTCAGTTTTCAAAAATATAAATTGTTGAAATTAAACAATTATAACATGTAGCAATTGTTTTACTATTCACAATATTCTAATATTACAAAATAACTAATATAAGTTTAAAATATAAATATAATTAACGGGTTTAATGATTAAAAGTATAATAGAAGATTTACATTGTTGAACCGCTGGATGTTGGTGGTGGTAGAGATGGTGATGGTAGTGAAAGGGCGGCGGGGGCGGCATTTTTCAATTCTTGCCTAGGGCGGCAAAACGCCTACAAACGGCTCTGATTATATATAGTTGCTGTATTTGGTGTTAAATAAAAATTTGTGTTTTTTGGTTAATGTGTATATAAAGCAATGAATTTTAAATTCTAAGATGTGTTTTAAATGATACATTAAGTTGACAATTTTCAATTCATTCTTTTAATGTATCCCCAGTTGTTGAGCAGAGGACATGCTTATGCTGTTGAATTAGCTTTGGATATGCCTGATTCCACTACCAATCGAAACATTGGTAAGCACTGCTTTTTCTTCCCATTTTGAGTGTGTTTTGTTCAGTTTTTGTTTTCATTAATGCTCATCTTTGTAATAAGTTTTCAGCCAATGATAGTTATACAATGGCTAGATTTTGATTTCGGGAGCTGTTTAATGATGACGTTATAACAAATCTTTCTATCATGCCATTACCCAGATTTGATTCCAATGGTGCAATAAAACTTGTTGAGTTGTTTTTGCCCATCTTAGTCTGAAGTTTTCATTTCTTAGGCAACAGAGGTTCAAATTTCTTGAAAACTTCCATGTTAAAAAAATAAAAATCTGTGTTAGCATCAAGGGAAAAAAAGGAAAGAGGAATAAGTATTTGAATTCGAAGTTTGCTGTTTATGAATATAGTTTTAGTTATGATTGTCTGATATTCCATTTTTAAGGACCATTTTAGAGCTTATTTTTGACTAATAATACTAAACGAGAAAAGGAACTTTTTTATACATGTTCAGGTTGGACCGAAACTGGTAATTCTTGTATTACTATTCAAATGTTTTAGTCCAGTGGTTCACAATCTTTTTGCTTATGGTGCTCTTAGGATGTCCGGATCTTTCCACATCAACCCTCAAAGTCAGAACGTAGGTCTGCCTGACAGTTTCAGTGCATAGTTGTTCATCTTATCAGCACATCGATGGACCAATTAAAAAATTATGTTGGTTCACTTCCAAAACTGTGTCAGCGAAGAGTTATTTGAGTGGGGGGGAAGTGGGGTTGTGCCAGTTGTCTAATATGGTGTCTCGATAAATGACTGACAATTTTGCCTTTATTGGACAGTTTGACTGTTGGACACCAAAATATCAATAGGCCAAATGGTGGGTCATTGGAATAAAAAGAAAAAATTAGCAAAAACATTTTTGCCTCCAAGTTGGAAACAATGTCTTTAATCACCAAGTCAATGCAGAATCCTCCGGAACCTGTATAGAATGTAAAAATAGGTTTTAATATGAACTTTAAATATAGGGTGGGTGTCCGACTCAATGATGATGATGACTAATCCATTCACACGACTTCCTTAGTTTACTCAAGGAAGCTGCCTTTCGATTTAATTTTTTTTTTTCATCAGACTGGTGCGTTTTCTTTACACTGGCTATTATGAACCAAATATAGATTCTTGTATGAACCTGAAAAGTGAAATAATGGATTTAATTTTAATTATTAATTCTGCCATGTCTTTCATAATTATGTAAGAAGACCCTTTTAAAAGTTTTAGTTGCAAGTTAAATGTATTGGCTTAGCCAGATTCATATCTATGGACGGCTATAGCTCTCACCCCCATGTTCTGCACATGGCATTCACCTATAAGTTTATTTTTCTAGGATGAGGTTAAGCCACCCCCCCAGCTTGCTTGCTTTTAGTGCTGCTGTCGATTAAATAAATATATTTAAATGCAGTTAGTACTGCGAATACCTTGCATAATGTATTTCATTTTAGGTATGTTCATGGTACAAGTGGAAATGCTTTCACAAAGTAGAAGTGTCTTACAGTATTCCTCTCGTCCTGTGAGTGGCTTTTTTAAGTAACTTACTTAAATTGAAAGATCTTTTCTACCTAGTTTTGTCTAAGATTCGTGAACATAATAACTGAAGTTTAAAATAATCTGTACCATGTGTGTATAAATGTTATAGAATAGTGTTGGGAATTTTTTGTGCAGATATTCAATCACTTAAAATTGAATTAATCATGTTTCTGAATTTATTTGTGTGTATTTTATTTTTCTAATTTGTGGTTTTCCACAAACTATTATTTGATTTATTATTATTATTATTATTGATATGCATTGTATTTGTGTGGTTTTTCAGGCTATGTTATCTTACAAGTCCTATATATATCAAATAATTTTCACATTATTTTATACACCATATCTCCTCGCTGGAAGCCTTGAAGAGAAACAAACCATTGTTGTGCCACTCTTTGAAGAGTATCTAGAAGATTCTGTAAGTTGTGTAAAAAATATCGTTTTAATGAACTGAGAATTTCTGTTGAAAGCCGTTCTCTGTCGTTATCACTCTTGAAATGAGATCTATGAAGAATTCTCATTGCCATGATTAGCCTTAATGTCTAAAGGTGGCTGTAATCCCCTAGACCATTGGTTCCCAATCTGGGGTCGCAAGCTTCTTGAGTGTCGCAAAAATGATTTCTGGGTGGGGGTGTCACCACAACTATTTTTAGTTGCAATTATTTTTGTAAGGAATTTTATACCAAATGTTTCCAACGCTTTTACAACAACATGGCTACACACATTGCAATATTCTACTAATGGTTGTTAACTTTATATCTATAATATACATTAATATAATGTACATTCAAAACCGCATATATGTGAATGGACGCAACAACAAAATCCTATGCAGATAAGCGGTATTCTCTGAACTATAGCGTGGAAATAATTTGCTCATTAAATTTTTAATGAATTTTATTATTAAATTAGATATTCTTATTTCTAATTTTATAAATCATATAGGCCTACATTATTTATTTCAGTATTTATAATATACAATACTATTACCTATTAATACTTATACCCTATTAATAAAAATAACAAAAAATAATGTGGTTGTACTTACATAAACAGATGTACTGTATGAGTGGAAAAACTCATTTAACTTTCCTTGCACACACATATATGTTCTGATGACTGATTAAAAAGTTTATCTGTTAAAGTATTAACGTTTTTCATATTAAAATTGTTTGACCTTAAATAATCTTGCAAACGCATTAAAGCAGAAACAGCTTCCTTACAAGTAAGCACATTTTCCACTTCATTTGGTACTCTTTCTTCGTCTACAGGACCTAAGTTACCTTTAGTATTTATGACTTCCTTGAAAATCTCTTCATTGGTAAGTTCACCATGATTAAGGTTGACAGCCATTTCAACTTGCTTATAGAGGTTGTTTGCATATATTCAGTTTAAACTCAACAATAAAATATTCATTTGGCTTCAAAAATACTTGCATGTATGTGGTTTGTGCGTGTAGAAAATCGCAATTAAGTGAACTTATATAACATTAAAAAGATAGAAGAAAATTTGAAGCTTGATGTTTCATTCATGTATGTGATTTTTGCATATATGTGGGTTCGACTGTATATAATTAATATAATTTTACGTTTGTTGTGTTTTTCTTGCTCTGTTAAAAATGTTTTTATTACGCAAAGGTGGTGGTGGCAGATGTGGGGAGGGTTGCAGATCTTTTGGTTACTATAAAAGGGGGGTTATAGATTACTTGGCTGCTATAACAATGTGTCATGGTTTAAAGGTGGTTAGAAACCACTTCTGTAGACCTTGATTTGATTTCAGTTACATGGATATTGGTCATATTTTTTCTAAAGATGGTGGGAGAGTGGACCCTAGTCTCACTTTAGTTATGCGTATTAAGGCTAGAAATTTTTAACCTGAACTAATTTTTTAATGAAGTTTGTCTGGATATTGTATAGCTTTTATAACTAAATTAATAATCTTTTTCCTAATATGTATAGGACTAATTTGAATCATCATTCGGTAGTTATGGTCCCTTTTGGCCAACGGGATTGAGTTCAACTGCTAGTAAACATGGCTGTATGTAAATAGATCATTATTTGAAGATTACGTTAGGCCATTGATTCCATTCCAGATATTTTCATAACACTATCTTAGGATGTAAAATATATACAAATATTTGAACCATCATCAGCTCAACCTATTGCAACTTGCATATTTTGCAAGTAACTTAAATAATATATTTAAAATACAGTGTAACTTTGATAAGCCAAATCTCAATGAGTTAAAATTTTGTATATGTCAAAGTAATAAGAAATTGCAAACAAAATGTATTATATGTATCTTGATGATTTGAATTTTTGATAACTTGGAAGTTAACAAACAGTTATTTCGACACTGGCGTAAGGTTTAAAACACGACGTTTCGGGAGCCAACTGCTCCCTTTGTCAAGTGAAGGCAGAATGCCCTCACTTGACATTCTGCCTTCACTTGACAAAGGGAGCAGTTGGCTCCCGAAACGTCGTGTTTTTAAACCTTACGCCAGTGTCGAAATAACTGTTTGTTATGGAATCTCCTGGTGAAACTCTGTATTGTTTCGTTAGAAACTTGGAAGTTGTTTACTTCGTTCGGTTTCGAACTATTGAGGCTCCATTGTACATTAATGCAATCATAACATATTTTGGATGTACATGGGGGTATTTTATATATATCATCATCATCATCATATTCAACCATTATCTATCCACTGCTGGATGAAGGTCTCTCCAAATGCTTTCCACACAAGTCTATCCTGAGCAATTCGCTTCCACGTCACCCCAACCTGTTTTCTTATTTCATCCACCCATCTAGTTTGAGGACGTTTTCTAGGTCTTCGGTGGTCTCTTGGAATCCAGTTCAGAATTTCTGTTGTCCATCGTTGATCAGTTCTTCTTGCAATATGCCCAGCCCATCGCCATTTCAGCCCTTTTACTTTAACAATGATGTCCTCTACTCTAGTTTGCTCTCTCACCCAAGTGTTTCTTTTTCGATCTCTCCTAGTTATTCCAAGCATGCACCTCTCCATGCTCCTTTGCGTTGTCTGTAACTTTCGTATTGCTCCAACTGTTAGACTCCATGTCTCTGATCCATAAGAGAGGACTGGCAATACACACTGGTTGAAGACCTTTCTTTTTAGACACAAAGGCAATTTCCCCTTCAGGATAAAACTGTTTCTTCCAAATGCACTCCAGCCAAGTTTAATACGTCTGTTGAGTTCTTTCATAATGTTGCCATCCATTGAAATCAGCTGGCCAAGGTAAATATATGAATCAGCAATTTCTAGCTCAATGTTGTCAACTTGTATTTTTGTTTCCTCTACAAAATTATTGAACATGATCTTAGTTTTTTGTAGGTTCATCTTGAGTCCAACTTCTTTACTTCTAGTTGAGAGCTCCTGTACCATGTCTTGGAGTTCTGATGGGTTCGTTGAAAAAATAACAATGTCATCAGCAAACCGCAAATGATTTAAATATTCACCATTTATTTTTATTCCCTTGTTATTCCAATTTATCAGCTGAAAAATCATCTGTAAAGCTGAAGTAAAAAGTTTTGGAGAAATGGTATCTCCCTGCCTCACACCTTTACCAATTTTGATAGTTTTGGTATCTTTATGTAACCGAAATTTTGCACTTGCATTTTTATACACACGTTTCACCATGTCAATGTACACATCCTCAATGTCTGTTGATCTTAAAGAGTTGATGACTGCTGATGTTTTAATAGAGTCAAAGGCCTTCTCATAGTCAATAAATGCAACACACAATGGAAGTTCATATTCATGTGTTCTTTCAATTAATTCTCTTAATACTTGAATATGGTCCACTGTACTGAATCCACTTCGAAATCCAGCTTGTTCTCTTGGTTGAGCTGCATCTAATTTTTTCTGCAGGCGATGTGTTAGCACTTTTGTGAAGATTTTATAAATAGCAGGTAACAAGCTAATTGGTCGGTAATTTTTCAAATCCTCTTTATCACCTTTTTTATGCAAAAGAATTACTGTTGCAGAATCCCATTGGTTTGGTATGTTACCGCTGTTAAGACATTTGGTAAAGAATTTTGCAAGTATGTCTTCTACATATTCTCCAGCTTCTTTTAGGATATCTAATGTAATACCATCATCACCAGGGGCTCTTCCTTTCTTCATACTTTTTATTGCAAATGAAACTTCTTCTTTTAAGATTTTAGGAGCTGTTCCTTCGACTATTTCAATGTCTTCGTTTAATCCACTGTTACTTTCATATAGTTTTTTGTAGAATTCTTCAACTCTTCTAAGTATTTCTTCCCTATTTCTTGTTACGGTGCCATCCTCTCCTTTTAATGCAATGATGTGTTTCTTCCCAACAGATAAACTTCCTTTAACAACCCTAAGGCTCTTGTTATTTTCAATGGCTTTCCTTACTAGCTCACAGTTGAATTTTCTTATGTCTTCTTTCATGCTTTTGCGCAGAGTTTTACAAAGTTCTATGTACTCAATCCTGGAACTGGTATTTCGATTGTCCACCTTCATATCTCTTCGCCTTTTCATGAGCTGTTTCGTCTTCTCAGATAATTTGCTATTGTGCTTTTTACAGGTTACACCACCAATTTCCCCAGCAGTTTCAACTATTGTCTTAACAATGTTTTCATTTGCTTCTGAGATATCACTTTCATCAATAAGTCCTTCCAGTGCAGAAAAGCGATTTTTTAATTCCAACTTGAATGCCTCGGTATTTACTTTCAGTTTCATTAGATCCACCCTCTTACTTACTTGTTTCCTAATGAGCTTCTGTCGTTCTAATTTAGTATTTAAGTGCACTTTACATCTCACCATTCGATGATCACTTCCAGTATTAAATCTGTTCAGTACACTGCAATCTTCAATAATTGATTTCTTGTTTGCCAGGATATAGTCAATTTCACTAGTTCCCCCATTTGGGTGTTTCCATGTCCATTTTCTTTGCGGTTTCTTCTTAAAAAATGAATTCATGATGCTAAGGTTTTCAGCTTCTGCAAATTCGATGAGTTGATCGCCACGTTCATTCCTTTCCCCATATCCGTATTTACCAACCGATGTCTCTCCTTGTTCCTGTTGTCCAATTCTTGCATTGAAATCCCCCATGATGAGCTTGATATGTTGTTTCCCTTTGGTGTGTAACTCTTTGATTTCTTCATAAAATTCTTCAACCTCTTCGTCGGTATGGCTTGATGTTGGTGCATATACCTGTACTATTTGAAGTTGGTATCGCTGGGTTAGTTGAACAACAAGCCTCGCTGCTCGATCTGATGTACTTTCAACTTCCAGAAGACAGTCTTTAATTCTTTTGTTGATTAAGAAGCCAACACCACTTGTTCTTCCAGTTTCCGTTCCTCTATAGTAAAACAAATGTCCGCTTTTCAGTTCCACCAACTCTTCACCTTTTCTTCTAATTTCACTGAGTCCTACAATGTCCCATTTGATCTTGTCTAGTTCCTCTTCCAATTCCTGAAGTTTTGCTTCAGAAGCAAGGGATCGTCCATTAAACGTAGCCAAGGTCAATAACAAACGGCAGCCTGGGCCATTCCAGTGATTCTTAGCACCCCCTGCTTTCATGCCACACTGACCGCTGCCTTGATCAGGAGCACTCCAGCACCTGGAGACTAGGGGCCATGGTTTCTGGTGTGTCAACATAATGGAGGAATTAGCCATAATTTCACCACGCTGGCTAAACGGGTTGGTGAATTAGCCCTCCCCTTCCGCCTTTCTATCCGTGTAGCAAATATTAATTTGCCTTAATTAATTTAATTTTAGATGTACATAGGTGTATATATTCAGGGTTTGTCAAATCACAAAGAGTCATATCCACCAGAGAAAAACAGTATTCTCCCCCCTCAAAAAGAAGCCTCATAGGTGAAGGTCATTTCCTACTCGCTAACTGCAAAAAACTACATGGCAGTTGCAACTGAATTTGTCAAGCCCTATATGAGGGTATATCTCAGAAATATTGTGTAGGTTCAATTCCAGGCTCCTACAATAAAACGAATATTGCAAAACAAGTGGTGTGAATTTTGTGGTTCCCCAGTATATATATAAAAATTTACACTATACTGTAGTCTACGAAACGTACAGTAGCATTATGTAAAAAAAAATACCCTAATTAAAAAGTATTTTTAACTAAGGTACATTTGAACTTTCAGTGACTTTAACCCCATGATCATGAACATGCTTGATGAACAGGTTAGCCACAAACTTTCAGTTTGTAAAAAAGCACAATAAAATTAATTATGATTGTATGTTTAAAATATTTTTGAAATTGTTTACGTTATTGACATTATTATTATTATGGAAATCTTTTCTTAATTTGGATTTTTTCATTCCCATTTTAGTATCAGCCCACATATTTCAGCTACATCAGAATTCTCTCTAAAAGTATTCAAGTGTACTCTTGCCATTTGAGAATACATGCTCATTTTAGAGGACTCAGGTAATAGAGTCATTAGAATTCTAATCATTCCGGCATTATGAAGAATTATGCATGACTTGTTAAGTTTTTTTTTTATTTCGATAGGTATTATATGTATTACTGGCCAGTATTGTCAGCATTTGTCGGAGTTGCCATGTTCTTTTTCATTATTTCTTTGAGCGTTCTCATTGTGTTGTTCTATTGGATGAAAACGAGCGAATTGATGAATCTCCCTGCACAAGTCAATGCACGATTACAGGAACAAAAGCAAAGGAGATTGAGAAGAGAAGAAAGAAGTAATGCCCTTTAATATCAGGATTGAACACTGCATCAGAATATAATGTTTAATTATTACCTGCTTTGTTTATTATTCAAATGTTACGAGTTTGTGATGGTAATTACAGGCAGCTGTCATTTTACGCTATCTCACTTTACACGTTTTCGCAACCACACGATTTTAAAGAAATTAAAAAATACAAAAATTTCCATTTCCATGGCCGTTTTCGTAATAACCTGATTTAAAAAATGCTAAAATTGGTATCGTTTTTGCCAATTAAAATGGCTAAAAAAATTAAAAAACACTAAAATTTCCATTTTGGTGGAGATAAAGATGAAGAGCCTGGTATTAATGAGCCTGTCAAGGAAGTTCCAACAAGAGAGTTGTTGGAATTGTTTAAACATATTGACAGCGCACTTAGTATCGTTGAAGAGAATGATTTTAATGTAGATAGAAGTGCCAAAGTTGCCAGAGAGATTCATAGTTCTTTAACTTGCTACGAAGAAATTTACAGAGAGAAGAAAAACGCTGTCAGTCAGCTTACTCTTGACAATTTCTTAAAGAAAACCACTCATCCAGCACCTTCAGGAGAGCAAGATAAATAGTACAGTATGTAATTTTTAAATGTGCTGTACAGTATTGTACTTGAAATTATTAATTCATAAAAATTAATAGCAAAATTATGTATGAAAAATCAATACGAATTGTATTTTTTTCCAGGTTTAGATAATTTTTTTTCTTGGAACTAATTTCTATCTCACTCACGTTAAAATGAACTCACTTTACATGTATTCGCATTACGCGATTGTTTCTTGGAGCCAATTAATCACGTAAGCCGAGGGATACTTGTAGATGCGAACATGTTCATATGAAACGAACTGTTGGTTACAAAAAATAATTTACCTGAAAATAGTATATTTGTTAAGGGTTAGGAAAAACATTGTGGAGCATTTTCAAAGCATTGTAAAATATTATCCAAACATTGTAAAGCATTACCAAAACGTTGCAGACAGATGTCCGTTTTTTTTTTATCAGGATTCAACTAGTGGAAATTCCAAGTGAACATGGGACGTTAGCATTTGACGCTGTTTCTGGTTGTCTGGTGGCAGTGCCACTTATTGGTGAATGGCTAGTGTTTTTTTAAAACCAGCAAGTCTGTACTAGTTGGAAACCGTGAACAAGTACTATTTTTGTTTGGCAAATACAGTTCACCACGGGTTGTCAAGCCCTCGTACAGTACAGACACTGACTGCCAACATGTGTACCTTAGGTTCAAAACAACACATTAGGAACACTTGTATAAAATTTAATCTTTTGTACTGTGAGTGATAGATTTAAAAAGAAACTGTTCAATTGCTTTCTATAATGCTACTGTGTTTTTAATGGTTACATATATTTAGAGAGAAGAATGGCACAGCAGTCTAGTGAAATATCATCTTCCAGGGGTGGTGTCAGGGATTCCTCAGGTGGTAATTTTATTATAATTTTTTTATTGATTACTAGTTTGAAATGAACAAGATATTCAAACTGTTTGAAATATGTATTTATACCGAATTGAATATTCTAGACCTCACAGAAACTGAAGGAGAAAGTAGTCCCGCTGAAAGTCAGATATTGCGGGGGCAGCGTCCAAGTCGTCTTGCAGCAAGAGAAACGTCACAAAGTATTATTAATATTCTTCTGCACATTTTTTTTTACTAATTACAAGCAGATATTCTGTGTTTTATTAAAAATGATGTAAAACAGACTAAGTTGGTTTAAGTTCATTGGTTACTTGATATGGCTATTTATTTTAAGCAAATCTTATGGTACACTGGGTATGCTTAACTAGGACAATGGCTGCTAGTTAACATTTTAAATAAGTTGATGCAGTCAGTAGCATTTGCATCTTTAGATAGTATTGCGATTCTTTTAACCATATGATGGCATAAAAATAATCTATTTCATAGGTGCCAATTCTTCCAATTTTTTATCGGTCTTCCGGTCGGAAAACGATTTCTTCCGATTTTCGTAATCCCCAGTGTTTTTTAAAATACTGATTTTTTAAAAAAAAGTTTAAATACCTATTTTTCTTGATGCATATTTATTTAAATTTTTGCGCATATGTGCATATTTAATAATAAATATGGTATATAATAATAATAATACGGCGAATATCGGGAAAAAAGCCAGAAAAATTCGTCTGCCGTTGATGGCACATGCGTGGCGTGACGTGGAATTTTAGCTCCAGCTATGACGTAGAGTGATGCCCCTAGATAACAACCCCCCACATCTGTATTTGTAGTTGTTGGGGAGGAAAGAAAGAATGCGCTATACCGATAAGGTTTTGGTCAAGCATGTGACTCTTTATAGGGAAGCCATGTGTTAGACATATCTGGTATTTCTTTTCTCCGGAAAGGAAGTTTTGATTGATTGATTGATTGGCTTTTTTATGGCGCAAGAGCATCTGGGCTATACTGCACCAAAAGGAAGTTTTGTTTTTAGGTGTTTTTGAAAACAATGTTAACAATGTCGACCGTTAATAAAAGGTACTACCAAACGTTTAAAGCCGAATGTATGACGATGTTTAATTTTATTCAAAAATCAAGACTGGGGCCAAAATATGCTTTCTGCATGTGTTACAGTAAAGACATAAGCATTACTCAAGATGGTAAACGCGATATTACTTTGCATTCTGAGACTGTTGAACATAAGGAGACGTTCAAGGCTGTAGAGTCTAATCATAGTATCAAACCTTTATTTTTTGCATTTAACAATACTTCCATGATTAAAGCTGAATGTTTATTTACATCGTTTTTGATCGAACATAATTTGCCAATGAATTGCTGCGATCACGCGGGGATGCTCTTTCGGAAAACGTTTCCTGACAGCAGTATTGTAAAACAATATGAATCTGCAAAGGCCAACACTTCTGAGATTATGAAAGAAATGTCCACAAAGGAATCTTCATCACTTCCTCTTTGTGACACCGTCTCCACATATACTCTGCAGAGTATGAGTCAAACAGCTTTTCAGCGCCGACATTGCGATGCTCCGCATTCCCCCCATACCTCCTCTCCCTTCTCCCCCCATTCCTTCTGCGAAATATGAGTACAACAGCTGATCAATACCGATTTGCGAAGTACGAGTCCAACTGCTTTTCATCGCCGACATTGTGATACTCCACATTGCCCTCATCTCCCCCTACCTCCTCTCCCCTTTTTCCCTTCATACCTCCAACCTCTTCTCCCCATGCCTCCTCGAACCTTTTCCTCCTATACTCCCTCTCCATCCCAAATATACTATCAATTCCAATCTGGTACAAAAATAAAAACATTTAAACGGTCGCTCATCCTATCGCTACAACTCACAAACCACAACCGGCACGAGCAGACTCTACGACACTACAATACAACTACCATGTACATGTGCTCATTTTTAACGCTTCCTAAAACTTTCCCTCTGTTTTAAGAGTATAGCATCAGTTTTGGAGACGAGTTGGCGACAAAACAGGGGATTCATCTGTAGTGTCACCTAATTTTATTAAAAAATCAAAACTGGGGCCATAATATGCTTTCTGCACATGTTGCCATAAAGACATAGCATTACTCACGATGGTAAATGCGATATTACTTTGCATTCTGAGACTGTTAAACATAAGGAGGCATTCAAGGCTTTAGAATCTAATCATAGTATCAAGCCTTCATTTTTTGCATTTAACGATATCTCTGTGATTAATGCTGAATGTTTGTTTATATCGTTTTTGACCAACCATAATTTGCCAATGAATTGCAGCGATCATGCGTGGACACTCTTTAGGAAAATGTTTCCTGACAGCAGTATTGCAAAACAATATGGATCTGCGAGGACCAAAACTTCTGCAATTATGAAAGAAATGTCTGCAAAGGAATCCTCATCACTTGTTGAAAATTTAAGGTGCTATCCATTTTCAATTGCAACCGATAATTGCTATACAAATTTATAATGATGAAGCAATATGTAATGTGCATGCATTAGAGATGAGAGGGGTTCAGTTCAAGCCTGGGGCCCAGGCTCTATATTTCGTGGTGTTTTGGGACTCCGGCAAACCTAGGCTCATCTGACGCATGCAATTGAAGCCCAAAACTGACTTTTCTGTATCCAGATTCTCCAAGGAATACATTTATGTGTTCGTTTTTAAGGATTGTACAAATACGTGTTATGAAAATTCGAAGAAATTTAAATAGTTTAGTTTAGCTAACTTTTTAAAATTTAAATTATATGTCAAGGGGTTAAAGTTACATTTGAAGTTTCGGGCTTGGGTTCAAATTTCCACAAAGTATTTCGGGCTTTGGGCCTCGAAAAACGAGCCCAAACTCATCTCTAGTATGCGTATATTGTCACTTGGAGTTACTTGGTTTACAATTCCCATTTTAGATGCTTCGATTAGTAGGTAGAACATAAAAAAAAAAGAAAAATCAACTTCTTTGGTTTCTGCCTCAACCCTGTCAATAAATTTTGGTAAAACTGGACTGCACAGTTTTTGTTGAAAATTTTCATATGTCTTTTCTGCTCACTGTAGTCTGGTGTTTGGTTTCCTAAACCAGTGGTGCACAAACCTTGGGTTGCTACCCCTCTGGGGGTTGTGAGAAAATTTTTGGGGGTCGTCAGATTCAAAGAAATGTACATAGCATATTTTTTAAATATAGGACAGTTTGTCCAGGGGGTCGCAACAAAATTCTACACAAAATGGGGGTCGGCAATGAAAACAGTTTGCACACCACTGTCCTAGACAACACGGATTCAAATTCCTCAGAAACTGCCAGTCCTGGCACTGCATGATCATGTCTGTCCTTGTGTTATAACATAAACTGAAATTTTGCTAGCTTGTTTAAAAAAAGTTGTCAAATTTTTTTTTAAAAAAAGACCTTAATTGCTTTTGTTTTTTTCAGGGGCCGATGAGGGTAATAGCCCTTGTGAAAAGGAGAAAGAACAACGTAAAGGAACAGGTTCCTCAAAAAGTAATTTTCATATCTCATCTATTTTAGATATCTTAGGATCTAAATCTATCTTGCAAGTTTCTGTCTTATTTAAAATATTTCTCTGAATTGTATTTTTCGTTCTGCATTACATACTAAAAATTCATACTGTTGACCAAACTTCCTTCAAAAAAATTTTTTTTTTTGTGCAAAAAAATAAATAGTTTGCGAAAATTGTTTAGCCTATATTCTTAGGAAAGTATATTTACCAAACATAACTAACGCTTAAAAAAGTGTTTTTAGCTAAATTATCTTATCTATGAGAAGTTCTGGTCGCACCAACCTTCCTCCCCTTTATATAATCATACAAACTTTATAGCCAAACGTTATAGCCCAGATGCTCTTGCGCCATAAAAAATCCAAACAAACAAACTTCTTAAATGGAATAAAGGATGATTCTCCAGCTTTGAGATTATATAGTTAAATCTATTATAATGAACTTAAAGGGGGTGAATAAAAATATCGTTTAAATATTTAATGTAAAGAAATACATTTTTTAAATACTATATTTGTAAATTGATCATAATCGTATTATAAATGGCTTACATTTATATTAGTGGATTTTATGGTCTTGAAACTTGTTTTGATTGTATAAATTTTAATGCATATTAATGTGCTGTTTACCATAATTAGTGATTGGAAATCGATTAAGATCTAGTCTGGAAAAGTTAAGGAGTTCGAAATTGAACTTGGTCAGACATTGTGTTTACTCTTTCTAGCCATCCTTTGCTGCGGTGTCCAGCTTTACTTCCTTTTCATTCTTGGATGGTTTTTGCTGTCGTCTTAACTATTTTAACATCTTCCATTCTTTTCATATGTCTGAGCCACACAAGCTTTCTTTCTGTGACAAGTTCATAATTATCATATATGTGACATGTTTCATATATATTTCCATTGTCCATCGTTGATCAGTTCTTGCAATATGCCAAGTCCATCGCCATTTCAGCCCTTTTACTTTAACAATGATGTCCTCTACTCTAGTTTGCTCTCTCACCCAAGTGTTTCTTTTTCGATCCCTCCTAGTTATTCCCAGCATGCACCGCCCCATGTTCCTTTGGGTTGCCTGTAACTTCCGTATTGGGCCAACTCTTAGACTCCATGTTTCTGATCCATAAGAGAGGACTGGCAATACACACTGGTTGAAGACTTTCCTTTTTAGACATAAAGTCAATTTCCCCTTCAGGATAAAACTGTTTGGTCCGAATGCACTCCAGCCAAGTTTAACATGTCTGTCGAGTTCTTTCATAAAGTTGCCTTCCATTTAAATCAGTCGATCAAGGTAAATATATGAATCAGCAACTTCTAGCTCAATGTCAACTTGTGTTTTTGTTTCCTTTACGAAATTATTGAACATGATCTTAGTTTTTTTGTAGGTTCATCTTGAGTTCAACTTCTCTACTTCTAGTTGAGAACTCTTGTACCATGTCTTGGAAGTTCTAATTGGGTTCATTGAAAAAATAACAATGTCATTAGCAAACCGCAAATGATTTAAATATTCACCATTTTTATTCCTTTGTTATTCCAATTTATCTGCCGAAAAATCATCTGTAAAGCTGAAGTAAAAAGTTTTAGAGAAATGGTATCTCCCTGCCTCACACCTTTACCAATTTTGATAGTTTTGGTATCTTTATGTAACCGAAATTTTGCACTTGCATTTTTATACACACATTTCACCATGTCAATGTACACATCCTCGACGTCTGTTGATCTTAAAGAGTTGATGACTGCTGACGTTTTAATAGAGTCATAGGCCTTCTCATTAGTCGATAAATGCCACACACAATGGAAGTTCATATACACGCGTTCTTTCAATTAATTCTCTTAATACTTGAATATGGTCTACTGTACTGAATCCACTTCGAAATCCAGCTTGTTCTCTTGGTTGAGCTGCATCTAATTTTTTCTGCAGGCGATGTGTTAGCACTTTTGTGAAGATTTTATAAATAGCAGGTAATAAGCTAATTGGTCGGTAATTTTTCAAATCCTCTTTATCACCTTTTTTATGCAAAAGAATTACTGTTGCAGAATCCCATTGGTTTGGTATGTTACCACTGTTGAGACATTTGGTAAAGAATTTTGCAAGTATGTCTTCTACATGTTCTCCAGCTTCTTTTAAGATATCTAATGTAATGCCATCATCGCCAGGGGCTCTTCCTTTCTTCATACTTTTTATTGCAAATGAAACTTCTTCTTTTAAGATTTTAGGAGCTGTTCCTTCGACTATCTCAGAGTCTTCGTTTAATCCACTGTTTCCCTCATACAGCTTTCTGTAGAATTCTTCAACTCTTCTAAGTATTTCTTCCCTATTTCTTGTTACAGTGCCATCCTCTCCTTTTAATGCAATGATGTGTTTCTTCCCAATAGACAAACTCCCTTTAACAACCCTAAGGCTCTTGTTGCTTTCAATGGCCTTCCTTACTAACTCACAATTGAATTTTCTTATATCTTCTTTCATGTTTTTGCGCAAAGTTTTGCAAAGTTCTACATACTCGATCTTGCAACTGGTATTTTGATTGTCCACCTTCATAAGTCTTCGCCTTTTCATGAGTTGTTTCGTCTTCTCAGATAATTTGCTATTCTGCTTTTTACATATTACACCACCAATTTCCCCAGCAGTTTCAATTATTGTCTTAACAATGTTTTCATTTGCTTCTGAGATGTCAACTTCTTCAATAAGTCCTTCCAGTGCAGAAAAGCGATTTTTTAATTCCAACTTGAATGCCTCGGTATTTTCTTTTAATTTCTTTAAATCCACCCTCTTACATACTTGTTTCCTAATGAGCTTCTGCCTTTCTAGTTTAGTATTTAAGTGCATTTTACATCTCACCATTCGATGATCACTTCCAGTATTAAATCTGTTCAGTATGCTGCAATCTTCAATAATTGATTTCTTCAAACAACAATATCAATCAACGTTTATTGGCGTAGTGATACCAACGCCGATGGTATGGCGTGATTAGATGGTGAAACGTTCGAAAGAAAATAAATATTTCTGCCTTCGGTGGGACCTGAACCCACGACCTTCCACTTGCCGGGCGGAGGCTCTACCCACTGAGCTACGAAGGACAATATATAATCTCTTTACGAACGTATATATATTGTTGCCAGTTATTTCGCAGAATGGTGTAGTACATGGACTACTATTTAAACCAAATTGCAAAGAGACTGGTATTAAATTGATCGAAATGCACGTTGCAGCATATGTATATAAATCAAACACTACTAGTTTTCGATTTATATAATTGATTTCTTGTTTGCCAGTATATAGTCAATTTCGCTGGTTCCTCCATTGGGGTGTTTCCATGTCCATTTTCTTTGTAGTTTCTTCTTAAAAAATGAATTCATGATGCTAAGATTTTCAGCTTCGGCAAATTCTATGAGTTGATCGCCACGTTCATTCCTTTCCCCGTATCCGTATTTACCAACCGATGTCTCTCCTTGTTCCTGTTGTCCAATTCTTGCATTAAAATCTCCCATGATGAGCTTGATGTGTTGTTTCCCCTTGGTATGTAGCTGTTTGATTTCTTCATAGAATTCCTCAACCTCCTCGTCGGTATGGCTTGATGTTGGTGCATATGCCTGTACTATCTGAAGTTGGTATCGCTGGGTTAGTTGAACAACGAGCCTCGCTGCTCGATCTGACGTGCTTTCGACTTCAAGAAGGTAGTCTTTAATTCTTTTGTTGATTAAGAAGCCAACACCACTTGTTCTTCCAGTTTCCGTTCCTCTATAATAAAACAAATGTCCACTTTTAAGTTCCACCAACTCTTCACCTTTTCTTCTAACTTCACTGAGTCCTACAATGTCCCATTTGATCTTGTCAAGTTCTTCTTCCAATTCTTGAAGTTTTGCTTCAGAAGCAAGGGATCGTCCATTATACGTTGCCAAGGTCAATAACAAACGGCAGCCTGGGCCATTCCAGTGATTCTTAGCACCCCTGATTTCATGCCACGCTGACCGCTGCCTTGATCAGGAGCACTCCAGCACCTGGAGACTAGGGGCCATGGTTTTTGGTGTATTAGCATATTGGAGGAATTAGCCATCATTTCACCACGCTGGCTAGACGGGTTGGTGAATTAGCCCTCCCCTTCCGCCTTTCTATCCGTGCAGCAAATATTAATTTGCCACATAAATAGAAAGCTCAGCCTGCACCACTTGAAGGCGGGGTAGGACACTAGGTTACTGGCCTGGCCGGTTCCACACATCGTCACATACGTTCAGCGTGTGGGTCTCCTTCCAGTTAGATACCAGCAACCCTTTTGCAGGCCATATATATATATATAATTTTCCATTCACATTGACTACTCCATATCCTTTTTGAAGAACTTTCTCCATATTCTCAGAAATTCTTGGTTTTTAAGTTAACGTTTCATCCCCATAAAGAACTACAGATTTAGTGATTTCTTTCTGAATGTTAAATTTTAGTTCATATAAAGACATTCCAGAACTTAATACTTTCTGGAATGCAAAGTAACACCCACTCCCACATTGTGTTAATCTCACACTGATCTTAATACTAATCTTGTTGTTTTCACTTAAAATCACTCTAATGTATTTAAACTATTGTGAGTATAATTTGGTAGGGGCAAGGGGGTACATGCCCCCACCCCCAGTTTTTTGGAGCAGGAGCAAAAGTATATTTTTGCCCTCTTAGTTTTGTGGCTTCTTTTTTTCTCTAGTTCATAATACTTGACCTTCTCATGACTCTTTAAAAGCAAAAGTGCAACCATTCTGATCCTACAATAGTATACACCTCCATTCTATCCCTCTATAATGTTTACAATTGAAAAGCTCGTCGCCACACAGACGTAATTTTTCATAACGATTCAAAGACCAACGAAAGGTTTATGCTTGAATAACACAGGAAATGTGAAACTTTATGTCCTTCAGATCACCAGGCTATTAGTCACTAAACATCATCCGGAATGATCATTTGATGAAAAATGAGAAATACAATTTCCATCTCAAATTATTGAGTTACAGGAAAATGACGAGTTGTAACTGACCATTGGCAATTTATAAGGTTCTTTCTGGCAGTCTTAAAACCAACTATTTTTTTCAAGATGGCGAAAGGAGCTTACCACCTGAGTGTGTTCCAAATGTATGCAAGAAGGATGATGCAAGCATAGGCATAATTTTTTTTTTTGAGGGGGAGGGGTGCATATGTCTCTCCAGTGTTTTTAGAGCACAGTCAAAATTACGTTTTTGTCCTCCTCCATCTTCGGATTTTTTATGTTCAGGCTTTTGCCACTCAGTTTAAACACCCAAGTTACGCCCATGACTGTGGGTATGTTCAAAATTTCTTTCTATTTCTTCTCTTCCCAGGCTTTTAACATACTGGAACGCAGCCTCGTCTTTTTTTTTTTTTTGTTTGTTGAATATGTATTTGGTCTTATCAATTTCACTCTGTGCTGTTTCATGTAATTTTCAAATTACTGTACAGTTGTTTTTTTTAAACTATCTGCAATTGTGTTTAGTGTGATTGTGTCATGTTTGCAAACATCAGATATTGTACCATGCATTTGAAAATTGTGCCACATCTGGGCATATTAATTCTTTTATAGTATCACAGTCTTCTATTCGTTATGAATACTGCCTTCAGGCCAACTGAGTCTTAACTCCGAGTAAACAAGGTTATGTTTAAATGCATCACAATCCATAAGTTAGGAAACCATCTATAAAGTCTCAGATGATCTATAGTGAAGTGTTGGAACATAAAATATACTGAAAATAATTCTGTTGTAGCCATTTCCAGAGTTTGGTTCCCTAATGATCAGAACATCAAAATGTAGTATACAAATTTTCAGCAATGTTTCTTTATGTAGAATTCGATGATTTCTCTCATGAAGAATTGGAAGAAATGTTACAAGGAGAATATTATATGACAGATGAAGAACCAGAATTGCTACAAGTTGTGCGACAGCGAAGAGTATAACAAAACATTTTTTACAAGGTTTCTGACAACATCGGAAACTCAGAAAAGTATTTTTGCATCTGTTTTGCTGTTGTGATGTAAACCATTAAACACACTGGACTAAAAATCCTATTTTTTTAAGTACATATCTTCTGTGTTGTATAAAAATTATTTATTTAAAGGCATTAGTTTAAATTTTAAACAACTTTTTCTCCCCGTATTTGAAAATTGTGCTTTTTCTGTTATTAAACTTCAATTTGGACTAGAAGATTCGTATATCTTTTTAAATTTATGAAATGTGTATATACTCTTTCAGTTAATTTGTAACTTCATAACAAACTTTGGTCAATGTAATAATACCTCACACTCATATTCCAACATCTGTATTTTCACACATAGGAAATTGTGTAATTGTAATTTTATAAGCTCTGAAAATTTTATTTTGCGAAAAAAAAAAAATGTAAATGATATGCTTTCATTCAAGAAAATTTTCAATATTTTCATAGTGAAGTATTTTAAAATGGCAAATTTTTGGTACTAGACACAGTAGTGATATAAATAAACGTTGTATCTAATGCCTACACGAACGTTTACAGAGAAACTAGCCCAAACTAATTCAGTTCCATGAGCTGACACAGTGATTATGTTAAGATACTGAGACAAATCGACTGGGTATATTTATTTATAAATTATGCATATTATCTATTAACGGTTATACAATAGTATGATATTTGGTAAATGGTTATATCAAATAACGGCTACAATGAAGAAAATCCTTGGGTACTGTGATTTTCATTATAACCAAGTATAACTGCATATCCTTTAAAAATCACTAGTTCTCTCTGTTGTTTGTTATGTTGTAAAACTTGGAAAATATTTTTAAAAATCATGCAAAACATACAATTTTGGAACAATATATTTAAAGTGAAGTTGTTTTAAATTTAGAAAAAAATATCAGAGCGAGAGTATAATTGTAAATATTTTGAGAACAGGGGAAAAATGGTTTACACGTGTGCTAACGTTGACATCGATATTTCACACTCATACAATAAAGTATAATTTAGGGTTAATCAAAATCTATAAGTTGCTATGCTCATTTTGATCATGTTTGATATATTAAGTACAATTTTTCTTTTTAAATAACATGTTTTTTAACATCATTATTTTTGTAATAAAGGTTTTATTTGCTATTATGTGTTTCACTGTCGATTTCATAGAGAACATTTACTTGCTTGTTTTATATACATTACATCACAATGTTGTTCTGTGGGTGATCTTATCTGGGGCAGGGCTTAAACCAACCCTCAAGCCGTAACATATTTACACAGAACTAAGCTTACTGGCACTGGAACATAGCCATGCGGAAAAAATTTACTGTGATCCCCTTCACACCGTGCACAAGGATGTTGTCATGGCACATGTACGTACAGACGATCCCTCTTCCCATTATTTTCATCTTTTTCCTCATTATCAATATTTACATTATGCCACTGTTAAAACAATTCTAATGCTTAGCTGTAAAGTTTCATGTACAAAAAATTTCAGTCTGGTCTCCGAACATGTTAATTCACACAAAGTTTGGTTGTACTGAAAGGTACTTTGTGACATTGAAATTGTAACACATAGAAGGGACAGATTTGGTTGAAAATTTGTATACAAGACAATCAAAGCATCGTATGTAGATGATTGAGGTATTAAAATTCAACAAAAGGGTGGCAATTTGTAACTGGTATCTCATACATTTCTATCGGCGTTCTAATTTTTAAATTTAAGAAACTTTCCCCTAAAAGATGATTAGCTTGCTCAGAACGTCTAGAATCAGGGGTGATTGTTAAGTCCAACCGGATTCCCTAAACATACCAGAAAATTCCCTGAAACGTTATGTAATATTTTTGGTAAAGACACTGATTTCCACAAGAATATAAAAAATTATAGGAAACAAAACAAAAATTTGTAATTTTTTAAAAAGAAATCCTGGAACAAAATCATCCCCGTCTAGAATCCATGCTCGTAAGGTATATTATAACGTAATCTCCTTTGGGAATGGGACGGATAGTTGCCCATCACACAGCTGGATGAGTAAGCCAAGATAATACTATAATCAAACTATGTGTGTACAAATGTGGCTGAAAGAAAATATATCCATAAAATCGGGAGTGAAGCAGGCAGGGTGATTAACAGGATAATCGTCTAATTCTGCGATAAATCTTAGTTAAACCTACAGCTGTACTATAGTTTGCCAGACTAGCGGTGATAAGTGCGATCAATCGCCTATTCATTACTTGTCAAACGATTTGCAATTAACTTATAAAAGTAGGGTTGCATAAACATTATCTATTGCACTGTTTATCGCTAACCTCAACCCAAAGTCAAGTGTTTGGATTGATTCTATGCCCGAGTAATCTGAAATGTAAAATGACGACATGTCGTCTTCGGTGATAAATCTACTTTTGCATAATATCTGATGATGGTCAAATACATATATCGTTAACTCTGAACAAGACTTGCACAATTCAAACTGATGATTTTTCAGGAGATACATTTTAAAATACGTATCTCTGTTCGTATAAGGAAGCGTTCAAGTATTATGTAAGCAATAGTTTGGCCTTTTCAGCCTTCCTCCCCCCACTTCCCAATGAGCAAAAATTAACATTGGCCAACATAGGAAAGTACAACGTTACGCCCCTAAAGGTGCTTACATAATACTTGAATGCACCCTAAGTATTTTAAAATTATTTTAAATTGAAAAAAATTATTTTAAATTGATTTTAAAATAAACCTTATTGTAAAAATCCCCTCCCTGATTAAGATTTTTTTTTTCTTTAACTTGATTATTAATGTGCATATCCTTAATTACTAATTCTTTATTTGTATCTTCTGAACTTACAATTATTAATTTTTATTCTTTTAGTTAAGTATCTATTAATTTTTATTCTCTTAATTAACCAATCTATTAATTTTCATTAAGAGGTAGTAAACTAAACTCTCACAATTTGGGTGAGTGTAGCATGTCATGCCGTAGGAGAATATAGCACTCCCCCCCATCATTAAAATCTAAACACATTAATATAAAATTTAGATCCATATTTTTGCAAACCTCATAATACAGTCATAGGCGTGGAGTTATATGGGCCTGTGGGGCCTGAGACCCTCCCAATAATTTGAAATAAATTGCAATTTTACGTATATTGTAGTGTATAAATGTACAAAATGTGTGCTTGCTCCTCCCCAAATATTTTGAAAACTCTATGTTGATGACTACAGTGCATATTTCAAAGCTCGCCTCCCCACCTGATTGACCATAATTGCATTTCTCATTTTTTAGCCACATAGTTGCAAATTGATCGGATGACTAGGTTTTAATCTTAAGGAGTAAAATCAGCGAAAACACCATCTATTAATTCGCCGCATAGTGGCACATTTCATTGTAGCTGAGGGTTTGATTCCAAGCATGGCAATATAACAAAAATCGGTGATTACGTGCATTTTTTCACAAAAACCAACATATGGAAGGGGGGGGGGGATCTCTCTGATTACTAAAATTTTTTTTGTGTGGACTCCAAATTTTGTATTAAACTTATTACATTTATTTTAAATAGTGTTTCCTATTTCAAACGTGTTCCAGTATAAAATTACATGCTGTATTATTAGGACACATACTTTTAAGTATCTTTGGACTCGGTTAAAAATTGTTAAATTTAGCTCCTAATGGCTAACTCGGGAACTCGAAACTTTTCACATACCCCCATTGTTAAAGTATATTAAAAAAATATAAGTATAATACAAAATTTGGAATTAAAAAAAAGCAATCGAAGAGTCCCCTCCAATAAAATGTCGGTTTTCATAAAAAAAAGCACATAATCACCAGTTTTCATTATCTTGTTATGCTTAAAATCAAACCTGGGAGATTTGCTGCTATTTGGCGAATTAATCAGATGGTGTTTTCACTAATTTTAATCCTTAAAATTAAAACCTGTATGTTTCAAAATTTTTAACCGAGTTCAAAAAATTAAAATGATTTAAATTTTATGAAATGATTCAAATTTTATATCTATAGATAATTCAAAGGGATGAATTAAAATTTAAAGCTAAAATATAGCCATATGGTTGTCAGTAAGATTAAAAAAAAACCTTAAACACAAAACTTCATACATACCCTTAATGCCTACAAACTGAATTAAGCTTATTATAGCAACGAAATATAAATGTATGACATTTCTGGATGTTTAACGTTTATAAAAATAATTATATCATGTTTAATTAGATACTTTTTTGTATTCTTTGATGGCATTGAGTACAGGCTGATATTTTTGGGGTGTAAAAAATTTTCCAGTTTAGCTTTTCTGGGTGGGGGGGGAGAGAATAGCACATGTTTATTTTTTCTTAAAATCTCTCTGAGGGACTATATAATAATTCTCTCTCTAATATCTAGGCTAGTCATGTGAATGTCTCGCTTACTGTGTTTTGTTTTTTTTTATATACAGGCCCTTTTCGAGAGTGTCGTTTTTTGCAGTGTATTGAAAATGGCGTGATGTCATGCACAGCTTGTCCTGCTTTTACTTTAGTATAAGGGACTTTTATTATTAATTTAATGATGAACTTGGGAAATTTACATAACATTGTCTTTGGTAGTTCCAATCACAATTGCTTATAATCAAGGCGAAACAATATCAAATTCTGTGGACAACATGGGTCATACTGGGATTAGATCCCCCGTTTGGAATAACTTAAACATAGTCTGTTCCATATCCAGAGGGGTAGGATTGGTCCCCTCCCTAAACTAAATTGGTAATAAGACTGCAAAAAATAAATTTACTTGTAAAAAGTAGAGTTGGGGGAGGGGTCTTTCCTTTCATGAATGTAATCAAAAATTTTCATTACCTTGTCATGCTTAAAGACGAGAATATCCCACCCATCTTTTCCTCTGTAGTAAGTCCACTGCTTATCACTGAATTATTAGATATGATACACCTGGTGGCAGTACAAATTCGAGTTTTAGCACTGGTAAATGTTTGTCTTAAAGAGGCAAAGATATGTAAGATTTCGTGACAGTTTTTATTGCTGCAGAATAATGAAATTGACATTATGATAGTCTGTGCGACTCCCAACAGTGCGAAGACCGCTTACTCAGAGATCTTAAAGATCGCACCATAGTTTAGAGTTTGGTTCCCTAGGCCTTAAGAGGTTCAGTTTCTTCCAAAAATAGTTTAATGTTTATAAATACACTTACTTAGGCTTAATTCTTTTTGTAGTTCACCTATTAAATCTAGACACAAAAATATTTCAAACATAAATTTATTACATGTTATTTATGCAAACGGTAAGAAATATGCATACTTTCTAATGTCGCTATTGGTTCATAACTTTCTATTACATTTTTGTTATAGGCAAGATTAAATGAATCTGGTAAATTTTTATATTTTTTTCTTGTCGGTTATGCCTTGGGTTGCAACTGATTTATCTTCAAATGCAGATTTTGTTTTTTGAGCCAATGACATTTTTCTTCCTAATTTGAAATCTAAAACAAACTTTTTCAAATGAGTAACAAATGCTTGATATAGTAATTTTTATAGAAGCGGTGTAATAGCACCATAAAAAAACGAGTTAAATTTTTATTTCCAACAACCCATGTAATATTTTTCCAAATTCACCACGGTCATAAAACAATCAGTAAATTATCCATTAGTGAGCATTTAAAAAAAAAAAAAATAGTGTCATATAAAAAAAAAGGCTACTTTTCTGTTATCTGGATGTCACAATTTTTTCTACTTTATGATTTTAATTGTAACTTTACGATGTTTTTGTCTAAAAACTCGCAAGTTTTCAATCCATGTTTGAAAGATTAAAAAATTTCGATCGATGTTTTATGAATTTGAAAAGAGGTTGAAGCATGTTCAGAAAATTTCGTACTTCATTATAGTGGCCTCCAAGACTCAATCACCAAGATAAATCGGCAAAATAGTACTAAAAACTATGCAAGTATTATTGTTATGGTAGTACTCAACTAGCCCTCTCACTGGTATAACTAATCAAATATTATTCATGCAATTAATACACTTACCTGAATCACAAGGACCGAACTGGGGACCCCTCACCATCGCCCATTTGGATCACATTCAATGTGCGCTGCCTGAATCAATATTACGTTGTGATCTTGGCGTAATCCTGAAGTCGGGGACCGCTATAAGAAAGTGCTGAAAGTTTTAAGTACAGTGGTTTCGCAGTGATGTTTACATATATTAGTGTACATAAGATCTGCTTGTGCCTCCCTCCAATAATTTTGCAAACTCTGCGTTATTGCCCATGCTGCTCCTACTTAATATTATTAGACTTGTGAAAGGTTACCTAAATATTAATAGTTGCATTGGTATAATACAAAGTATTTTATCATGTAATCCTTGTTGTTTCCGACCTTAAAAAAATCGGTTTAAGCAAAACACTTTAAAGCACTATCACAAACTATAGTCAACACCAAAAACGAAAACAAACAAAATGGTGATGTTTCCTTGTTGCAATTTTTTACTATTGTGTTGCCTGAATTACGAACTTACGAGTTTTTAGATGACAAAAACATCCTAAGTGGAGTCCTGATAACAGAAAAATATAAAAAAAAAAAGGTGTATGAAAATTTTAATGTATGGTTACTCATTTGAAATGACTATTTCGAAATAATTTGATGCTTTTATGTTTTTGTAAAAAAGTTAAAAAACGTCGGCTTGTAACAAAAAAATATAACAAGAGTAATGTCTTACATTTTAAATTTTTTATATTTCTCATTATATATTGTCAAATTGGTACAGCAGCTCTAAGCTAGAAATTGGATTCAAAATGAATCTACAAAAAACATGTTAAACAATTTCATATAAAAAACGGTGACACTGCAGAATACGTCTCCTAGTGCTTTTCTCCTCTTGAAAGGAGTCGAAAATTGTTGTAGATTGGCTTGTGATGTCGCATATACATCGTCTTCTGAGCTTGTAAGATTATTTTCACATGTTTCACCGTTCTTTTGGCTTTTGTTCGTTTCAGTGAATTGTATTATGTCTAAATGATTTACGTTGTCTATTTTTTTTTTTGAATTTATTGGAATTTTTTCTTTTTTGAATTTTTTTTGGAATTGCGGTTAAAGGAGAAAAGAAGTGTGCTGGAGCGGATTACAACAGTGAGATTAATTTCGTCCAGGTATAAGCCAGTGTAGCGGCACACTTTCCGTCAAGGGATGGCAACACCTACGAACTAGAACCAAAACT
>QLNU02014176.1:10681098-10703003 GCA_006491805.2 Dysdera silvatica
CATGTTATGATATCTATTATTGCTAGTTTTGCCAACTTTTAAGGAATATTCGGCTATTATAGTTATGAATGTTTTTGTGAAGAATTTTTTACTTTAAGCCAGCATGAGACATGGTTCTGTTCGGTGCAGTGTTTGACAAGAAGTGAACTAAATTAAAAACAAATTTAGAACTCAAGATTTTAGTTCATTTCTTGTCAGACACTGCGCTGAACAGAACCATATCCTATCCTGGCATAATGCGAAAATCTTGCACAAAAATATTCATAACTATAATAGACGAATATTCCTTAAAATTTGGTAACCTAGCAACAATAAACATCATAACGTGTTAAATGAATTCCACGATCTACCTGCAAAATATGTAACGCTTAAATAATATTCCAGCATTTCAACCATTTTCGCACTGAAGATATAGCTGCGTATAGCTTCGAAACGTTTGCCTTCAACATGTTCTACATACTTTTCAATGGCTGCTTCTCAAGATGCTAATGTATTTATATCTAGTATAAGTTTGCCATTGGTCGTAGCACGAAATAAAATCGGAAAAATAATAATAAAAAATTTTCATTCACGAAGACCTTCGCGGCGTCAATTAATATATATAATAGAGCTTTGTGGGATATTCCGCCGCGTTTGTTTATTAAATTCATTTTAATAAACAGACTCAGTGGAATATCACGCAAAGCTATATAATGTATAATGGCAAATTTATTTAATAGGTAGGCAAGAATGCAAAAGGTACAAGAAAAAAATTAGTTGGATATAATATAATGTAAGACAATATAATGTAAACATACATTATGTTGTCTTACTTTATATAGGGTAATGTAAGATATAATGTAATTATAAAAGAAGAAAAGTAGAAAAACAGGAGCAGAAATTTATTTTTGACACATCACGATTTTTTGTAATTTAACATCTTTTCTCAATTATAAAGTCTAAAGAGAAAAGAATTATTCGTGCTTTACTTGAACAAACGTTTGGTGGGTTTACGTCTTAACGCTTTGACTACCTATTAAGCTACTAATCATAAAGCTAATTACTAAGCTGCTAAGTATAGCGATACGTGGAATTTTTCTCTTGTTTATAATTCTCAAAAAGAAACACTCTGGTTAAAATGGGGCGGTTGCAGAGAAATTATATTCAAGAAAACTGATTTCTAACACTCCACTTTTTAAAATTTATTATTGCTTTTTTAATTCAAGCTAGAATCTATTATGTTTTGGCATACTGGAAGAATAGCAAGAGAAATAGCTTTTTTTTAATAAAAATATGTTTTACTATATAATATTTTTACTTCAATTATTATTATCTAATTATATATAATAATTAAAATATATAAAATGTACTCAAAATAAAAATGAAGATTACAATTTTTATACTACATCTCTGAATACTTTATTTGTAAATGAACTCTATTCTTGTATTTTTGTGTGAATTTAAGAATCACATTTTCATTAAGGCTACCTGAAAAACCCTATCTGGCGCTAATGTTAAATTGACCAAATTTCGGTACCTTTTTCTCAGTAACTATGCCATCTACCGCTGCAAAATTCGCTACACATATAAAATGCACATTCTTACGCATACTTTACCCAATCATAGTGATTAAGGTAGTAAAATAAGGTATAATAAATTATTTTAGGTACAGCCAAGGTACAATAAATTATTTTAGGTACAATAAGGTACACAAATTATTTGAGGTATAATAAGGTATAATAAATTATTTTATAATATATATAAATAAATTTTAAAGTAATAAGGTACAATAAATTATTTTAGTATAATAAGGTATAATAAATTATTTTGTGTATAATAAGGCATAATAAATTATTTTGTTGATTAAGGTATAATAAATTATTTTAGGTATAATAAGGTATAATAAATTATTTTAGGTATAATAAGGTATAATAAATTATTTGTTGATTAAGGTATAATAAAATATTTTTACCCTTTTTAAACGAATCTCATGAATTCAATGGATTTTGACTAAAATGTGATAAAAATTTATTTTGTCACTGTATTAACAAACTTCTGCTACAGTATATGTAGACATAATGTGTATAAATCTCAAGAACATACTCACTTTCAATTTTCTGGAAAGGTACCTGAATCTGGAAAAACACTGCTTCGAGAAAAACGCAAAAACATTAAATGTTTTTGCATACATTTTTTTAGGCGGTTATTAGTGTAAAAAATATTTAATAAACTTCTAATTCTCCCTGATAAATAAATTTAGTAGCTTTGTAAAGAAAAAAGTTCAAACTTAAAAAAACTTAAAAACATAAAAAAATATTTTTTTTTTTGTCCAATTTTGCTTCCGGGTAGCCTTAAAAGTTTCTTCAAAGTAACATTTCATATTTAAAAGAATGTTTTTCTCTATTGACAAAATAACCAAGTTGCTCAAGTGTACTTGTCCTTGTGTAGCTTTTCATATCCTTAAGGAAAATTATGCATTTTGATATTCAATATATAATATTTGATGTCCAGTATGTGATATTTAATGTCAAATATGTAATATTTAATGTTCAATATGCAATATTGGATATCCAGTGTGTAATAATATGTTTTGATATCTAATATACGGAGCTTGAGCCCCCTCTTTTCTACGTTAATACCTGTGCATTTACGTTTACATAAGAAACATTGTTTGCATATTTGCATAATTAGGGGCCGTTCAAGTATTACGTAAGCACATTTCTGACCATTTTATACTCCCCCCTTGTAAGAAAAAATAAGCAAACGCGTCACTCCCTCCCCTTTAGACTTACGTGAGATATTGATTCTCTAATTCTTTGGTTACCATTATTATATTATGCATACATTATTAAACTATATATATTACACACATATATTATTAAACTATAGATATATTATTAAACTGTATATAGTATACATATTATTAAACTATAAGTAACAATAATGATATTTTATTATAAAGTATTTTTTCACATTTCTATTATGTTTTAATATTTATATTGTAAGTAAATAGTGGATAAATAAGAAGTGGATTTGATAAAATGCATTTATTAAAAATAATACATTTATGATAATTTAAAAATATTAGAGGGGCAATAGGGAGCCTAGAATGCGGCCCACGAGCGAATGAAGGTTGACAGCCAGCCACTGGTTTAAATAATTAAATATTTAACTGCGATTACGTTTATTTTACGTCTTTCACTTATAGTATGTTGTACATGCCAGTATTGTAGTTCTGTCAGGAAGGCCATTACTGCCTCATTATATGCTGATTTTATTATTTTCTGTGTCTTACGTAAGCATGGTTCAGATTCCTCCCCTTCCCCGTTGTCACCAAAAATAAGCAAATCTAAACTCCCCCTCCCCCAAAGATGCTTACGTAATACTTGAACGGCCCCTTAATTGTTATTGTGTTTTCATTAAAGCGCTGCGACCCTTATGTAAGAAGTCTATAGTTTGGAATTTTTTTTCTACTGAGTTACCATACTGTGATATGTACTGTGACGATGTACTGTGATATTTACTGTGATATCTACTTTACGATACTGTGAGTTACTGTCCGTTCACGAAAAGTAGTCCGATGAAACAGCTAGAAATAACGGGAGGTGACGTCACAAACGGCCTAGCCGATTACAGCAGAGGGGGACCCAATTTCAGAACTGGTTTTTAGCGAACTTTTGTCTGCGTCAAAAACAAGTTCTGAAATGAAGTCCACCCTGGTGTATTTTGCCAGACCGTTTGTGACGTCACCTCCCGTTATTTCTAACTGTTCCATCGGACTACTTTTCGTGAACGGACAGTACTATACTGTGAGTTTACATACTGTAAATATAGGAACGTTTGACATAGTTGAAAATTCAAGGGGCCAAGGCAAAAATTCGAATAAACCAAACCTAAACTTGCTACTGTCTTCCGCATTCGTTGCTTGTAAATGCAAACTATACCTTCTTTCCCTCTTATGTCCATATAAAAACGAATTGCGCTTTCTTATCAACTTAGCGGAAACAGGAAAATAAAACTTAGTCCGGAACTCAGGATATCCTGTGCAGTAACTACAAAATGCGCAACACGAGGCTTTTTTTTTTTTCGTTCTTAGATTTAATGCTACTCGCGTTGCTCTCTGTCAACTCTTATATATTAAACAAATATGATTAAAGCACTTTTCGATGAGTTTCTATTTTCTACTTGTAACTCCCGTTCTTGTAAGTAGTATTTTAACGTATTTTAATAAATATATCCGACTCATATATTTTACCTATTATTTTAATATATATATACAGTGGAACCTGGTAAAGTGATCACCTTTATAAATTGACCACCTGCATAAAGTGACCAGTTTTTTATAAGAGAGAACTGGTAGGAATATAGTTATTGCCAAATATCGTTGTCATATACCAAAGTATAGTGACCACTTATCTATGGTGACCATTGCAGTCCAGTTCCAAAGGTGGCCACTTTAGACAGGTTCTACTGTACAATGAGATCTGTCTATAACAGTACTCAAAGACCGTGAAAAGATGTCGTTATATAAACAAGGTTGAAACTGATACACTTTATATCCGTCGATACCGGGAGAGAAACAGAACTGTTATATACAGATTTCACACTGTATATATAATATTGTCACGGGCGCCGTTAGCGAGGGGACAGAGGGACCTGTCCTCCCCCCCCCAAATTTCAAACAAAAATTTTATAATAGGTAACGTCTTTCAAAATTTAAAATATATATTTTTTTTTAACTCTAAGGATATTTTGGCGTAATGCATTTAGTGCGAAATAAAAAAAATGCACTTTGTCATTTATTTGATGTAATTATACCTTTTGTTAGATTGTATTATATAGCTCTCTTTTCTGCATGGCAGCGTTTTCATTGACGTGTTATTATTTCAACTGTCAAACGGAATGTTTTTAATAACGTTACAACTAAAACTATAGTTTCTTTATTTTAATTTCGCAAGCTCAAGGAAATTTTTGGCCCTCTACGCTCATTATCAACGACATAAATTAAAGAGACTGTCTACATGACTACAATCAGCGTAATAAATACGAAATTTAGTAAGGAGCATTGCATGTGAAAATGAAACTAGTAATGCAACTACAATATTAATTTTATGGTAAAGTGAACGTCATCAAGCAGAAGCACATTTAAATTAAACACTGCTTTGTTGATGTCTGTTATCCCTGTAAAGAGTTGTTAACAACAAGGCCTTAACCAGAAATTTTTTTGTGGAGGCAAGAATTTTTTACAGCCTCGCTAATGAATAAGTATTGGTAGCAAAAACATTTCTGAAGGGAGGGAGGAAGGGTCTTTGGGACCACACGCTGGTTACGACCCTGTTTGCCAACAAGCTGCCTTTCACTGGTATACTGTCCCCCCAATATTTTTATGCCGTCGGCGTCCATGGAGGTATATATATTTTGAAAAGGAAATGGGCAGGCCATAAAGCTAGAAGAACTAACAACAGGTTAACTAAAAGGATCCTGAAATGGATTCCGCTAGCCATTAAATGAAATGCGGGAGGAGGAGAAGGAGGAAGAGGAGGCTAAGTAACGGGCCAATGACGAGATGAATTGGTGAAACTATCAAGTATGTTGGACCAAATTTGCAGCAAAAAGCACAGGATCGACTTGGTTGGAAACATGCTAAGAAATCCTTCACGCTGTAGTGGATCGACAATGGCTGAAATGATGATACAGTAAAACCTCTCTACAACACTATTATACGGACCGAGAAAAATTATCGTTGTAGAGGGATTTATCGTTATATTGGATGTCATTGTAGGGATGTTTTACTGTATTTAATATATAGTCTCGGATAGGTCGACTTTTTTTAAGATTGTGATTGGTCAAATGTATTGTTTTGTACCGAGAACTTTACTAATTCGACCTCTCGAAACGGATACCCGCTTGAGTCCACATAAATTCATCTCCTTTCTAATTTTCGAATTTCGGTTAAGAAAACTTGGTAAGAAAATTTTCGTGAAAATAAAATAAAAAAAGTTGATTAGATCTCGATGACTGCATTTACTATCTTTTCGTGTGGAAAATATCTTCTCTATCAAATCCAACTAGGTTTTTTGCCTCCCAATGTAACGTCAGCTCTTCAGTTCTCAAACCAAGGCTTTATGCCAAATGTCAAGCATTTTTTCTGTTGGAAACACGTACTTATAAAGCTCATCGAAAACGCAGCTGTTATTGCTAACATAAAAAATATGATATTAGATGCTATAAAAATGGCAATATTAGATACTATAAAAATGATGATATTAGATACTATAAAAATGATGATATTAGAGGCTATAAAATGATAATATTAGATGTTATAAAATGATAATATTAAATGCTATAAAATGATGATATTACATGTTATAAAAATGATAAATTCTGCTTGGCATTTAGTTACAAAAACCAGAGTCAAAAATTGTTTTTTAAATGCGGGATTTTGCATTGATATCGAGATAAAAGGAGTAATTGATAATGTAGAGCATAAATATTCAAAATTTAAATATCTGACAGTTGATAATGATTTTGTTACCGTAAAAACAATAAGTAAAAAAGAAATTTTAAGCATAGTAATGCGTTCTGAATGTGCAAATGTACCTGATGAAAAGAAAAACTTATAAAAACTTAACTTGACATTTTAAGCTAAGAAGCTTTACAAGGAATGATGGGCGCCCATATGGGGGGGCAGAGGGGGCTCGAGTTCCCCCCAAACCGTTTAAAAATTTGATTCGCCCGAACCTGCTACGCATTTACTTTCAAAAGTTTTACAATCACATTTTAAAATAAGGTACTTTTTAGCTCATTACTAATTGTCAAGCAGTATAAATTATTTTTGTAGCGTTTTGGTATCTTGTACATTCACTAAAATTCTCGACAGCTTTGAGAAGGAGGTAATAATTTTTCTCAGCCCCCCCCTAGAAGTACTCATATGGGCGCCCATAAAAGACATGGATACAATTCGTCGGTTTTCCGAGTTCTAGATGACACCGAGACAACTTTGAATCACTTGCGCAAAACTGAAAATAGTTTATACTCAATGAAGAAATAAATTACACTTCAATTCAGGACTTTCTTTAATAGTTTGTAAAACAATTTTTACTATACTAATTTTTATTTAACAATTTTTATTGTACTAATAAATAACATATATATATATATATATGCATAATTTCCTTCAGGAGAATTTGTTTTTTATTAAATTGTATGGAATGTATAAACTTGAATTTATTCCACTTGAGCAGCAGAGAGCAAAGACATGTAAGTCAAACTAAGACAATGCTTTTCTCGGACAAGTTATGGAGAAAGTCAATTATCTTTTAAGTTAACTTCTTTCTTAAAATTTCATCCACTTTTTTTTCTTTTTATATCAAATTTACATCGATTTTCATCGTAACTTATTTTCGTTGATTTCATAATTTTCAGTCCATTTTCAAACTAGTATAACAATTTCTTGAAAAGTTGATTTACCAATTTTAAAATGAATTAATTTATGACTATTATAAGTTAAATAGATAGTTGCGTACATGTTTTTTAAAAACGCAGAAATGAAGATATGTTTCATGGCCCTATTCCGCATTCTAAGGCCGATATAATCGATGCTTGCCATTCTAAAAATAATTCATGCGAAGTCGGACATAAAGAGTTATGAACGTATTGTATAGTATATTCGTTGGTTGATAGTGGCAATAATAAAAAGTTAAAATGTGTTTTTTTATTTTAGCATAAAGATTGTAATTTTATAATTTTGAAAATTATAAATTTTTAAATCTTAATTGTACTTATTTTGTAAACAAAGGACATATAGCAAGAAGGGTGGCAAAAAAAATATTTGGAAATTACTTACTTTGGAAATTACATTTAGTTTTCCTATGTCAGATAAATAAGCAGCAAAATGAAGAGTATCGGTTGACTAAAATATTTTGTGCTAGCGAAAAGACATTGCAAAACTTTCCTATGTTTTTGCTAATTTTAGAAAAGATAGCATAAATATGTATTTCATTCTAAGTTTAACTAAAGAATAGTTCCGAGAAAATTTATTTTAATAGAGAATGGAATAATGTTGTTCGTGCGTACTTTAATTTAGTTTGAAATTATATGCATTTTGTTAGTGGAAAGAAAGTAATATGTTTTAATAGCATTGAAAATAAGGTAATTTTATTTCAAGAAATTTGTGAAATATTTTGCCTCGTTATTTACCAAGAGGATTAGATAGGTAGAATTAGACGTTAGTACTGAAAACATCTGTTATGCCATCAGCAAAACAAATGAGCTTGATATTAGTGGGTAAGAGACAAGGATTTCTCATTTCTATAAAATATAAACAGTAGTGGACCATAAATGGAACTTTGTAGTACATCCCAAGGTGTTGTTTAGAGTTGGAGGTTGGATCAGCGAATTTGTGAGCAAATTGGTATCTACTGGTTACGTAATTTTTCAGAAGATTGTTGGGAAACCTCTAACACCAACCAAACCAATTATAATATATACGAAAATCCTTCGAGTGTATCAAAAGCCCAAAAGGTATATATTGAGAGAAAAAAAAGGGACAACTTCTCTTAAGTTGTAAAATACCATTCTGTAATCACCAAAAAAAAACCGAAGGTGAAGCAAAGGACAAACAAAAGTAAATGGGATCACTTGGAGTAATTTTTAACAATAACGTCAATATTCAAATATGTTGTTTCAATCAAAATAACATAATTTCACTATCAAATCAAATTTCCTGTTGTGTTTATTAAAGTCAAACGATTTTCACCATAGCTAATAATGATGTGGTAATATTAGGTAACAATTTACTCCCAAAGAAAAGAACAATTTCTCTGCGCCTGCTGGAAACCAAACCCACAACTTCCTGATAACCAATCAAGTGCTTTTTCCCATTGAGTTACAAGTGTCGATCAAAGATCCCTCTGTGAGCGAATATAAAGCTGCACTACGGACAACTTCGCAATTAATAAAGCAGTGCTCGGACCTCGTTTTTAAACCACATAGAGACAAGTCAAAAAAGATTGAGTCAAAGGCTTTCGACGAGTCAAAGATTCGGGGTTTGGTGCCCACCAGGTACCGAGAAATCATTCTTTCCTTTGCGAGTAAATTATCATCTAATATTCTATTGTGTTCCAGTGGTAATGCCCATAGCTTTAAGGTCCGCTAGGCTGAATTTTAATCCCTGGGAATTTAATTATGCATAAGTTGATCATGACTTGAACGTTACTATACACCGTTGATCTAATCTTAGATGACTCGTAACGCAGTCTTGAATCGTAAAACAAGCAAACATATAACTATTCTAGTAATTATTACCTTGTTCGACTCATATTTGTGGCTTTTATTTTCCATATATCTTACTATTACCAATCCATTAATGGATAATCCATTTGAGTATTATTAATTATATGAGAATTTTGAAGATATTGGCCACAATTTAACCTCGCTGGTCGAAAGAGTTTTAGCACTATTTTGTCCTCTACTTTTTTTCGGCTGATGTTTTTAAAGATATTTTCCAATTTCTTCTAGGTATTAACCGCCATAAAGAGAATCAGGAAACGAGAAATTTCAAAGATACTAAATAATTTCATAAAGATATCTTGGTGCAGTGTGGCTCAGATGCTCTTGGGCCATAAAAAAATCCAAACAAACATAAAATATCGTATAATGTAATGAAAATAACATGTAATATAATGAAAATGGAATGTAATATAAAGAAAATACCTCGAATTCTAATGAAAATATTACATAATAAATGCTTCATATATATTGGATATACTTGTTAACAAACCATTTTTATTTTCAGAAAGCTTTCCTTCATTCATTTCATTTCTTTCGGATAAAGCTAAAGTCAGAAGATGAAATTCCAGGCCCTCGCAATAAAATTCTTTCATCTGATTGTTGTAACCTACACATATGAACTTAAAAGTTTATCGGACCCTGGTGTGTCGATTGATGCTGAAATCGAATCTTCCAACGATCATGAAACCAGCACGTCATTGAACGACAATCGGTTATTGGCAAAAAACTTTAGCTCCCCTCTAAATATCTCTGATGTTTCTGAATCGCTTCCATTTCCTTTCGAACTGTTACAAGATGTCGAAACAGAAGAGACGGGACTAAATGATACTTCATCTGAATTTGCCAACACAACAGCTAAGCCTGGTGGTAACGACACCGTGTATGTAAAGCTCCAAACAACCGAACTTGGAGCTCAGGAATTAACCACGGACACATTCGACCAAAATCAAACCGCATTAGAGAATGTAACAACAAAGGTTTACTCAAATACTACGTCAACTGCGTCACCAACTATGTCCACTGCTGACGTGATAGTACCAGTTGCTGATGATAATATTACCATCACTAGTAAGTAGACTATCAATTAATTTCATGTCTCGCAGAGTTACAAACTCTCTTTAGAAGGCGTGGAAATATGTGGAAAGTATATGTGTGTCTCTTTAGAAGGTTGTATCAGCCTTTTTTTTTTTTATTCGTAGAACGTATATCAGCCTTCCTGGGAAGGTATGTTCGTTTGTGTAAAACCACAAACTTTGTAATATTCAAAGCTGCCAATTTTCATTGAACTCCCTTTGAGTGGGTCAAATAATTTCATATGGGCTGAAATTATCAAATTATCAAAACAAAAAAAAACTCGTTAATCAAATAGCATACACCATAAGCTGTACATCTAATAATTTTATGTAGGGATTAAGTGAGACTTAAAAATTACTCTAAGGGTTCTTCCAAAATTAAAATATTTAGAAACACTACGCCACTAGGGCCTTAAAGACCTGTCCTCCCTCCCTCGAAATTAAATTTGTAATAGGACCGCAAAAATAAGTATATGTATTTGCTTGTCAAACTTGCAAAAAAGGGGAGGGAAAAAACCCTCTAACCTTGAATAATTATCAAAATTCTTACCACAGGATCTCGCTCTGCAGACCACTAGTTTGAGAATACTTTAAAGAAAACTAAATATAGAAACTATTTCCTTTAAAAGATGATGATGATGATAGTGGTGGTGGTGGTGGTGGTGGTAATCATTCAGTCCGTAAACTGGTTGATTTCAGCGCACAAGGTCTTCCACACAACTCTATCCTCCGCAAGTCTCTTCACTCTCTTGTAGTCGTCCATTCAAATCTCCTCGCCTGTTTGTCCAATGAATGTTTTCCTTGGTTGTCCTCCCGTCTGGTTTCCTAAGATCTTCCCTTCCAATAATTTTTGAATTAGGTTATTATGTCTCAATATGTGTCCTGTCCACTTGACTTGGCGTCTTCTGGTCACGATTGGAGTATTCTTCTTTCCTCTTTTACCTCTCGCAAAATTTGGATATTGCTCTTCCTCTCAATCCAGCTCACCCTCAGCATTTTCCTTCAACAGCACATCTCAAAGGACTCTGGTAATTTCTGCTCCCGTTTAAGCAAAGTCCGTTTCAGATGCACATAAAGCTATTGGCCATGTAACAAAATTCAAGGACCTGCATGGCCTAATATACAATGTTAACCTGATAAAGTGCTGCAGTGGACAGAGAAAGTACAGAAATGTTGTCAAAAAATTTGCCATCCTTGTTAATTGGCTATGAATCACGTGATATTTACATAGCAGATGAGTCAGGACTTTCCTATACTGTGCTTCCAGATCAAACTTTTGCTCTCGAAGGAGAGTCTGGCCCAGGCGGGAAATACTCGAAAGGCAGAATTTCTCTTGAAATATTCTAAGTCTTGAATACTCGTATTTCAAACTAAAGCTTAAAGTTAAGCATAAAACAAATGTTAATCATCAATTTTTAGTTGTAAAAGGTAGTTTAAGTAGTTGAAAAAGGTAATGTATTGTAACATACGTATATTTCAGTAAATAATAATCGTTAAATTGTTCTTCGTAATTTTGAATGATTTCCCGTAACTATGGTTTTCCCGCGTTTATCTTCTTTCCCTCCATCCCCATGAAAAATGATGGATCAAGGTATCTCTGTATTTGTTGTGACCGCCACTAATATTCATTACTATTTCTCGTGGAACTTCGGTAAAGAAATTCTAATATATATAGAGTCGAACTTCCATTTAACGAAGCCGTAAAATCCCGCCAAAAAATCTCGTTAAATAGAAAATACATTAAATTACTGTTTTAACGAATCTTGTTAGTATATGACACCATATAATTCTAAATATATCTATTGTAAATATAAATCAAATTTGTGGTGTTAACTTATAGCATTTCATTAGAACTTAACATTCAAACAAAAAAATGCAGTACTTAGGTAACAGACCAAAAAAGTTAAAGTAATCAAATAAATTTCTTACGTTTTATGTGGTAAAAAAAAGTAAGTAAAGTAAGTCGGTGAAATAAGAAATTCATGTTCTCTTAATTTTGAAAATTTTCTTAATTTTTCTTAATTTTGAAGACAAATGCATCTAAGACGAGAAACTGAAATATAATGCAATATTGGCAAAGTTTTGCATATTTCGTTTAAAAATTTGTTAACATTATACGCACAGCATGTAAGTTCAACCAAATAGGTTGAGCTAATTTGTTTGCATTCTAAAGTTTTAGACCGATTTGATTCATTATTCCCAATTTAAGAAATAATTTAAATATGGTAACAAAATTTAGCTTCTGCAAACTTTAGAATTCCAATGACATCCAATAGAAATAAGATCTACTCAGATACATGTGATGATCATTAGTGGACTTGCAAAGAAAAAGTATCATTGGCGTGAGCAGGGGGGGGGGGTTTGTAGCCCCCATTACGATTACATTTTTTGCATATATGAAAATGTGGAGTTGTAGCTCTATAACCCCCTCCCCATTATAAGCCTGTAACCTCGCCCCACTTTGTGAACTTTCCATGTACGCCTATAGGCATCATACAGGATTGTGAAGAGATACCAACATTTTTTACAAAATTGGTGCAATCAGGACAGGGCTGAAGTATTCCAAACCAAGGGTGGATCTAGGATGTTATTATGGGGGCCGGAAAGCCCTCACCGGAAAAATTTTTAGTTTTGGACTATTAAATAGTTTAGGTAAATGTTGTTATATTACTAGCCTTCCTTTATACCAGAGTTGTCCAACATACGGCCCGCGAATAATATTAATTCTGCCCGCCTACAACTGTTTGAAATAAAAATTTTAGATTTTTTTCAGAAATAAGGAAAAATCTTGGGGACAGCATTAGTGACCCCTTTCTATATCACAAGTGCACAAACAAATAACTAGAAGAAATTTTAAAGGGAGACTGTTAAGTGTAAGTTAATTTTTTTTTCTTTTTTTTTTAATAAACCGCTGGCCCGCAACATCCGTGAAAATTTTTTAAGTAGCACGCTACCCAAGAAGGTTGGATAACCCTGCTTTTTACTCACCAAAACAGTTTATTTAAGACAATGAATTAAAGATGGTCTTTTCTTTAATTAAACTATATGGTTTAAGGCATATTATAGTCAAGTATGACAGAAGGATAACCTAGTAAAGGAGACATATACAATAACCAAAAACGATAATTTACAATGTAATTAATAGAACAAGTTTAAATTTAAACTACAAAAACATCGTAATTATTTTACTTTTTTTATAACAAGCAACTTTTTAAAAAACTTGAAGTTTATAGTGCAAAGTCGAGCCATCTTGGTTTCTTTGAAAATTTGTCAATCACTTTATTTACATCAATATGAATGTCTCTGTGGGTGTCTGTTAAAAGTCTCTTCTGTCATCCGCGTTCGAAGCAAATTTGACGGGGTTTCAACGATAAAAAACTACGTTTTGCTGAAGCAACACTTACTGTAAACGTAGTTTGAAAGACGAGTAGCTTGAAGATTCGTGAAAAAAACGTCTGGATCGCATTTCTCCAAGATTTGGAGACTTTGGTGTAAGACTTTTATTTATTACAGTTGTAACAAACAACATATAAAATATTCTTCATCGTCTTTAATTTTTTTTCCTATTTAAACCCGATGAGGGGGGCACGATGGCTTCCTCCGCCGCTCGCTGGATCCGCCAGTGTTCCAAAGTCCGGCATAAAAGACCATTTATGCCTTTTGCTTGTACTAAGTTTAAGGTTTCTCACAGAAAGCCCTTCATAGTGCTCCATATACACTGGCGGATCCAGCGAGGGGCGGAGGGGGCGTTCGCCCCCCCACCCCGTACGGCTTAAATAGTAAAAAAATAAAGATAATGAAGAATATTTTATGTGTTGTTTGTTACGACTGTAATAAACTAAAATCTTACACCAAAGTCTCCAAGTCTTGGAGAAATGCGATCTAGACGTTTTTCCATGAATCTACAAGCTACTTGCCTTTCAGACTATACTTTTTCAGTAAGTCTTGCTTCAGCAGAACGTAGTTTTTTATCCTTGAAGCGCCGTCAAACTTGGCTTCGAACGCGGATGACAGAAGAGACTTTTAATACACACTCACAGAGATCTTCATATTGATGTAAATAAAGTGATTGACAAATTTTCAAAGAAACCAAGATGGCTCGACTTTGCACTATAAACTTAAAGTTTTTTAAAAAGTTGCTTGTTATAAAAAAAAATAAATTAATTGCAACGTTTTTTGTAGTTTAAATGTAAACTTGTTCTATTAACTACATTGTAAACTATCGTTTTGATTGTTCTATATGCCTTTTTTTACTAGGTTATTCTTCTGTTATACTTCACTATAATCTGCTCTAAACCATATAGTTTAATTAAAGAAAAGCCCAGCTTTAATTCATTGTCGTAAATTAAATATTTTGGTGAGTATAAAGCAGGGTTGTCCAACCTTTTTGTGTAGTGGGCCACTTAAAGAATTTTCACGGATCTTATAAGCCAGCGGTTTCTTTAAAAAATGGGGAAAAAAACTTACACTTAACAACCTCCCCTTAGAGTTTTTTCCAGTTATTTGTGCTCTTGCGATGTAGAAAGGGGTCACCTCTCCTGTCCCCAAAATTTTTCCTTATTTCTGAAAAAAAATATCTAAAATTTTTGTTTGGGAATTTTTTTTTATTTCAAACAGTTGTAGACAGGCCAGATTAACATTGTTCGCGGACCGGATTGTGACATGACATGTTGGACAACCCTGGTATAAAGGAAGGCTAGTAATATAAAAACATTTACTTAAACTATTTAATAGTCCAAAACTAAAACTTTTCCTGGTGAGGGCCCCGAAACCGCACCCTCCGTAACAACATCCTGGATCCGCCCTTGTCCATATATCGCAGCATTCCCCTTGCACCATAGAACTCACAAATAATTTCCCGTGTTTCTCGGTTTCTAACGCCGTTGAAAGAACGGGCTGCTGCCCTGTTAGCTTGTCTCTTAAACCGGCACTGATTAAAACGAATCATTGTAGAGAAATTGGCATAAGACGATTCCTAATGCAATGTTTTGTACCATCCTTGTCTATGTCACTAACAATGAAATAAGCATAGGCGGACACAGGAGGGAGGTCACAGGGGTCATGACCCCCCCCAAAAGAACCATATTTTTCTGTAAAATTTCAACTTCGCGATAAATGAAGGGTGTTATTCCAAGACTATGGCAAATTCTGTCCTTGACTTCACCAAATTTAGAAAAGCGTCCGCCACAGCATAAAAGTACCCACCACTGAAATATCCAAACCGTAACTGAAAATGAAACAGTTTCTAAAAATATTAATATGTTTAATAATGAAAAAAGATTTAAACCCAATTTTTTTTATCAACTCCCCATTTTGAAACCCAGCACATGGGCCTGAAATTACTTAAGAGTGAAATTCACGAAGAGGCTGCCAAATATTAATTATACCCTATTAAACTTTTTTGTGTTTTACGTAATTTAATTTTTTAGTGAATTTTCTTTTCCTTTATTTCAGATGCTGTTATTCGTCAAACTCTTATTTGGTTGGTAAGTGTACATATGCAGTGAAACTTCTTTAGTACGATAACGTAGTCTATAACAATGTCTATAACGTAGTCTATAACGATGTCTATAAAGTAGTCTATAACGTAGTCTATAACGATATCTTTCCCCTATTTCGTCAGATTTAGACTCGACGGAATATACTAGGTTCATCTTTATCTACAATGACAGCTTTTCGCGATTCTTTGTGTATCGTTAACGAATTCCATTTCATATACTGCGTGTTGTTTTAAATATTGTTGTCGATGGTTACATAATAACATTTTTCATTTGTATTTAAACAAATGAATCAAAACCTAAAATTTGCTGTATACTACTCAGCGATGGATTTACCAATAGGCTAAGTAGATTAAAACCTACAGTGGCAAATTTCCGACAGCGAAAAGTTGGCGACGACGCGGTTAAATCTTTTAGTTACTTAAGTTATTAATGTCTCGGAACTGTTTATTCTTATCTTTCAAAAAGCACGATTTCTCCGTTTCTTCTGAAAAATCTGTTTAAATAAAAATGGGCGGTGAATAGATATACCGACCAGACATTGAGGCGCCAACAAGAAAAACACGTTGGAAACCCTATGATGGTAGTGCCCGTAGAAAATATTTGGTACAATGAGAGGAAAAATATGCAGCGCCTCCTAGGAGAAAAACATTTGTAGCGCCCTCTGGGGGAGATTCATTGGCATCAGATTGGAATATAGCGCCCTATAACAACCAATAAAAATACCCTCCAAACAGCAAAAATCCGAAAAAATTCCAAACTCCGTCGCTAGGAGAATTAGGATCATTCAAATAGGTATATACAACGAGCAAGAGAATTGTCTTTGAAAACAAGATGTTTACAGAAAGTACCAAAGTCCTCCGTGAGCGGGAGCTAGCATCACTAAAAATGAGGTGTGTGTGTGACCATCAGATTGGTATATACAACAACCATGAGAAATATCCTTTGAAACAAAAAATTACTTAAAGTTTCAGAATGCACAGTTAGGGTACTATGATCGCTTATAAAGGGGACACGTGACCATCCGATACATCTATACAACAACCAAGAGAAATATCCCTTGAAACAAAAAATTACATAAAATTCTAAAATTCACCGCCAGGCGAGCTAAGATCGCTAAGAAACGGGACACGTGACCATCTGATACAAATATACAACGATCAAAGTAAATAACCCTTGAAACAAAAAAAATTACAATTCCAAAACTCACCGCAAGGGGAGCTGGGATCGCTTAGAAAGGATCGGTGACTCATCCCTTCCATGCTTGTGGGTCTCACCCTCTCCGTGACTAGCATCTATATCCTGACATGAATCCCACGAAAATGATGCATTGCGCATGCCCACGGACTAGATTGTCGATGCTCCTGAGCCTTACCTAAGGGGGTGGTATAAGAATTGAAGAAATATTGTACTTCTACAAATGCATTACGACTATAATCGTAAACAGAGAAGAATAGTAAATTAGTGTTGACGTTTTATCCTGCTATGGATCCATGTGTTAGGCATTTTCCTTCTTTTTTTTTTTTTTTAAATGAGTGTTACGATGTGACTGAATTTGTAAATGCATTCCATTGAATACGTACCTTAGGATATTGGCGTAATCTGGTAGGAGCTCCTGCCCCAACCCCGTTTTTTTAGAAAAGAGGCAAAATCGTACTTTCCCCCGTACAATTTTGAGTTTTTTACCCCACCCCCCCAAGTGACACCTATGCATTGGGACTATGATAATAATAAAAATTAGCGTGAATATTTACCGAGTTTCTTTGCCACTTCAAGAAAGGAATCCAGAGAGGGATTTCGGTGACGCGTGACAGCGCGATTCTTTCTCTGTTTATGATTATAGTCGTAACGTATTTGTGGAAGTACAGTATTTCCGCAATTCTTATCCCACCCACTTAGGAAAAGCCCAGAAGCGTCGACAATGCAGTCCGTGGGCATGCGCAATGCGTCATTTTCCTGGAATTCATGTCAGGATATAGATGCTAGTCTCTCCGTGTCTCCTGGCCCAGAAACGGTGTCACTTCGTGTCTCCCAATGCCGTAGAATCGTAAGGTTTAAATAAAAGTGTTAAAAAAATTTAGAAAAAGGAAAAAGTTCAGAAAATAATAAAAATTAAAAGAAGGAAATTTCGCGTTTAATTAAAAAATATTAAATTTAAAGAAAAAAAGGTGAAAATTTGTAATTAATGAAGGGCTGTGAAGTCAAACGTCTTGGCGTCAGGTTAAAATCCTGTCTGGAACGACTTTTGACGAAGCTATATGACTCATCTGTGATAGAGATTGAAAATAGCGATTTGAATAGGACGGAAATTATTTAATTAGGATATTAAGTACAAACTTAATTATGAAAATATAATAAATTGATGACTAGTATAAATTAATCGATAAATATAATAAATCGGTGATTACCCTTCACGGACTTTGAAAAATAAAGCATAAACCTTTGTGCAAAACATGATTAAAAACCAACAATCGATATTTTCCTTCCATGTCTCAATAGCACTAAAACTTCATGGAAAACGTTTTTGAATAACAAATATCAGGAATAATCCATTTAGGAGAAAACGTTGCCAATAGTTAGCGAAAAACGTGGATTCAGCTACGAGGAAAATAGCTAGATAGCAATTTTTCCGGTATGAGAATAAAAGCAGAGTCATCCCGTCACGTGATATTTTAGCTAGAAAAGAGCTAATTAGGTAATTGTGACACAACGCGGAAACCGGAAGCATGAACGGGGTGAACCCGAGTGAGGGGAGGGGACGCGCCGGCGTCGCACTGTCTGGTGGGAAGAAACATGCCTCTGACACGTTCGGAACCGTCCAGAATTGAAATCGATGATAATAAACGGAGTATAAATTGAAATAAGGATTTGAATATGATTGAAATTATCTCATTAGCCTACTAATTACAAGCTTATTACAAAATTGCAATAAATGTGCGATTTTTTTTTTTTTTAATTTTAAGGGAAAGTAAAGAATAAAATTCTGTGTAAAAACTTATTTTAAAAGACCGCATACAATTCAAACTAGGGGATTAAAATTATCTAATTACAATTATTTAAAACAATTTAGACATAAATTTTAGCTTTTCACTAACCTTAAGGAACAATTTAAATATTAAACATTTGTATAATACTTAATTTAAAACGGGAAATCATTTTTCTTCATCTCAAAAATAAAAATAGAACGTTTTTTAAAAAGCGAATAGCAATTTGTTTGATAAGAAAAAAAAAACCGGAAAGTTAAAAAAAAAAAAGTTTATAAAAAAAAATGCAAAGCTTAAAAAAGAAGAAATTATATAAAAAAAAAACTAAAAAAAAGAAAGGTTTAAAAAAGAAAAAAATTACAACAGTTAAAAAAAGAAAAAAAAAGTTTTAAACGCGTCAGGATTCGAGGATGAAAAAGGGTGTCAAATGAAAAACGCGCCAACTCTTCGTGCAACCCTGAGGGGACCAGGCGCGCCAGTGTTGTAGAATAGGCAGTTTCGCCTATTTGCTAAAAGGCAAATTTTAAATAAACGCCAGAGACGTCAAATTAAGAATGTAACAAAATCGCAGTTACAACTTTGGCTAGGTTTACTTAGATTTGGTGGCAAAATATGTCAGCTAATATGCGACAAAATCACAAACCCGCCTCTGGCCCTGATCGCCAATAGTGACCCCAAATTGAAAATTAAAAACCACCCTATGATTTAGTGTATTTTGCTTCTAATGATAAATTTGCTGTTAAAAATGCGTTTGAGGTCAAAAGCATTATTAATAGTAAATATAAAATAGCACAAAAAGTTTTATTGATAGATATTTTTTCAACATCTTTAGAAATGGTAAAACGTGCTTTATTCATCGATCAAGTGCATCCACGATGTAAATTTTGAAATCGATATCCTTATAGGTTAGGAAACTTAAATTTTAAGTTTAGAGAACAAAAAATAATCTTTGCGAAGTATGAGCTTCGTCAAAACATTGCATCTGCTCAACATAAAATGTAGGGCGTTGAGTTGTAAATCTTGAGCTTAGCACGCAATTCTACTTAAACAAGAATATCTCAAAAATGGCAACATAATAAATACCATTGACCTTGAGGGCTATCACATCTATAAAAGCCAAATATTATTTACTTTTATGCTCATACAATCCATAAGTCGCGGAGTGAGAGAAAAAAATAAAAGAAGATATTGTTTCGAGATATTAGAACCACTAACTTAAGAAAGGGGACTTACGGGCCCAAGCCCGCCCCCTCCCCCAAATTGGCTATCAAAACACTTTATTTTCTCTAAGATATAATGTCTATACGCATCACATAATCGTTTTAAAAGCTACTTAAGCCCCCTCCCCCCTCCCAATTGTTGAATTGTGACGCTATTGGTAAGAACATATATAGTCCTTTCGTGGAAAATTGACCGCTGGTCCCTTTAGAATTCACGGGAGCTGACGTCACAAACGGGTTGGTTCATTGCAGTAGAAGGGAGGGCGTCATTTCATAACTAGTTTTTGGCGCACGTTTGTCTGCGAAAAGTCAGTTATGAAATGACGCCCTCCCCTCTGCTGTAATGAACCAACCCGTTTGTGACGTCAGCTCCCGTGAATTCTATCTAACGGGACCAGTGTCAATTTTCCTCGAACGAACTATAGTTTTGCTCCATCACTGTATCATGTAAAAGAACGATAACTTTAGGGGAAGGAGGGCCTTAATTTCGTTCATTTTTTATAAAATAAAAATATTTTCGTTTGAAACTAACACTTCAAAATCCAATATAAAAATTCGAACAATTTTAGCACGTTAAAAAAAATATTGGATGAAATATGAAAAAAATAGTATATATAACGAAAAAATAAACGTTATATTTAGCTATATATTATTATTGGGCATTATTTTCATCATTATCCTGGATAAATATATAACATGGTTATTTAAATTGTTGCCAGAAGTAAACGATTCAGAATAATGCGAAAATGCCGGTATGTAATCCTAACTAATTAAAATTATGCGTGGATATATATATATATCCTCTTGTTCGGAAAGAAGTGCAGAACAATATCGTCAATACATCTTGCTATCAGAAAGATAAACAATAATTACATTTACGAGTAGAATAATAATGTCAAATTATTTCTTTCCTAGAATGACTCGTATACCGTCGCACTGTTGATTCCCATCTCAGCTGGTTTGGTAATTGCATCAACGATAATAGTTACGGTAGCTGCTTGTAAATGCATACGCAGGAGATGCTATCGCAAGAGATTACGACGAAAGATTTTACCGGTAAGTTCTCTCGTTTATGTGTATACTTCCGTCATCTGCTTCTGCAGATGACCCCAAAACAAACACTTGCAGGAAAATTTCTATTGCTACAGATTTTCTCAGTAGGAAAGCAGGGAAATAAGCGTTTATTGAACAAAACGAGGTTGCGCAAAGCAATGCTGTGGCGTAACAATAATATCCTTGGTTATTGTGAAATTCCAAAGAGGAGTATGTGAAAATAATATTGGTTGTGGCTGAAAACACAAAAAATACGGAGTTAATATGAAACAACAAAAAAAAAATGGAGTTTTGGTTTACAAGGAGACATTTAGGTGAAAGTTCAATAGCCTACTCGCGAAATGAGGAACACATTCATTGAAAGAAATGCTTAATCAATCGGTGAAAGTTATTAATTTTGTTAACGTCAATTCGAAAAACCCCAGACAATGATAATTTTTCTGTAAGCAGATGGACAGCTTCTACACCACAGTACTTTTGCACACAGGCCTACATAGAAAGTTCGTAAGAGGAGGGGTTACAAGTATATAACAAGGAAAGATTACTGATACAACTGAGTCCCGTCTTGGTGCAATGATTTCGGCTGGGGTGACCAAAGTTCGGATTCTTCGTTAAACTGTAGGTCCAGTTTGCCAACCCGTTTGGCCAACGTGGTGAGCTAAAGGTCTCTCCCTCTGTATTTCTTTCACGGTAATACGTGTATGTGCGGTGACAGAAAAACTTCCATCCTGCAGTGGATTGTAAATGGTTGTTGTTGTTGATGATGATGATGATATATATATATATATATCATCATCATCATATTCA
>QLNU02014176.1:10703103-10756833 GCA_006491805.2 Dysdera silvatica
GTTGAAGACCTTTCTTTTTAGACACAAAGGCAATTTCCCCTTCAGGATAAAACTGTTTCTTCCAAATGCACTCCAGCCAAGTTTAATACGTCTGTTGAGTTCTTTCATAATGTTGCCATCCATTGAAATCAGCTGGCCAAGGTAAATATATGAATCAGCAATTTCTAGCTCAATGTTGTCAACTTGTATTTTTGTTTCCTCTACAAAATTATTGAACATGATCTTAGTTTTTTGTAGGTTCATCTTGAGTCCAACTTCTTTACTTCTAGTTGAGAGCTCCTGTACCATGTCTTGGAGTTCTAATGGGTTCGTTGAAAAAATAACAATGTCATCAGCAAACCGCAAATGATTTAAATATTCACCATTTATTTTTATTCCCTTGTTATTCCAATTTATCAGCTGAAAAATCATCTGTAAAGCTGAAGTAAAAAGTTTTGGAGAAATGGTATCTCCCTGCCTCACCCCTTTGCCAAGTTTGATAGTTTTGGTATCTTTATGTAACCGAAATTTTGCACTTGCATTTTTATACACACGTTTCACCATGTCAATGTACACATCCTCAATGTCTGTTGATCTTAAAGAGTTGATGACTGCTGATGTTTTAATAGAGTCAAAGGCCTTCTCATAGTCAATAAATGCAACACACAATGGAAGTTCATATTCATGTGTTCTTTCAATTAATTCTCTTAATACTTGAATATGGTCCACTGTACTGAATCCACTTCGAAATCCAGCTTGTTCTCTTGGTTGAGCTGCATCTAATTTTTTCTGCAGGCGATGTGTTAGCACTTTTGTGAAGATTTTATAAATAGCAGGTAACAAGCTAATTGGTCGGTAATTTTTCAAATCCTCTTTATCACCTTTTTTATGCAAAAGAATTACTGTTGCAGAATCCCATTGGTTTGGTATGTTACCGCTGTTAAGACATTTGGTAAAGAATTTTGCAAGTATGTCTTCTACATATTCTCCAGCTTCTTTTAGGATATCTAATGTAATACCATCATCGCCAGGGGCTCTTCCTTTCTTCATACTTTTTATTGCAAATGAAACTTCTTCTTTTAAGATTTTAGGAGCTGTTCCTTCGACTATTTCAGTGTCTTCGTTTAATCCACTGTTACTTTCATATAGTTTTTTGTAGAATTCTTCAACTCTTCTAAGTATTTCTTCCCTATTTCTTGTTACGGTGCCATCCTCTCCTTTTAATGCAATGATGTGTTTCTTCCCAACAGATAAACTTCCTTTAACAACCCTAAGGCTCTTGTTATTTTCAATGGCCTTCCTTACTAACTCACAATTGAATTTTCTTATGTCTTCTTTCATGCTTTTGCGCAGAGTTTTACAAAGTTCTATGTACTCAATCCTGGAACTGGTATTTCGATTGTCCACCTTCATATCTCTTCGCCTTTTCATGAGCTGTTTCGTCTTCTCAGATAATTTGCTATTGTGCTTTTTACAGGTTACACCACCAATTTCCCCAGCAGTTTCAACTATTGTCTTAACAATGTTTTCATTTGCTTCTGAGATATCACTTTCATCAATAAGTCCTTCCAGTGCAGAAAAGCGATTTTTTAATTCCAACTTGAATGCCTCGGTATTTTCTTTTAATTTCTTTAAATCCACCCTCTTACTTACTTGTTTCCTAATGAGCTTCTGTCGTTCTAATTTAGTATTTAAGTGCACTTTACATCTCACCATTCGATGATCACTTCCAGTATTAAATCTGTTCAGTACACTGCAATCTTCAATAATTGATTTCTTGTTTGCCAGGATATAGTCAATTTCACTAGTTCCCCCATTTGGGTGTTTCCATGTCCATTTTCTTTGCGGTTTCTTCTTAAAAAATGAATTCATGATGCTAAGGTTTTCAGCTTCTGCAAATTCGATGAGTTGATCGCCACGTTCATTCCTTTCCCCATATCCGTATTTACCAACCGATGTCTCTCCTTGTTCCTGTTGTCCAATTCTTGCATTGAAATCCCCCATGATGAGCTTGATATGTTGTTTCCCTTTGGTGTGTAACTCTTTGATTTCTTCATAAAATTCTTCAACCTCTTCGTCGGTATGGCTTGATGTTGGTGCATATACCTGTACTATTTGAAGTTGGTATCGCTGGGTTAGTTGAACAACGAGCCTCGCTGCTCGATCTGATGTACTTTCAACTTCCAGAAGACAGTCTTTAATTCTTTTGTTGATTAAGAAGCCAACACCACTTGTTCTTCCAGTTTCCGTTCCTCTATAATAAAACAAATGTCCACTTTTAAGTTCCACCAACTCTTCACCTTTTCTTCTAACTTCACTGAGTCCTACAATGTCCCATTTGATCTTGTCAAGTTCTTCTTCCAATTCCTGAAGTTTTGCTTCAGAAGCAAGGGATCGTCCATTAAACGTAGCCAAGGTCAATAACAAACGGCAGCCTGGGCCATTCCAGTGATTCTTAGCACCCCCTGCTTTCATGCCACACTGACCGCTGCCTTGATCAGGAGCACTCCAGCACCTGGAGACTAGGGGCCATGGTTTCTGGTGTGTCAACATAATGGAGGAATTAGCCATCATTTCACCACGCTGGCTAGACGGGTTGGTGAATTAGCCCTCCCCTTCCGCCTTTCTATCCGTGCAGCAAATATTAATTTGCCACATAAATAGAAAGCTCAGCCTGCACCACTTGAAGGCGGGGTAGGACACTAGGTTACTGGCCTGGCCGGTTCCACACATCGTCACATACGTTCAGCGTGTGGGTCTCCTTCCAGTTAGATACCAGCAACCCTTTTGCAGGCCATATATATATATATATATATGTTTGAATATTGTATTTTCTATTAATCTTTTCTCTTACCATAATTCTATTCAACCTTATTCATATAACTCGCCCTATTTATTTATTTATTTATTTATTTTTTACATGCACTATTCATCTTATATATGTATTTGCTATTTTTCACTATAACTTATCCATTATATAGCAGTGGCTCAATGAGCGCTAGACTTAGATAATTGCACAGTTATTTCTTCTTTATATTTTTCTTTATTATTCTTTTCTCCAATTCTAAATTTACTATATTTAAAATCTCTCACTCTCTCTCTCTATATATATATAGTAAACCTTCCTTAACAACCATTTTTTCTGGAAACGGATTTTCTCCCTCCCCCATAGACCCAATGCTAAATTTACCACCACGCTGAGCGACCGCTTTTTCGCGGAACCGACGGTGGTCGTCTTAGAGAGGTTTTACTGTATATATATTTGAAGATAGCATTTACTGTTAAATAAACAAAAAATCCATGGTAACAGACATTGAAAGTATTTAGCGTTTTACGACGCGAGAGGAACTATTTGAAACTTCTTCGTGCCTGCTGTACAGATATAGCTATAGACGGATCCTCCAGCTTCACAACAAGTTTGAGAGCTGAACACTGTGGTCCATTGTAAATTAGATTCAATATAGGGGACACCATGGAAAAAGTCCTGGTTTCTTCTTTGTGGCACTTAAAATAGGGGTTAAATGAGAAGGGAGAGGGGGGCGAAATCCCCAAATTTGTGGTTCTGGCACCCTATCGGCCGGACAATATACCACAGACGTGGAAATGGAAATAACTTTACAAAATGGGCAGTTATAATCCAAATTTTTCCGATAAACAAAGCAAAAAAAGTCGGCCTTTTTGTCCAAGTAACTCTTGATTTTGCCAGTGTCAAAAAAAAAAACCCAATTGTCTAAAGTTGAAGAGTAAAAAAAAAATTATTCCACCTTTTCCCCCAGAGAAAATCTAAATTTTTGCCAATTGAAATTGCATGAATTTCCAACTACCTAAAGAATTGATTATTCATCCTTTTTTTTTCGAGTTTAACTGGAATTTCCCAAATTGGAGCTTGCTTTTTCCAGTTGGAGAGACTCCCCCGTCCACCCTTTAATGCCGACCCTGGGCTACAACAGTATACCACAGACGTGGAAACGGAAATAACTGTTAACAAAATGGGCAGTTATAATCGCAAAATTTTTCGACCAACAAAAGCAAAAAAGTCAATCTTTTTCTTCAAATAACTCTCAATTTTGCCAACATCAAAAGATTCTCCAATTGACTGAGGGTGAAGAGTAAAAAAATAAATTATTCCACCTTTTCCCAGAGAAAATCTAAATTTTTGCTAAACTGGCAATTGAAATTGCATGAATTTCCAACTACCCAAAGAATTAATTATTCATCCATTTTTTTTTCCGATTTTAACCGGAATTTTCCAACTTGGAACTTGATTTTTCAGAAAGACTCCTGTCTCCCCATAAGGCCGGCCTTAGCAGCATGACCATAGCTGCCCTTGTGCCATAGCATAAAAACAAACGTTTTACGAAAACTGAATGAAATCCGGTATAAATTCGGGACGATTTGGGAGCAATCATTAAGTGCTTGATGTGCGAAAGTGGCACGGGAATTAAAAACAACGAATCTGGGAAAGTTGTCCGCATTTTTTCCCTCTCTAGGAGCAGTGGCCTACATTTAAACGGCTTATATCTTAATTCATTCGTTGTGATGTAGGAGCGACTAAAATCCTGATACGCCATATCCATAGTTTTCAAAGGGTCCCTAAACTTTGTCGTTTAGGGAACCAAATCCCGGAATACGGATTCGGGGCGGCGCACCCTCCGATAATCTAAGGTATGCGCCCTTTGAGCAAACACAGTCCGCCCCTGCACTGTATACACGAGCCTGATTGAAATCCGAATTTTTCTCATGATAGACAAGCGCTTTAACTTTACTTCAACCTTGTATTAAGCGTCTTTTTTTAAAATGTCATTCGTGATATTTAATGATTGTCGAAGGAAAATGCTATTTATACAAGCTCGCCTTATTAGGATCATCATGATATTCGTGGTCCATGTGCTCAACCGACTAATTATATGGTCTCGTTATATTAACGTATCCGATGATATGGTCCAATGTGCTATGTACTGCGCACATCCCACTATTCTCTACAATAAGGTGACAAATGCACAATACCTCTAAAACAATTTATGAAAATATTTTGCCGTGTTCTTTGACTTGTGAGCTATTTTTTTCAACTTGTTATCATCAACGTTGGATTTTGAAAATTCTTGGTGGTGGTGGGGGGGAGGGGGCAAGCACCTATTGTGCATATAACTCTACTCCCATGTTTGTCATTATTTATTAAAACTTCAACCAAACGTCATTCAGTCATTTCTTAGAACAAGCAATATTTTGCGGAATAGCTGAAATTCAAAACATTAAAGGCAGTGGGATAAGACGTTTTTTAAAAGAAAAATAATCAAAAAGTTGTTGTTATTCTGCATCATAAAGATGACAATTTTTAGCAAAATGATGAAGTGGTGGCTTTGAAAATTTTCACTTTATCATTTCTTATCTTACTATGGCCTTGAAACACATCTCACTGTATAGTTTTAAACCATCTCACAGAAGCATCATTTTTTTATGACTTTTTTTAATCTTACTTTGTACCATTATTTAATACAGTGTAAAAATGCTACTTTTTATTACAACAGGAAGACGTGAAAAACATGAGACCTTCTGATAGAGCAAGACTCCTGGCAGAAACGTCCGATGATGAATTTTGATGGAAGCCAGTATCGTCGACTTCTCTCCAAAAGGAATAACTTTTGTGTTCATTGAGTTTACAAGAGAAAGTCTGGATTAAAAATTCATCAAAGAAAAATCTGGTCAAGACTTATCGAAGAAAAATCTGGTCAAAACTCATCGAAGGAAAATCTGGTCATAACTCGTCAAAGGAAAACCTAGAATCAAAATTTGGAAACTCAATCGTGGCAACTGTAAATAGACATTCATAATGATAAGATAAAGAGAGATCACATAGTTAATATTCGTTATAGGGACGCAGCGACCGTATAACGGAAGTAGGCGAGAAGTGCGGGTTCCTACTTCATTTTTGGGCCCCTTGTTTTAATAAAAATAAAGGACCCAGATAGACTTTATGTCTAAGAACCCAAAAAATTGGTTACACCTCTGACTAGTTAATAAAAGTCATTCGTTGGCAAAATTGGATATTGTAAAATGCGATTGCTCCAAAACGTTATGTGCTTACGAATTCTCTCAATGACCGTATAGAGGGTAAAAAAAAATAAGGTCTTAAAAACGTATAGGTTGTGGCCCTAGTAACATGACTTTCGTAAGTCGCAATTTGTTACTGATAAGCATATTATATGCATTACATAGAAAGTGAACTATATTTTAAGGAACTTTTAAATCGCGGTTAATATAAAATGCAACAAATGTTTTAATTACCATGGAATCTATTTTTAGTTTTCATGTATATACGTTCTTGGATCACTTTTTGTAGCTTGAATAAAAAATATTCATGATACTGGAATTTTCATACTTTGCAATATAAAATTTGTCTTTAATACAGACTCGGATTTATAAATGTGTATGCGTTGGGTAAGTGCCTAAGGCGCCAAATTTGAAAAAGCGGTGGACTTTTTTTTTAATAGCAGTCCATCTATTGTAGAATTTTATCGATTCGCCCCAATTCTAGATTCAGAAGAAATATTAAAATTTTCGTTGTCAAAGAGTATAAATTTATTCATATAAATGTCCTTATTTCACCTTATAATAATGCATATATATAAGTTAAACAAAGATGATCTTACTCCCCACATACTCCGCGATTTTACATCGCACTGGGGGATCAGATCGGCATAATTTTATTGTTTACTTTAGAAAATTCCCAGTAAGCACAGATCCCACACAGTTTCTGTAATTTTTGTCGCATTTGGAGATGGACGTATAATGGGAAGGGGAACCAAAAACTTGCTGTGCCCAGAGCACTCCGCACACCAAATCCAAGCTCTAATTAGTACGATTGTAAAAGAGAATGGGGGAATCAGAGGCAGCTGCTGAGATGTTTGTGTATTTTGATAGAATACGTTTAATACAATTAGTTATAAAAGCAGTTTCATAAATTCCATTTAGGTAAAACGCCATGAAGGAAAAATCATTTAACTAATTACAGCCAGCCTGCTTAAACAAATATTATTCGATTAAGCGGGGAACAGATAAACAGCCACACAGGCCCTGATTAAATTTTGAATAGTATTTTAGAAAAAGTTATTGTGTATCACTTTTCAAATTAACGAAAGGTATATTATCTCACTTATCAAATGAATCTCATACCATTCATTGCCGGTGATAGACCAGAATTCTCATTCTCTTTTAGAACAACTCCAAATGTAGAAATGTACTGGAACTGACTTAAAGGATGCATTCAAATCAATAGAAAATGATATATGCTACTCACGAATTATATACATGCATGGTGCAAAATGCTGGTAAGTGGCAAGTGATTACTAAATATTAGCCACTTCAAAATGTCTGCATATTATTTATAACTTTACACAAATTTTGTGTTGTGATTGTAAATAGACATATCACCTGTAATTATTTTTCAGTATTAATCAGCCTTCATGGGTTCTGTCTCTGGCCATTTTTTTAGCATCAGTTTTTACACAGTTTTTTGATTTACAATTATCAATATTTTACACCATCACATGCATATTTACATGCGGCCTATATCATTTCCTATTAACTCAACACTATCTTATAACTTTTATAATTTTCTTCCATTTCACTTTGACACAGAATTAGATTTTCTAGATGCTTTGATTTTTCGCCAGAGGGCACTATAATCCCTTTCATTCAATTGAGCATTGCCACTTTACTATAGACAAACCTTGTTTTACCACTCAGACTCTTTAGTAATAATTTTTGACAATGACTTACATGCTCAAACTAGAGCTTTTTCCATAAAGAAAAAGAGATATAAACATGGCCTGGAGTTGAACCAGGAACCCTCTGTATGACTCCTCCCACCCTCAAACACCTGTTGCGAGGAGAGGACTGTTTTTTCAATGTGGAGTCCAGCCCAAGGTGTCCACCCCAATTCTGTTTCAAATTTCCCCGACTTTTCCCATGTTTTCCAAACCAAATCCTAATTGATTTCCAATCACTAAATACAGTAAACAACACTCGTTTCATTAAAATGTGCATAATCAAAAGTTTCAAGACCACAAAACTTACTAACACGAGCCCCAAAGCCATTTATAACTCAATTACAGTGAATTTATAAATATAAAAATTGTACTAAAAAATGCAGTCCTTTTACTAAAAACTTGCATTAATTAAATATTTACAACATTTTCATTTGGCCCTTTTGAATTCATTATAAAGGTACTTAACACTATAATCGCAAAGTTAATGCTTCATCTTCTATTCCATTTAAAGTGCGTATGACTACATATATATAAGGGAAAGGATATAATAAAAATTCCTTACAGATTGGATAATTTAGCTAAAAACTTTTTTTTTCCAAGTTTTAGTTACATATTTGGCAAACATTTTCTCCTGAGAAATATATGGGCTTAATAATTTTATATAAATTATATTAGTTTTGGTGCAAAAGGGCAATTTTTGGAAAAAAGTTCACTTGAAAACCCCAAAGCATAATGTTCTGCAATGAGTCTTCAGCTGATCAAAAATGTTCTGCAGGAGATATATGTATATATATACATGTTTAAATTCTGTAAAACGTAAATTCCTTTTCAATAGAAATGCAGAAAATGTTTGTTAGACTGAGTTTTTTTATTTATTTTAAACAAACAAAAAAAATGATTCACCCTGTGATTGTTCCGCAGTGAAGCTGTTTGCTCTGTGACACGCGTGACACTTTTTTTTAACACATTCTGCTTTGGGGCTCCAAAGTACAAGTTTTTCAAAATTTTCAGTATGCAATGTGGTACAAAAAGCACAGTTTAGGAAAGTTATTTTAATTAGCTATTTATTATAACAATGAATTTCAAATTTCCCCTAATTTTTCTAAATCCAGACATCCTGCCAGCCACCACTTCTTTTCTACAGTCGTTCCTGTTGCCACAGCTCAATCTGTAGTTTGGTGAGACAAAATTTATTCAAACTCGCTTCTCTCACTCCATGTTTCTTAGAAAAATAATGAAATATAAGTTTTAAAATCCAGAAATGGAATGGTCACATCACATTCCATAGTCACTTTTTCATTTATAATTTTGTCTACATATATAGCATGAAATTCAACGAAGCTTTCGACACACTATGCGTTTTTTCATATCTGCAAGTCGTTTGCATATGTTACGCACCTTGGTAAGTGTATTTCAGAAGGATTCAGACTCTGCAGTACACTAAGTGAATTGGTACACAGATGGCAGCTGTAAGTTAATGAATTGCAAAAACGTATTCCAGTGGCAATACGATGGCTTGAATTTCTGCTGTATAAAATGAGCAGAATTTTAATAGCTGTTGATAACCTATAATACTTCAAAGACCTCTAAGACCTAAATATAGAACTATTTCTCATTTTAAATTATTGTATGTTTGCGAATTTAACGATGCGAGGGTCATGCTGCGCCAAGACCTACAATGCTCTGAGAAACCCCCTATAACATAGGGAACCAATCTATGGACTATAGCGAGCAGTTAATCAGTAAGTATGGTTTTTTTCGGCACCGTTAAGAGCCATTTTTGGGACAACGGCACATCATGTGAACGCATTACTACTGTGCCACCACAGGGCCCCATTTTAAGTTATCTTTAGGTAGTATTACTGTTATTCGCAGGGAAAAGGAAGTCAGCCATAAATATCTCTAGCTTCAAAATGGCCATTTTTTAGTCTTCAAGGTTTTGAAATTTTTTTATTGAACTAAACGAGATGAACATAAAAGCGGTGACTATAACGCATGACATAAAAAATTAGCACAGAATTGAATTTTTAATACATTTTATTAATTTATAATATCCAATTAAAACTGAAAACACTGGACGAAAGAAATATAACTTAATGATATTTCTATATGGCAAGGCATTCTACGATCCTTTAAATTTCGTGTTTCTTCTTTTAATGATTTCAAGGAACTATTGCCAATTCAGTCATAAACACAGTCATTTGTATGTCAGTATTACTTAACAGTTATAGCGTGCATGTTAAATTGTTTAACATACACATATTGAACAATTTTTATAATTTAACAAGAAACTGTATAGTTATTCGACTAATCTAACACTGTAATTCATTGATCTCAAACGAACACACTGCCAATTTTCCTATAACACTGGAAAAAATGAAGACATTATCCTTTGGCCAATAAATTGAAACTTCAAGATTTTTTACAGATCTAAATTAATATGGAATGTAACATTTCATTCACCGTCCACCATCGTATTACATATTTTCTGGAAATCATTACAGCATTCACCATGACGCCTTTACGCCACTCTTTTACATCTTGTTTAAATATGACTAAATTTCAATCAGCCGTTGCTTAAAACAACAGATCTTCATCATGGCCCTCTTGCAACAAATCCGGAACAGATTCGATTTCATTACCCCGAGCTGCCCATTCAGCTCGCCTTTGCTCATTTTCTGCTTTCAGAGTTTTTTTCTTGGCTTGCACTTTCTTCAACCTGAAAAAGAGTAAAAGATATAATATCTGAAGAGTAAAGGTTACAACAACTGAAGAGTAAAAGTTATGGCATCTGAAAACGTAAAATGACACAACAGCTGAAGAGCCAATTTATTAAATAATTGCTTTACATTTCATACTTATATCACAATTTCTTAATCTACGGGTAGATAAAGGAGTACCAAGCTAACCTCTGTGGAATCATCAGAAATAAAAGGGCACTTACACGAAAATTAGTGCACTCATCCAATAAAAATTAAATGGATAATCATAATCTTCAGGAATTATTTAATCACATTATGATTATCACATCATTATCTTAATATGACATTTTTATTTGTTTGTTTGTTTTTGGTTTTACGGCTCAAAGACTACAGTGGTCATGCTGCGCCGGGACCTACTGTTTTCCGAGGAATCCGAACCTCTTAAGGCCTAGGGAACCAAACCCCGGACTACAGTGAGCAGTGCGATCTTTATGAGATCTCTGAGTAAGCGTTCTTTTTGCACTGCTGGGAGTCGAACCCGGATTAGCCGCGCACTAGGAGAACGCGTTACCACACTGCGCCACCACAGGTCTATGCCATTTTTAAACATCAGTCAAAGGCACTAGAAGATGTGCTGGGTAACGTAAGAGAGTGTATATGTTGTCCAAACGATTCATTCAAGAAAATTTTTCCAATGACACAAAGAAGCATGACTAAGTAATGAATCTATTTACCATTACATTAAAACCAGTCTGTCTGACATCAGCTGATTATGAATGGCTCATGAACATTTCCCCACTTTGAAAATTACCTTCCAAAATAATTATCATTCAGAATTTTGGTCACGTTCAAAAGCAAAAAAAAAAAATTAAACTATCAGCTGAGAAAGCAAAAGTGATTCTTCTCCCATTTACCACCATTTATCTGTGCGAATCTGGATTTTCTGTCTATGCAACAATTAAAGCTAGGTATACAAGCCACCTTGATATTGAACCTGATGATATTTATCTGCAGAGATCCACAACAAAAATAGCCATCCCTAAATAGGGGAAGATCCAGGATGTTGTTATGGGGGGGGGGGTTTCAGGGGCCCCTCACCAGGAAAAGTTTTAGTTTTGGACTATTAAATAGTTTAGGTAAATGTTGTTATATTACTAGCCTTCCTTTATACCAGGGTTGTCCAACATACGGTCCACGAGCCACAATCTGGCCCGTGAAAGTTAATCGCCCCACCTACAACTGTTCGAAATGAAAAAAACAAAAATTTTAGATTTTTTTCAAAAATAAGGTAAAATCATGGGGACATATCCTTTCTATATCACAAGTGCACAAACAAATAACTGGAAGAAACTCTAAAGGGAGGCTGTTAAGTGAAAGGGTTTTTTTTTAAGAAACCGCTGACTCATGAGATGTATGAAAATTCTTCGAGGCCCGCTACTCAAAAAGGTTGGACAACCCTGCTTTATACTCACCAAAATATTTAATTTACGACAATGAATTAAAGCTGGGCTTTTCTTTAATTAAACTATATGGTTTAGGGTAGATTATAGTCAAGTATGACAGAAGGATAACCTAGTAAAGGAGACATATACAATAACCAAAAACGATAATTTACAATGTAATTAATAGAACAAGTTTAAATTTAAACTATAAAAACATTGTAATTATTTCACTTTTTTCATAACAAGCAACTTTTTAAAAAACTTGAAGTTTATAGTGCAAAGTCGAGCCATCTTGGTTTCTTTGAAAATTTGTCGATCCCTTTATTTACATCAACATGAATGTCTCTGTGGGTGTCTGTTAAAAGTCTCTTCTGTCATCCGCGTTCGAAGCCAAGTTTGACGGCGCTTCGAGGATAAAAAACTACGTTCTGCTGAAGCAAAACTTACTGAAATGTAGTTTTTAAGGTGAGTAGTTTGTAGATTCATGGAAAAACGTCTGGATCGTATTTCTCCAAGACTTTGGTGTAAGACTTATTTATTACAGTCTTAACAAACAACACATAAAATATTCTTCATCGTCTTTATTTTCCTATTTAACCCTAGGGGGGGGCAATCGCCCCCTCCACCCCTCGCTGGATCTGCCAGTGTTCCAAAGTCCGGCATAAAAGACCATTTTGGTGCCTTTTGCTTGTACTAAGTTTAAGGTTTCTCACAGAAAGCCCTTCATATTTCTCCATGTGGGGGAGGGGGCAATCCAAAATGGACCCTGTTTGTTTTTGTTTGTGGTTATATGGCTCAAGAACTACAACGATTATGTTGCACCGGGACCTACTGTTTTCCGAGGAATCCGAACCTCTTAAGGCCTAGGGAACCAAACCCCGGACTACAGTGAGCAGTGCGATCTTTATGAGATCTCTGAGTAAGCGTTCTTTGCACCATTGGGAGTTGGACCCAGATTAATGGCACACTAGGTAAATATGTTACCACACTGTGCCACCGCAGTATAACCTTGTTTGTTTGTGAGTTTTATAGCAAAAGGACAGCAAGGGTCATGCTGCACCGGGACCTATATTTTTGCTATGAATCCAAACCTCTAAGGAGGCCTATGGCGCCAATTTTTAAATTACATTGGCATAAAGAATTCTAGACTGAGTAAGATATATGTTAAAAAACAAAGCAATGATAACACAATACCCATCCCATTTTAGAGACATACATCAATAACTGGGGTACAAAACAATAGGAAGGATAATGCAGTAGGAGGCTGATTATCAGAACCATTTTCAGAAGGAAGAAAACAACTGTCATCACATTTTTAGCACACCTTTCCTTTTTTTTTCACAAAAACGTTATCAATATTTTAATGTTCATTGATTCACATGATTGTGAATAATTTCGACAAGGAATAAATCAGAAATTTTTACTGGCCTTCCCCTCCACACATGTTTTGGGAACGTGTATTTTTATGAAGTTTTGGTTATCAGAGGTAAATTGAAACTGAATTTAAATAATCAACATTCTACTGCATTGTGTAATTGTTTTTTTAAATTGCTGAACAAAATTGGACTAATCAAACAAACCTGTAAAATTCTTCCCTTTCCCTTTCATCCAATTCAGAAATAATGTATGCAATTGTTCTCTCTATCTTTGGAATAACCACTAGAAGAAACAATTGAGATCCGTTTATATTAATTGCGTGCCATCAACTTCGTACAAAAAAAAATTTAAATATTTTAGTCAGGAAAAATTTATAAAATGCGATATACAAGGGTTATTTGACAAGAAACCTCTGTTTGGCTATAAAAAATACACAAATACATACACATAATTTCTACTACATACAATTGAAAACTACAACTTCAGACTATTTTTCTACATAGTCACTATTCAATTGAGGCACTTATTGTATCTGTAAACAAGCTTTGAAATTCCCTCTTCACAGAAAACCGCTGCCTGTGAATTCAATCATTCTTCGACACTATTTTGCAGTTGAGTGGCATATAAGCAATTTTGGAATGTAATGAGCGCAATTTTTTTTATAGCCTAACTTTTCGGTAACAACCTTGTGCAAAGCACTATGAGACATTTATGGAAATTTTTCAGAAAGTTCAGCTATTGTGAACTGATGGATTTTACAAACTGCTCTGTCAATTTTTTTTAACTTGTTCATCGATGGAACAGTTCGTGAAAACTGTTGGTTCACAAATAGCTGAACTTTCTGAAAAATTTCCATAAATTTCTCATACTGCTTTGCACGAGGTTATTACTGAAAAGTTAGGCTATAAAACATTCTGCACTCGTTGAATTCCAAAATTGCTTACAATCAGCTCAACTGTAAAATAATGTTGAAGAACGGTTGAATTCACAGGCAGAAGTTTTCTATGAAGAGAGAATTTCAAAGCTTGTTCGCAGATACGATATATGCCTCAGTTGAATGGTGACTATGTTGAAAAATAGTCTAAAGTTGTAGTTTTCAAATATATGTAATAGAAATTTACACACACACACATATATATATATATGTGTGTGTGTATTTCTTATAGCCAACTAATTAATGGAGGCTACTTTACGAATAGCCCTTGCATATGCCCATATCTACATAGAAACATGTACAGTAAAACCTACCTTAAAATTTATGCATTTCAAGTCTAAATTTTATGTTTATTGTATACAATGTATACAGAAACCTATGTATCTCGATTTGTGATAGACAGGTTCTTATGCACTTTTTACCAATTGGAGGTTTGTGGTCTATCGGGACGGAATTTCCACAAATTGAGACTGAGCTTGCCGAATGCCAGCGTTTTTTAATTAATGTGTGAATGTTTTTTAGGCAGGTTGTCAGTACATGTTTTATACATTACAGTATAGTATGAAACATTCTTTATAGTACAGTGTGAAGGTAACTCTTATGCATACTGAGCAACCAAAAAATTTATGAGACTTGATTTATTGCGGTGGTTGAGAGCCAACCACATAATCTCTCTGAGATATGTGCCTGTAATCTCATTTTTAATGTATTTTTTTATAAATGACAGCTAACAGGGCATTGATTTAAAAATGCAATTTTGCTACACTAACGTGGAATATGTAGCAGTCCATTCTCGCATTCATCTCTGCATTTCCACTAAAAAACTGTTCACATGGCCAGTTTGATCATAAAGCACATATGCACCCGATTCCTAAGAAATCCCAGTTAAATACAGAGACACTGGACATAAGACCACAAGTGGTATTGTTCAACTTCAAATCCCCCTGAAATATCGTTCAATTTGATGGGCAAAAACTGTCAAGCAAGACAGTTCAATGTTTACATCCATCGCACCATTTTTACCCCTCTATGGGATCAAACTAACCAACAACATAAAAACGCAGATATTATGTCAGCATTTGATTATCCAATCATGGTCCAAGAAAACTTTCGGACGGACAGCACGACACTCTAGCTCTGATTCCAAACCTTTAAATACAGTCATTCTAACCAGCAAAATGTAAAACCTTAACATTATGCCTGACTTCAAACCATGGCCTGATTCGCGGCGAATGTAATGATGTGACACAAGCAACCCTGTCTCCTCATTGTAGCGCTGTTTCTAAATAAACGTTTGCATTATTGTGCATCTGTTAAGCCTACAAATATTTCTCATTATCACCAAGAAAATCAAACTTTCTGATAATAGAGTCTACACTATATCACAGCAGTCTTTGCATACAACCGTCAAATTCATCACCAACTCCAACACTAAGGCGGCCTGGCAAATATATAAAATATGAAATGTGCTTGCTCACAAACTTGACTTATTGATAATCCATGCCACATCACGATCTTGACACACCCCACAAGATGTTTCAATTATCATAGCACACCATCAACTTTTTAAATAAAGGTTTTATGCTTTAAATCACTGAAATGTAAAAAGGGTGTCGTTTTACGTAAACACCGTCGAACCCTGCTATAGCGAACCTCAAGGGACCGAACTTTTGGTCCGTTATATCCAATAACCTTATAGATATAGAAAATTGGATGGGTTGATTGGTTGGTTGTATTTTTATGGTTCAAGGAAAACAAGGGCCATTCTTTGCCAGACAAGGTTAGACAGTACACACAATTTTAAGAATAAAATAAATCAAAAATACAAAGGCAAAAATGCATTAAATTGTACAATGGAGCGAAACGATGCAACAATATCCGATAAGATTTAAAAAAAATCAACATCAGAAAAAAATTAAAAATGATTTCATGATTAAAAGAATCATAAAATGTCATGAAGGGTAAAATTATTTTGGTTAAAAGCTGATGAACGTTGTTGGTTAAAATTGGACAGGACCAAAAAAATCATTCATTATAAGCCAGGTTCGCTCCAACAGGGTTTGACTGTGTATGTATACAATATTGCAATGATTTAAAAAAGTCTCTACTTGACAAATTAAATTCTTTTTCCTCCTTGTTTCTTTACAGTTATCCTAAAACACTCACAACACCCAGGAAAATTGAAAATTCCTGATGTGGATTTTAAATTAAGAAACGAATAGTTTGATAAGTAAAGCAAGCATGTTTGAATTTCATGACATGACAGCTAAAGTTATATTGCACTAAGACCTGCGGTTTCCCGAGGAATACGAATCTTTATGATCCAGAGAATCAAAATCAAACCTGTAGAGCATTAAAAAAAAAGAGGGGGATGAAACTCAGCTATTTTCTTTCACATGACAGAAACATGTGCCATCACTTCGATACTGTAGAATAATACAAAAAATTAAAATTGTAGTGTAACATTACCAGGTCTATTAATCTTCTAAGGATACAAATCATCATAAGTTAAAAACACTTTGAAGTAATTTGTTTGAGTTTTATAGTGGCAAAAATAGCTAAAATTATGCTGCATTGGGATTTCCAGTTTTGCAAGGAAATCCAAACCCCTGTCACCTAAAGAACAAAACCCTGAACTACAATGGATAAAGAAGAAAAAAACTGCCAGGCTTGCCATGATAACACTGGAATCGAACATAGATTAATGGTATGACAGAGCTCTACACTGCCATTGGACAGTAGTACCTAACCTTTTTCAAGCCACGATCCACTTTTATGGTGGCCAAGTAATCCACGACCTCACTTTTATAGTAACCAAAAGATCTGCGACCCCCTCTGTCCGCCACCGCAACATTTGCATAATAAAAGCATTTTTAAGAGAGTAAAGGAAACACATTAAATAGAAAATTATATTATATTAATTATATATATTAATGTATAATATAAAATTAGCAACCATTATTGGAATGTTACAATGTGTGTAACCATGTTGAAGTATAAAAGCGTTGGAAACATTTGGTATGAAATTCTTTATAAAAATAATTGCAATTAAAAATAGCTGCAACGACCCCCAAATACCTGTTCACGACCCCTTGAGGGCTACAACCCTCAGGTTGGGAACCACTGCCATAGGATAACAGTTTAAAGCAACTTGAACATTTCATCATGCAGAAAAGATTTCTATTTCTTTTGAAGATTTATAAGTATTCCCATGCTTCAAGCCTGTGCGATGGGCAACTGTTTTATGGCACAAAGACCACACAGGTCATGTTACACAAAGATCTACAGTCTTCAGAGAAAACCCTGTAGCAGAACCCCCTTGAGGCTTACGGAAACAACCCTGAGACTACCGTGTTCATAAGCATTTTATTTTGGCACCATTAAGAGCCAAACCTAAGTTAACAGCATACTAGGTGAACATGTTACAAAATGCATGATGGGTCAACTAGGATGGGGGAACACATAATGCAACCTTCGAATAGAGATATTTACACACGATCATGCTTACTGAGATTAAAATCAAGTCCGAAGAGCTCAAAAGTCACAAATCACGCCACACTGAGATGTCTTTTCTAAAGATCACAAGAGTTATTTTCATTATGATTATGGTAGAAAATGTGTTATTCAAGGAAGTAATCATACCATGTTCTAGTGCATTCACTCTTCTGTTTGTGATTTTGATAACCTCATCCAATGTAATAAAGGAAGTCTGCAAAGATGCCAAATTTACCAACAGCTCAACAGCCTTCCCATAGTTCTTCTTCAACTTTGTCAGTTGTTGCCCACCACGAGCCAAACCAGCCAATTCATATGCTGTCAAATGAATCGATGCAAGATTACAGAACTGTGCTTAATTATATAGTGACTACAGAATAAGCAACACGTTTTATTCAAGTTACAATACTTACTATCCACTCCATCTTGGTAACTCTCAAAAACTGGCAGAGAGACACCTAGAAATTTACAATGTAGATATTTCAATGAACAATACTAGAAATTTAAAAATAAAATATCAACAAGAGAAACATGGTGTTTGGGCAAAATTAATTTCGAACTTCCCGACTTTTCCAGACCAAACCTTAAAATTTCCAGTTGCTAATTATAGTAAACATATTAAAATTTGCATAATCAAAACAAGTCTCCAGACCATAAAATCCACTAACAGAAGCCAAAATCATTTAATTTGATTAGTGAATTTAGAAATACAATATCTGTATTAAAAAAAATCAAACTAAAAAACTTACATTAATTACATTGTGAACAATTTGAATTGAAGCATGCTCTAACTAATTAGGAAAGAATAAAAATACTTGGCTGTGCGAAAGCAAACGAGTTACGAGAACATCACTGTTGAAGCAAAAAAAAAAAATAACTGAAATAGCAATGGACCGGACACAGTGTAAGAACTGACTTAAGAATAGATAACAAAAATCAATTTTAACTCTTCAGTGATAGAAATCACTGACCCTCAAAAAAAACCCTCTATGATATTGAGGAACTATGCACAGTTAAGGGAACCTCTGTTGGAGTTGAAAAGATGTTTTACATATTTGGACTTGCGAATAGCAAGTTATGAAATCATTTAGGAGTTTACAGAGTGTATACCCAAATTCTGTTTGAAACTTCCCTGACTTTTCCAGGTTTCCAGACCAAATATTAATCGATTTCCAGTTGCCAATTACAGTAAACAACACATTAAAATTTATGCAATAAAAACAAGCTTCAAGATCAGGGTGTAAAAAAAATCTGATTTATTTAAAGTAAATTTTTTGGGTTAAGATTATATACACCAAAATAAATTGAAATTTTCACTCAGCTTCATTTATGTAAGATTTTAACATTCAATTTACTCTTCTTAAGCTTTAAGTGAATATCTAAATAACGTGTTTAATAACATAAAAAACAAATATTCAACGTCTTGATTTCTTGTTTATCGAGACTACAATATACATTAGAGATCTCAATTATGATATTATTAAAACCCAATGTTTATTAAGTTAATTTCTTTAACTTCTTCTAATTTACTTTCTTCCTTTCGTTACTTTCTATCCTTATTTTCAATTTACTTTTCTACTTCACTCTTTTTTTTTTCTTTGGTTTCCTATTCGCATTCCAACCAGTGACAAAAATTTTACTTGTTATGGCAAACCCCGGTTAATCACTGTATTCTTTTGTAAGCGCATTTAAGTATACAATGTGGCATGTAGACAAGTATAAAATTGAATTTAAATTAATTATGAATCACCGAACTAATGAAATATTGTTGCATATTGTAGTTTTCCCAGGTCAACATCATTACGTTAATCTGTACTGCTTTTTACAGATGCAGTTGAAATATTCTAATGTGTGAAAATTCCAGATCAGTTGTGAAAAACTGCATGTTTAAAATATCTGGCTTGGTCCTACACATTTGCAGAAGCTCTTTATGCATTCTAGGTATGAGCGTTTGGACACATTCACAAATATTATTCGCTTCGGAATTTATTTCCACTATCAATTATTAATTCATGCGAGGTGCTTAGAAAACCAAAATGGCGAATCCCAGGGGCCCGTCTAGCGGCCCAGTATAATTGATGCCACATCCCAGCAGTTGAGAAAAACTGCTGTAGATTTTATCCCATTGTTCAACTTTTGATTAGAAATGCCGGAAAAAAAAAAAGCCAAATCTAGGCTCAATAATTATAATGAAAAGCAGGAAATGATAAAGTTCAATTACCAGCAACATTATCAGTTTTACTACGAACTTTGGTTTGTGCTTTGGTTACATTTTGTAGGACAACATGATTGAAATCTCCACTTGTAAACTTCGCTTCTGCTAATGAAAATGCAGCTTCCTTCATCACATCTCCCATCAATGTTTTGGTCTACAGAAATGAAGTATCACTGTTAATACACATTGAAAGTAAAATAAATTCACATTCATGCCTTACTTTAAAACTAGTTATTTTTAAAAAAATAAATAAATATATGAATTGGCTTTTGATGGACAAACGGAAACAGCTTCAATTCGGAAGTTTGCGATAGCACAATGACGTTGATGGTCGAAAAAATTAGTTGCATTTTTTATCGTTCAAGAACCAATGACCAGCCATGAACTTGTAGCTTTTCTTCTTTTTTAATATACTGAATAGAGAATATTCGAGATTTCAACGAACAGGTTATGAAACTTTTGCTAATTCAACAAACCAATTGTTAAAAATTTGGCAACTTCTTACCAGATATAAATGGCCACCATGTATGTGTGGCCATTTTAAAGATCACCAACTTGAACTTAATATTGATAGAACCTGGTCAGATATTAAAATACATCTTTTTTTTAAATAACAATTAGAATGGCCTCCTAAGAAGAAAAGCCCTTGTAGGTTAAATTTTTAGCATGGCTTGATGAGATCACGATATATTTATGGATAACTGAACTTTCAATGTGAGATCAAATGTCCCTATTTCAATGAATTTAAAGGTTATGGAAGCAGCAATTAATGACCCAATGAAATATATGTTATACAACTAAATATAGTATCAGATCTAAATGTAAACTTGCTTTACCTCGACAATACTTCTAAGGATCTGCCGAAATCGAATTTGCAAGGCATCCGCTTTTCTTTTCAAAAGACTGTGCCCTGTTTTTGCGGCTTTCAGCCGGCCCTTCATTTGAGTTTGAGCCCTGCAACAATTAAAAATCAAAAAAAATAATAACATGCAACTGCAATACTATAATTCCTTTATAAATAACACAAATTTTAATGCAATTTTTATTTTGAAAAAATCCACACATATGTATACATATATACTGTAGTGTATCAATTCAAAACTCATGGGGGGAGATCAAGTGGCATTAAAGAGGATTATGTAATGCAGCCTTAGAGAAAATATGGGTCGATATTCAATGAAAGGAGAGGACTTACCCCTTTCTTAGGCCACGGTATATAGACAGATAATAAAACCTTCATAATGGATACTCCCAAATAGAGAATATCTCAATTAAATGGTCATTTTCGATGCTTGCTATGCCCTAATACTCCCAAACAGCGAACCGATTCTCAAGTACCGAGGTGTCCAATATTCAGAAGTTTTACTAAATTTATTATATATAAAAACTTAAAACTGTTCGCTCTTAAAACGAAACCAATTTATGAACGTAAATATATTAATTTTACTTACATTCGAGAAGGAAAAATATTAATTCTGTCAGTACTCATTTTTAAAAGTTATATTAATTATATATTAATATTTGTGATGAATACTAGTTTATTTACAATTCCAAAACAGCTGCAAATATCAGAAACACAGAACGGAAGTCAGCAGGTCTGCGTTTGCGTAAGCCACGGTAGTCAAGTGTTTTACTTCAATAACGTTCTAAAAAAAAAAAATGCAGAATATCTAAAGAAATAAATTTGCTCAAAAACATTATAGAAAAACACTTTTGGCTTTCATTTTGTACAAGCTTATTTTTTTATTATATATTAAACAAAAAACTTTAATGCTTCGTCATGTATCACATCTGCATTAAAGTTGAAGCAAGGAAAGCTACTCAAACCACAGTTAGAGTCGCAAAAGCTCAAAATGTCCATGGAAGTGCTGAGTTGTTAACGCTTTGTAGAAATGGTAAATGTCCTGTTTCGAATAATAATAATTATAATAGATTAAATTTGTTTATTATAGTGATGTGTGTAATATGTACTCATATGACGTGTAATATGATTTAAAACAACTGTAATATCGTAGTGGTCTTTGAAACTCCGACTTGGTTAGTTCTTTATGCCATCGGTGACTAAGCAATACTGGACTGCATTTTTTAACTGGTGTGTCAAATTGTAAAAATGGGTATTTTTTACGTAAAGCTTATTTTGAGGATATTTTTTAAATAAAAATATGACTGACTATTGAAAATGAACGATAAATTGGATGTAGTAAAACTCCTCGTTAGGTGAACACTCCTCGGACAGAAAAATTTGTCCATAAAAGAGTGTCATTCTGAAGTAACTAAAATATTACATTTAAGTACTTCATTTCGAAATTTAATTATTTTTGAGCACATAAGGTAAGTTTAAGATAACAAACGCAAACGTTTGTTGAATATAACAAGCAAATTTACAACAAAACGTTCAATATTAAAATTCGTTTACTTTGGGGTTGGGGGGGATAATCAATAGCTGTGTGGTGAGTTTTATTTGCTTCTTCGAAATGTAATTTTAATCGCGAGATCAAATCTACCGCTTTTCGGTCATTACGCTTACAGGACCTGTGGGCTCTAGTGCACAACACGTTCCGTAGCGATTTTTAGTAGGAAGTGTTTCCAACATGCATAGCAATTGTGACACTGACTTGACACCATGTTGTTTGTCATCTTATCAATATGGCCGTCTGGATTCAGCGGAGTTAAAAAAAACAAGTGCTAACCTTTATTGGTCTTTGCCGGATGTATGGGTCATTCCACATCAAATCACCCAAGCTTAGTAGGTAGTAGTAAGGTAGCATGGACATTTTAATAGAATTTTCTGGAGAACAGTGGAACAACGGCAAACCTGTGCTTAACTTTATCTGTTATTCCACTTATTAACAATTTAACTAAAGCAGCTGTAGATGTTTCACATCAGTCCTTCAGTTAGCAGATGGCTGTCCATGTGGGTTTGGTCATTAAAGTTATTCGCTAGTCACATGTCAAGAAGGGAGGGGCTTGGCGCTCACTCAAATCCTTAAGAAGAGAAGAGCAAATAATGCTTAGAGCTCAGTTAAAATAGTTCACTTTCATACTCAGTTTTTGGCATTTCAATTATATTCTGGGGATTTTGAGGAAAATTGTTTAGAAGATGGAGGCTTCTGAGCTAAAAGAAATTGGAATAGCCAGTGTGTGTTGCAACCCATTCAGTGAACCAGGTCATTCAAATGTGAGAACAATTTAAAGAATGTTCTTCCTTGGATAGTAAAAAAAAATTCCATTTTGAGAGGGGGGGAAGGAAAATGGGATTTGTGGCTATACTACATGTCTCCTGTGCAATTTGTCGCCAAGGCGTGGCAACCCTGCCGCAACTCAGCTTTGGTAAGGTTTTTTATGATGGTGATGAACAATTGTGTAAGTACAGCCATTTGATGACCGTCTTAATGTTTAATAAAACGTGAAAAATTAATTTGCATCGGAGTCAAACATTTATGCTATGTTTATTGAATCCCCCCTCCCATGAACATGACTATTCATTGTTGTTAGTTTAATATCCTCATTTTGTTCTCAAATTGAACTTTTATGGTTTCGTTTTGTCCATTTAAATAATTTTCAACCAATTTAGGGACAAAATCACTCTTCTGGTGGAGGACCTGGTGGAAGTGGAACTGGGGGTGATAAAAAAGATGATAAAGTGAGTTTTATTTTTTGTTCATAACATTATTTGATTGTTTTTAGAACGATATGTAGTCAATTTTAACGTTCTTTGTTTTTGTAGAAAAAGAAACGATATGAACCTCCTGTTCCTACCCGTGTCGGGAAGAAGAAGAAGCGCCAGAAGGGACCCGAAGCTGCTAGCAAGTTGCCTTTAGGTGATTATGACTCTAGTAGTCTTTGGCTTCACGCTCATTTTTAGTTTTTGTTTGCTATCAATTCTGGATCACGAAGACTACGCAAAACAAAATCGGTAATAAAGTTTCTAGAATTCTGTCGATCTGCTCTCCCCTCGAAAGTGTATCTCCCATTTTTGTCTCAACTTGAAATTCTAGAAAATTTAAAAAAAAGTGGGGGGGCTTCGGCCCTCTCCTCCCCACAAAATAAAACATTGGGAATAAAAATTTCGTTGTCAAATAAAATAAATTCAGAAAAACATTGTTGTTTTATCTTATAATGTATATAAGGTAATAATAACCCCACACCCTGATACTCTGTGATTTTCTGTCACATTTAAGGAGCCAGATCAGCGCAATTGCATTTGTTCGTTTTAGCATAAAAGTGCTTGTAAATGCCTCCTACATTTTCCACAAATTTTAATTTAACTGTTTGAGTGATTAGGGGTCCGCCTTACTACAGCTCTGCTGCTCAGGGCTGAATATGAAATAATGTCAGTTTCGTTAAAAGGCCTTTATAATAACGCTGAATAAGAGTTTATCTCCGCAGATTTTTTTTTTTTTTTTTAAGTTGCACCCAAGTAAAATGTTTTGGTAACTGAATAAAAATCGTTAAGTGCCATTGATACCCAACGTTCTGCTTCTGACTTTTAACACAGGACAGTGCGACTTCAAAAATGGACCATCTCCAATTTTTCACCATGGCCCCCTCAAATAAAAAATGAAATTTCTTATGTATACCATCATGATATATGCACGAATTGTTGTGAGTCTGCTTGGCAGCGTTTAATGGCACTATCTCCTGCACCAGTTTTTCTGTTTTGTAAATTACTTTGTAAAAGTTAAGTCATAAGAGTTTGTAACTGAAGTCATTGTTCAGCACTTTTTGAGCACACATGAAATATTAATTTTCTCTTTAAACATGGTTTTCTTTCAGAAAATATAATTTTAAAAATGTCGCAAAACTTCCCCTCAATTTTGTAGAACTGCTCCTCAAAATGAAATACTTATTCCCAACGCTGGTCGGCCCCTGCATATAATTATACCAAGATCTTGATCCTTCCCTTAAAAGGTTACTTGACTGTTGTAACCAAATTGGTTCTTTCGTAACATGGTTACACTTCATTATCCCAGTCCTATGTTTGTCCTAATTAGTCTGAGTAATTAGAGCTCTACTGTATATAACTGTAAAAACAAGTTTCATATTATTATAAAGTCCACTGGATAGCGATACACATTAACAGAAAGGCTGGATTTCTTTATTTTTTCAATTACATAATCCAGTGTATCCACTTGGCTAGTGTATTCAAATTATGGAATTAACTCATGAGCTGATTATTAATCCTGCAGAATAGTAATTACAGTGAAGGTAATGTGGTATTAATTATAATATGTAATTATTTTATTTAATTAGTTACTCCCCACACCCGATGTCGGTTGAAGCTGTTGAAAATGGAGCGGATCAAGGATTATCTTCTGATGGAAGAAGAATTTTTGAAGAACCAGGAACGATTGAAGCCCCAAGAAGAGAAACACGAAGTAATTTTTTTTTTTTTTCCACCAAATATTCAGAACCCTTTCAAGAATCCATTTTGACACAAAATCAACAGTCCTAACCTTTGAATTCATTCATGTAGAATCCGTCGCCACTGAAGCAGCAGATTCTACACATACATTTACGGTGAATTTAACTGACCTTAGAAAGTCGACAGCGATAGCCTGATGTCCGTTGGCATTAAATAATTTTAAAAATTCTTGAAATGGCGCATTGTCGCCATTTGTGTAAACCTTGAATGCAAACACAAAATACACTGAGCAAAAGATGTTTCTCTCGATGTTCTTCACCCATTGCACATAGTATTTCCCAACTCTTTTCTAGTGTGTTAAAAAAGGCAGTTTTAGGCTTATTTTCACTACATAGTAACACAGATCAGGAAACTGAATTCCGGATTTCTTTGTCTCTACTGTATTATTAGCTCATTCACTTAAATTATGTATCAAAAATTGTATTTAATTCATGTAATTGGCTATAGAGCAGCAACATGGACTCACGGTCGTACTTAAATGCTTTTTACAGTTACTACTTAATAGTAGTTACGCTGTACAGCTAAACCAGCCCCTTTACAGATACGGGCAAATATTCCATATTTGGCTTCCCCAATGACTCCTCTTATTTTGTTGGTAGAATTCAGGACCATCTTGTGTATACGTTAAAGTTAAAAACTTTGTGGTTATGAAAATGAATTTAGGTGCAGAAATGTGTATTAAGAATGGAATGTATATCTATTGTAGAGGAAGTAATTTTCAGTGTTTAAAATTATTTGGAAATTTTAATTTTTTTTTTTTGTCAACATTCTAGGAAGAGCGTTCGAAAGTTGACGACTTGCGAGGAACTCCAATGTCTGTGGGAACATTGGAAGAGATCATTGATGATAACCATGCTATTGTCTCGACTTCAGTTGGCAGTGAACATTACGTTAGCATTTTGTCTTTCGTCGACAAAGATCAGTTGGAACCTGGCTGTTCCGTTTTACTGAATCATAAGGTAAATTGACAAACGTTACCAATTTCTGGAGTTTCTTTCGGGATTGCAGGATGATTCCCTGTAATGAAATATTTTTTATCCTCGGATGATTGTTTCGAAACACGACTTAAAATGGCTGAAAATTAGTAACATCACATAACATTGAAGTAGTCCTCTCAAAATAGAAGTTGGTAATAAACTGTGAACTCACCTGCGTAGTTTGAGTTTTTTAACCAAGTAGCTCTTTCTCGCCATTATTTTACCACTCTGTATGGGGGGGATTCTCTAAAAAACTATATCCTGGTGCAACTTGATACTAGCTGTACTGATGCCGTAAAAAATAACCAAAACTGTATTTTTACCCCAATGTTCAAACAGGGCATGAATTCCTTCGTGTAAAGATTAAAAGTTCGCTTGCAACCATTTAGGTATTTTCATTATTGCTGTCACAAGCTCTTGTTCAGCATACGGATATCTTTATTCTTCATTTCCATTAAGTGCCCTGTATATTATTTGATTTTCAGAGATTTCATCTAAAATCCTTTTGCTTTTAAATAAATACTGTTTTTAAAATTTTTTCTTCTAAATATACTTTTTATTTTTTTGCGCATGTGTTAATAAGCCAGAAGGAAAAAAAGTTGTATGCCGTCTTCTATTGGTGCCTAAAATTTACACAATTATTTTAGGAATCTCGCTTTGGGGACCAAAAAAAAATAATCGACATCTACAATCACTGTTATTTCTTTTCTTTACACTTCTCGAACTTAAAGATTTGAAACCCCGCCATAACTCCATATTCAATCTGTTTGCACTCTTTTCCTGAACGGCTGTTTCTTCGTTGGCTCTATTCCATAATAATGGCTCATATGGCAATAAACGAATGTTCTGTTTATTTCTCCTTAGTACAGGTACTTGGAGATAAGTCATGGCTAATGCACGTTTTTTAAAAACTGCTTTAATTGTTTGGGGGTGGGTAAAGTGACAACATCGAAACAATTTATAAATACATGTACAGTATAATCTCTGCAATTTGCATCCCGTTATTTCATAAACCTCGCTTATTTGTAATAAACTCCAGGTCCCTTATAAAACTCACAGTAATTCGTAAAATAACAATGCATTTCGGTCCCTTCGCTTATTCGTAAGTGTTTTCTCACTCAAGAAGAACAAAAACCACTGTAGTCCGGGGTTTGGTTCCCTAGGCCTTAAGAGGTTCGGATTCCTCGGAAAACAGTAGGTCCCGGCGCAGCATGACCACTGTAGTCTTTGAGCCGTAAAACCACAAACAAGAGGAACAAAAACGTCTTACAAATCGTAATATTTCATGTCAACAATCCCGTTTATTCGAAATGAACCCCCCCCCCACCTTTCCTCATAGCTCGGCTCTAAAGGGAAAGCATAAGTGTCATGGCGGCAGAAATCGTAAGGACAGAGTTACCCACTTGCTTGCCGCAAATATGGATGGATCCAATGAATTAAAACCATTAATGATCAGCAAAACCCAGATGTTTCAAACACTTAAAATCATTTCCCGTCCTTTATCCTTCCAATAAAAAAGCATGGATGACTTGTTGTTTATTCCATGAATGGCTGAAGTTGTTAAATGGCAACATGGGGAGATAACAGCGTAAAATTCTGCTATTCATTGATAATTGCATGGCCCACAATGGCGCTCTGATTCTTAGTTATGTAAAAGTTGAGTTTTGCCTTCTATTATGACACTGGACAACACCATTGATCGAGTATGTAAACATTCCCGTCATCAGACAAAATTAATCCATTTTTTTTCTACATACATATTTTATTTATGTTCTTTTATTTCAAGCCTAAGTTGGGCGTTTTTAGGATACATATAGGTGCATATTCCGTACTTACTTTATATAATTCGCATTATGCTCATGGATATATACTCTTTTATCTATACCAGTTTTATTATTTAAAGCCCGTTAATTCGAAATTTTTCTTTTTTCACCCTTGATAAATCGTAATGATGCCTTGGTCCCTTGACATTCGAATTATCGGAATATTACTATACTGTAATTTAATGAATTGGATTTTATTTCGAATTTAAACAATTATTAAGGTTGTATTATAAGTATATGAGTTTTGTTTTGAGTAAAATCAGTAGTGTTTACTGTATTTTTCACTACTTACTACATACTCCATTGTAACTTTTTTCTTAAATTATGCATTATTTTGTTTAATTCGAAAGTACCGTGCACACGATTGACTACGGATTTTCTATCCACCTCTATTGCAATTGATCAGGGAATATTTTTCACTGTAAGCCAGAGCTCTGTTAGCAGTTCATGTCAAGTAGTCGATATCCATTTATGTACGTGAACTTTTTTGAATAGGTGCATGCTGTTGTCGGAGTACTCTCTGATGATACCGACCCTATGGTGACCGTGATGAAGTTGGAAAAGGCTCCTCAAGAGACGTATGCTGACATTGGTGGTCTGGACCAACAAATTCAAGAAATAAAGGTACATCTTTTTTCATATCATAGGTCTTTTATCTATATATTGTTTTAATTATGTACTAAAAATTATCCATTTATAGGAATCTGTTGAACTGCCTTTAACTCATCCCGAATATTATGAGGAAATGGGCATTAAACCACCAAAAGGAGTTATTTTGTACGGTCCACCTGGCACTGGTAATTGATACACAGTTTATTTAGTTTACATTTCTATTACTTTTGTATAGTTAATTGAATGCATCTATGCGGAATGAAGTTAAGAAGAAAACGTGGGATGTATATTTTTAACTTAGTGGTACGAGAGTATGTCAGAAATATTGCAGGCTTAGTTCCAAACCATTTCAGTAAAACAAGTTATACAAATTTTTTGGAAATGCATGTAAAAGTTAATTTCACATAATACAATAGTCAGTTTGAAATATTGTGTGTATCCCAAAAAAAATTACGTGCCTTAATTACAAAATATTTTATTGCTAAAAGATGCTAATCATCCAAGAGCCTTTAGCCATGTGTCCAAAAAAATGATGCTGATAGTCTTGCTCTACACAGTCGCCACAAACCTTTTAAGGCCCTGCAGTGGCAACACGTTGGTCTGGCATGCGAATATCCCAAGTTTGTTTCCCAACTGTGTCCCAAAAAAGGGGGGGGGAGGAAAATGTTTACTGCCAAACTGCTCGCTGTATTCCAGGGGTTGATTTTCTCAAGGCCTTGAGAGGTTTGTTTTTGGAAAACTAGATCCTATCGCAGCATGATTCTTGTACTGTAAAACTCACACCTTTTAATTAAAAAAAGGCTTGCAAAATGCAATAAAATAAGATATATCAAATCCTAAACTCGGACAAGTAGAAAATGATTTTAATCCGTATGGATTTTATGCAACATTTCAATCGATGGGCATTTAGGCCCCATTTCTCATCATCAGATTTTATCACATCATTCGTTTTTAGCATGGTTAATATTTTTATACCTTTGTATGAGGTTTACTTGAATGAGTTTTTTTTTTAATCTGCTTCACACACCCTTTGATAATCTTATACTGTCATTATTGTTCATATATATATATAGCCTTTATTGTTCTTGCATCGTAGGGCAAAAAGTTTGCATCAATTGAAAAAGAATACTGTTTTGGTTTAATCTGTTATTAAATATTGACTGAGTGCTGTTTCGCCATGTTTCTGATCCATTCGATCTAACATTTAAGTTTTTATTCGTAACCTGGTGGTTTGGTAATCTCATTTGAGTTTGCTAAGCTGTGGTTGTGTATATCATAGTTCAGAGGCTACAGAAAGCGATCAGTCTCAACTCAAATGACTGATGAGTCTTGGGTCATGATATATATAACTAGCCAACTCCCAATGCTTCCCCCCACCACCCTTATTGACTGCTCAATGCAGTCCATAGGCTCATTCTCTAAGTCTTGAAAGGTTCTTATTTCTCGAAAAAGCGTAAGTCCCCAACACAAGGTATAACCTTTGCTGTTTTTATTCAATAAAATGCAAGCTTTTTTCTCTATTTTAAATATGCCTCTGTCATATGCAAGAGGGCATTTTTAAATCAGTGTCGTCATATTCTAACTCATGAAGTGTTTGGGTAAGAAAAAATCCCACATAAGTGAGAATTTTCCATTGGTATGTAGTAACTAAGCTTTACGTTTCCAGCACTGGCGTATGCAGAGAGTGTTGATGGGGGTTGTAATCCCCCCAACCCCATGAACTTTCTGTGTATGCCTATGGTTTCCAGGTTCAGTTGAAACAGTATGATGATTGAAAAGCTGTTACACTTGTAAGAAGAAGAAAAAACCATTCAAATCTGGTGAAAATGTGTTCATTTTGAATATAGTTCTTATTTCATCCTTCTGACAATTACATACTTTTCCAGGCAAAACTTTATTGGCAAAGGCTGTTGCAAACCAGACGTCGGCGACATTTCTGAGGGTTGTTGGTTCAGAATTGATACAGAAGTACCTGGTAAACACATCTTGAATTTGACTAACGGTTGTTCAATGTCAATTTCTTATTCCAAATTTCTTAATCTTGTTATTGTTTGTAGGGTGATGGTCCAAAACTCGTTCGGGAGTTGTTCCGTGTGGCAGAAGAGCATGCTCCGTCAATCGTTTTCATTGATGAAATTGATGCCGTTGGAACTAAAAGGTAAACATGTTATCGTATTCTTTCTAAGTACCTCTTTTCTGTGTTTGAAAACACTGTGTACTCAAAAGCCACCCATTGTGCTTTATTAGATATGATTCAAATTCTGGAGGAGAGCGAGAAATTCAAAGAACTATGTTGGAGTTGCTGAATCAACTAGATGGCTTTGATTCGAGGGGAGATGTAAAGGTATGAATTTTGTGATTTTAATTATAAATATCTTACTTTTAATTCTGTTGCAAAGGTTTATCTAAAGAAGCTTTTAAACATAGGGTGAAAATTTTACTTCTATAAGTAAAAGGTTGCACAAAATCCGAAATTATTTTATATTTCCTATAATTTTCCTTATAGACATTTTCATTCACAAATGTTCTATTTGTTCATACTTGGATTTAATTAAAGTCAGAATAAAAAATAAGGTTATATCTTAAAATGTATTATATGTATACAAGTAGACATTAAATGTAGTGGAACCTGTCTAGCTTAGCTCCCAGGAATAAGCATATATTTATTTATTATGTAGAAGTTCCTATATGCAGCACGTACACATAGGTGCCAATCCGTCCGATTTTTTATCGGTCTTCCGGTTGTAAAACGATCTTCAGATTTTTGTCTAAAATCACCGATGTTTTTTTAAAAAACTATTTTTCTTGATGCGTATTTATTTAAATTTTTATGCATATGTGCATATTTAATAATAAATACGCTTAAATAAACGCAAATATCGGTAAAAAGACCAGAAAAATTCGTTTGTCATTTACGGTGCATTCATGGTGTGAATTTTAGCTCCAGCTATGACGTAGAGTGATGCCCCTGCACAACGAAATCATGCATCTGTATTTGTAGTTGTTGGGGAAGGCAAGAAAGAATGCGCTACACCGTTAAGGTTTTGGTCAAGCATGTGACTTTGTGTAGGGAAGCCATGTGTTAGACATATCTGGTATTTCTTTGCTCTGGAAAGAAAGTTTTGTTTTTAGGTGTTTTTGAAAACAACGTTAACGATGTCGACCGTTAATAAAAGGTACTACCAAACGTTTAAAGCCAAATATATGAAGATATTTAATTTTATTCAAAAATCAAGACTGGGGCCAAAATATGCTTTCTGCACGTGTTGCCGTAAAGACATAAGCATTACTCACGGTGGTAAACGCGATATTACTTTGCATTCTGAGACCGTTGAACATAAGGAGACGTTCAAGGCTGTAGAGTCTAATCATAGTATCAAGCCTTCATTTTTTGCATTTAACGATACCTCCATGATTAAAGCTGAATGTTTATTTACATCGTTTTTGATCGAACATAATTTGCCAATGAATTGCAGCGATCACACGGGGATGCTCTTTCGGAAAACGTTTCCTGACAGCAGTATTGCAAAACAATATGGATCTGCAAAGGCCAAAACTTCTGCAATTATGAAAGAAATGTCTGCAAAGGAATCCTCATCACTTGTTGAAAATTTAAGGTGCTATCCATTTTCAATTGCAACTGATGGAAGCAACGATGTTGATTCAAAGCTGTATCCAATAGTGGTAACTTTCTTCGATCCTTTGTGTGAAAAAATTGTGAATTGTCTTTTATCTATGCCATCTTTGAAAGAAGATGCTACTGGGTTAAATATTGGAAATCTTCTGGTAAGTGCTTTACAATCTGAAAACTTTCCAATTTCTAATTGTGTTGCCTTTAGCTGTGATAATGCACCTGTTATGATAGGAAAAAAGCAGGTGTAGCAGCGGTGTTAAAGAATCATCACCAAAATATTGAAATTATGGGCTGTTCCTGCCACCTTATTAACTTAGCAGCTGAAAAGAGTGCTGCATGTTTGCCATTTAAAATCGATGAAATTTTGGTAGACATTTACTATTACTTACAAAAGAGTTCGATGAAAAGGAATCAAATCACCCCACTTCCCACTTTCTTTGCAGAAATTTAAAAGGAAAGCTCAAAATTATGTGGATATTTCTAAGAAACAAAAAACTGAAAACTCCATGTCTCGTGAAGAAAGGTTGTTTTATTTTCTGTCGGAAGATATCAATAAGGCTTTCTGTTTATTTTTATCTTATACTGTGCCTGTATTTAAAAAAGCGAATGCTCAATTTCAGTCTGCGGAACCTCATATTCATATGCTAAAATCTCTTCTCTTAAAATTGTACAGAGAAATGCTAGTGAAATTTGTAAAACCAAGCGTCACAAAATTATGTAGTGATATTTTGAAAGTCCACTATCATGAGAGGAGTAATCAAAAAGATGATGTTGATATCTTAATTGGAAATGGAACACTGAAAGTAATCCAAGATTTTAACATCCATGATAAAAATGAATTTTATGAAAACGTCAGAAGCTATTTCATAGCAGCATGTGACTACATGCACAATAAATTTCCTTTTGAGTTAGAAGTGTTACATCATGCAGAGGTTACACAAATATCGAATTTTGAAAATGCATCATTTTCCAGCTTAAAATATTTTACAGAAAAATTTCCTGTTCTTTTGTTCAATAATACAGAAGATAAAGCTGTTGATGCTTTACAAACAGAATTCAGTGAGTTCCAGGCTTTTAAAGTTCCACAACATCCACAGTAATGCAGCATGCGAAAGACTCTTCAGTCAAGTGAAGAAAATTAGAACTGACTTCAGGTCAACCATGTCTGATGACACATTAGAAAATTTACTAATAGTTAAATGCAGACATGTGAAATGTTACGAGAATGTATTTGACAAAAAATTTCTCAAATGCAAAATCTTGCACTACAGCATTTGTAAATTCTAAGAATTAATATTGCGTTTAATACAGTTTAATCCTCTATTATTATTAATTTAATAAATACTTAATTTCCTCATTGTGCCTGTTTTTCATAAATTATGTATGATTTTGTTTAATTAAAAAATGGTGGCCCGCACCTGCGACTGACTACAGATTTTTCACTTCTAGAAGTTGGCACCTATGTATACAGATTGATTGAACATATTTTATTATCCTTTAGTTTACGGGTGGGACAGGGTATATCCCAGCAGATTTACGTCCCAAAAGAACAGGGCTGGAGTAAGTCCTATCCCAGCGGAATCTTCTTCCCAAATCAATGGTCAGTTTAGTAGTACAAATGGCTTGATCGCGGGTAATTACGAAAAAGGTAACAAAACAAAACCTATTGTATAAACAGAACCTTTCCCCTCCCCTGCTCTTCTTCACTGCTTTGTACGAAAGTTAACAATCAATTAGATTATCGGTGTTTCTTATCTTTCACTTACGTGCAATACATGCCCATTAAAGTTATTCAGGGTTGTATATTTGTACTTACGTGCAGCTACACCTCCCACCTGACCCCATGTAGGGGGCTTTCAGATATCACTTAGGTTGATTTGTGGGGGAGGGAGGGAAGAAGCGATATTTCCCCGTACGAAACAACAAATTTCTGTTTTCCAGCCCCATAAGCTAAAGGTTAATATAGTAAACTCTCTCAATAACATCATACAAATTAACATCTATTCTTGTTTCACAATAGTATTTTATTGTCTGGGTAAAAGCTGCACATAGTTATGTCAGTTGCGAAAACTTCTCTCAAATAAGTTTGGAAATGAATAATAGGTAGTCATTGATAAATCAAATCAAGTATGAAGGTTCAATTCGCCGGACTTAAGTTTGGATCTGGGTTGCCATTAACTTGTATCGATTTTGTTTTTACGAACATGCCATCTCTCCATATTAGGTGACCCCTTTGAACAGCCCCTTAGAGGTGAATACTTGAAGGAATTTGACTAATTGTGCAGGTTGAATCCATCCAGTCATTACTCGCAACGTGTTTTATTGCAGAACATAAATTGCACCACCTTTTTCTATTCCTACCATATTGTGGCACAGAAGTAACACACCTGTCAACCGTGTAGAAAAACCTTGTTTGATTCTCATTGACATACTGAGCATATACCATATTTTCTGCTGTTAATCTTTTACCAGCATTTCCACTGCAATGTGAAATTTGCACCAGTATAGTGGGGAACAGAGCTAAAAGTAGCAATAGATTATATACTAAGATCCGCACATTTTAATAATCCAATGATTTTGCATACGGATCGTTTTTTCTAGCAATGAAATGCATGGCTGAGTCTGTATAAATGGATTGGATTTCTTTTAGGTGGTCATGGCTACCAACAGAATTGAAACGCTCGACCCAGCATTAATTAGACCAGGACGTATCGACAGAAAAATAGAGTTTCCACTACCAGACGAGAAAACCAAAAGACGGATTTTCCTCATTCATACAGCACGAATGACACTGTCAGTAGATGTTAACATCGATGACTTGGTGATGGCAAAAGATGACCTTTCGGGGGCTGATATTAAAGTATGTTTTTATTTCCATTCCTTGGTTTCTATAATTATCTTTTGTTATTAAGACATCTAAATTGTGTTATTAATAAATGAAAATTATTTTAATTTGTCTCGAGATTAGTTTCATTATGTTCTTAAATATTGTTTGACACAACATGAACTTTGCTGTTCTTCCTTTATAAAAATTCCCAATTAACTAAAATTTTAGCTTCCAATTTTGAGAGTTACGTTTTTGATCGGATTCTTCTTAGAATATTGTAAATTAATTTAAATTTTTAGGAAGAGATTTTTTATTATTCTACAGAGTAAATATACAGTTCCAGAATTTTAAAGTCCAACATGTAAAATTTTTTTAATGCATTTTATATATCTTGTGCAAATATCCTTAATATCCTCATTTAAGCATGCTCATTCCAAGTTAGAATCAACAAAGCAGTACTAACCATATAGTTATGTATATCATGAAGGAAATTTTAATTTTTGAATTCTGCTAGTACTAAGTCCATGCCGTTTTCTTTACCAGTGTGTATTTTAAAGTTTGATTCTCCCCAGTGACAGGTTTAAATAAATCCCTTGAGAAACTAAGTCTTTGCACAGTATGATCTAGGCTATCCTTATGTCGTTAATCACAAAAGCAATACTACAGCTAACTCTCAAAAATGTGTATAGATTCAAATATTCACGGAGTTCAAACGTTTATATTGTAGCATATTATAGAAGTATATATATATATTTAGGTATCACAGTTTTCTGACATATTACGTATATTTTTATCAACCTTATCAGGCATAGTAATATTAACGCCATTTGGCACAGTATAGCCCAGATGCTCTTGCGCAAATAAAAAAGCCAAACAATGAATCAATATTAACACTTACGTTATGGCATGGTTAGATGGTGAAACGTTCGCAAAGAAAAGGAATGTTTTTTGTGTTCGGTGGGGCACGATCCCACGACCTCCCACTTGCCGGGCGTGTACTCTACCAACCTGGGAGGTTGTGGGATCGTGCCCCACCAAATGAAAAAAGAAATGCAAACGTTTCACCATCTAAACTACTCCATAACATCGGCGTTGACATTACGCCTAAAAACGTTGATAAAAATTGTTGCTTAATTTAATCTGCGTAGTGTTTGACTTGTATAGATACTACATATAATATACATATTCAAACACAAAAAATTACACTGTTTTTATTCAAGGCAAAATGGGGCGGGAATCTGATTCACTGGAAAAATAGTCTTGTACTAAGAAAAGGCGAAAGTTTGTAAGAAGTTCGTGTAATGTTTAAGTATTTCTTGTGGTTTTTTTTTCAGGCTATCTGTACTGAAGCAGGTCTCATGGCTTTGCGGGAACGCCGCATGAAGGTCACTAACGAGGACTTTAAAAAGTCAAAGGAAAACGTTTTGTATCGTAAAAAAGAAGGGACGCCAGAAGGTCTTTATCTCTAGTATATATACATACATCGTCTTCAGTGTCATGTGTTGGATTTAGTTTTCTTTTTTCAATTCACTGAATATTTCAGACTTGGTAACTTAAAACTTTTATACAAAATAAAGAATTGTAAACAGAAATGTGTGAGTCTTTTTAAATGTTTTATTGATGTTTTCCCAATGTCTTCATTGCTAAACTCGAAGGTTTTATATTATCACGAGTATATTATAGTGCTCGTTGTAGCTTATGGGATAATACTTATTGGTTTTCGTCTATTGCTTAGAGTAAACATAGAATTAATTTGTGCCCATAAGGTAGATTCAAAAAGAAAATAGGCAGCCTTCACCTGTTTTTAGACTTCCAAATTAGTAAATCATTACAAGGAGTGGATGAACATGTTGCAAAAACAAACATTTTAAAATAAACCAAAGTACTTTTTATTCTTATTACAAATTTCTTTAATAATAGAAAGGTATTTTAATATTTAAATTTCAAGTACCTCAATTTAGTTCTCGTTAGATATTGTCACTAAATTAAGTACAGTGGTACCTTGAGGTACGAGTGTCCCGATATAAGTTTCTTAGGACATGAGCAGACACTCTGTCGATTTTTTGCTTTGAGATACGAGCCTGTTTCAGTGACATCACAACCACCACTCTGCTTAGATTCTAAAATCTTGCAGTAACAAATGGAGGTTCTGCAGGTACAACCGCCGAGCGGAGGAAGTTACCTCTTCAAGTGAAATACAGTGATTGTTGGCAATGTGGGAAAAAGTTTCAGACTTATTGGAAAGAAACACCCTGTAAAAGTTGCAACTGGTCATGCAGCAGCGTTATTTAACGACACTTGCCTAATTCGTCTTAGAAACATTCTAAAAGGGAAGAAAAAACAAAGCTCCTCGTGCAGGCTTCTACTGAAACGCCCTGCAGATAAAAGTGATGAAAGCGTGACAAAAAAGAAAAGAAAAAAGCTAGTGGAGAAGAAAACTGAGCAACGGTGAAGTGAAAGAAAAAAAAATTTCATGTTGCATATGCTAATCGGCTCTGCCAACATCTATTTCCTTACTCTTTTACATGTACAGTCGAAACTGCATATATGCAAATGGACGCAGCAACAAAATCTTTCGCATGTACAGTTGTTTTATATAAAAGCGGTATGCTCTGAACTATATATAGCATTCAAATAATTTGCTTATTGAATTTTATTATTAAATTAGATATTCTTATTTCTAATTTTATAAATCATACACATTATTTCAATATTTATAATGCACAGTACTATTACTCTATTAATAAAAATAACAAGCAGTAATGTAGTAATGTATAAACACGTGTATTATATTTGTGGAAAACAGTGGACAAATTACAACCATATTCTTTTGTTATTTATATCTTTGTCTTATTGTTTGATTTCAAAAAATTTAAAATCGCCAACTTTTGATCAATATTTAAACATATAAGATGATGGCTTGAAGTAAGATATTGGCTTCGGCTCCCATGAGAGATGAATGTGTCGCCACATTGTTCTTCCTTTGCTTTCATTTTTGGACCCCTGTAATAGTACTATATGTTCGGATTCTGCATTCATTGGTAACAGAAAAAGAACACTTACGGACGAACTTTTTACTGTAGTCTGAGCTTGGTTTCCCAGGCCTTAAGACAGTGGTTCCCAAACTTCACCTTGATTGGCGCAGAAGGATTATTGCTGTCCTTGCGCCATAAAACAACCAACCACCTTCAAGCCGCAACCCACTTTATAGTAGCCAAAATACCTGCAACCCCAATTCCGCAGCCGCCATATTTGCATAACAAAAGCATTTTTACTAGAGTAAAGAAAGCACATTAATTCAATTATATTAATTACGTATGTTAATATATATTGTAGATATAAAGTTAGCAACCATGAGAAGGATGTTATAATGTAGCCATGTTGAAATGTAAAAGCGTTGGAAACATTTGGTATAAAATTCCTTACAAAAATAATTGCAACTTAAATAGTTACGGCGACCCTCCAGAAACCAGTTCGGGACCCCCTTGAGGGCCGTGACTCCTAGGTTGGGAAACACTTAAGAGGTTCAGATTCCTTGGAAATATTAAGGTGCAGCATGTCCCTTATGCCATAAAATTCGCGAATATTGAATTTGAAAATTATAATACTCCATCGCATTTGGTGCAAGATGACTTGTCCTTGCGCCATTCAAATCCAAGCAACTTTTTGCTCCCCAACTCAAGTTGCGAACAAAAGACGATGGACAAGTGAAGACGAAAGCAAAGGAAAATTATTTTTTTAAGCCTATGCCAGTTACAAACCTTTAAGCTGTTAGTCTAGCAAATGAATGCAAATTTGATCCATTAATAAACTTATCAAAATTAGTATCTGATTTTTTGAACTCTTGTGTACTCGTTGAGGTGAAAGTCTACATACTGAACATATGAGCGAGTCTATCAAGTTGATGGATATGTTTCTATAGATAACATTGGCTACTTGAATTTGTGGAAAATTGTATCGGTACACCGAGCGTCCGTCGTTTTGCGAACCTTTTTTAATAAAAAGTAGTATTGTCGGCGAAACTAATTGTAAGTTGCTGTTTTTTTATGCTAGGGCCTCGGCATGACAGTTTTGTAACGAAAAAGTGTGATGCGAGACGCCCTTCCTTTCATTGCAATGAAAACAAACCGTCTGTTACCAGCTCCTGACCTCAAACGTGGACTGGTATACCCTGCGAACACCATACGTACTCTAAGATTTGTCTGTAGAAGGTATCTTTCTACATCTGTTACCTGAGGGTTTCTGTTGTCATTTGAAATGTTGATATTTCGGAGGTGGGAATCCAAGGAGATGGCATGACAACAAAAAGTGAGGCACTAAGCACGTCTTGATGGTACCGTGCGGGGCATGGTATCTACCGAGGTTGTCCAGGCCCTTTAAAATTAATGAATCTCGCGAGTTAAAGGCTGAAAGCAAAGCCTCCTTTCAAAGTTTCTTTAATTTATATGTGTTTGTTCATTTGAGATATGGAAAGGGGTCACCCATGCTGTACCCGCGGTTTGACCTTATTTCTTGGGTGGGGGGGGGGCTTTTATTTTAGATTTTTTTTTTATTTCAAACAGTTATTGACGGGTCGGGTTAGCGCGCCATATGTTGGACAACCCTGGTATTCACAAAAGTAGGAATCCATGGAGAGGGCGCTACTCCTTCCAGGGATTTCTTCAAAGAAATGTGTTTTTGGCTCCATTAGCCTGGCCCTATTAGGAAAAAATGATTGTTTTGTATGAATTCAACTGCACAAAATTAATTTATTTTCGTATATGGAGGGAATCTAGGAACAAAATTAAAATAATTAGACTCAAAATAATTTTTTAATAGTGGTATTTTTTACAGACGATAACACAGCAACATTTAAACGTTTTTCTCCAAAACTAGGCAGTTCTCAAGAAATTTTTGGAAAAATAAAAATGTTTAATAGAAAAGTGACGCAATGTGCTTTCGACTCGGTCGTAAACAAAAACGAAGCAAATTGCATGCAAAATGCGCAATGAGCAGTAAACAGAGAGAAAATCAGGTAAAGTTGGGCCACAGATTAATTAATAAATAGTATTTAATCTGTGAGTTGGGCCGTAATGTTTAGCATTAAAGAATGGGAAGACTCCGCCCGAAAAGATAAACTCAGTATAGAAACCTTCCTCATTTCTTTGTCATTGCATCCTCTCCATGATAATATTTCTTCATTGCGATTTAGCTGTTTTATTGTTTTACTTATTTACTTTCTAAAGTCTTCTCTATACATTTTCACATGCCCACTCGCCGTTTGGCTTAGTCTCTGTTGCACATTTAGCATGGAACAATGTTTGCGACTAATTGCTTTCAGTAGAGTTGTAAAAAACCCGGGAATTTTGGGCACATTGGAAACTTTGGGCATAGAAACCAAGATAGCTAGAATAAAGGACGTATGTCCCGTCCGCACCTTTCTTCCTATTGGTTGATTGTGTCCAATCGACCAATAGGAAGAAAGGTAAGGACGGGACTACCTCCTTTATTCTAGCTATCTTGGTTTCTTCCCATCAAAGTTTCCAATGTGTCCAAAATTCCCGGGTTTTTTACAACTCTAGCTTTGGAACCGTCGCGCTATTCGAAGCAAATTGGACCTCTTGCCCTCTGATGCTGAGATTTTATTTTCTTGGAATTTTTCCATACCATGGTTGATAACTGGCATTGAGGTGACGGAGAATACTCTGGGTTGGTGGCTCGTGACTTTTCTTTTTACATTTAGTGAACTGTTTTTAACTTAAAGTCTGTCAAGCCTTTTTAGTAATACAATCTTTCTTTTGCAGCCACCTTTTTCACACCGCTTTTCATAATCAACAAACAACCGTTAGAATCAGCAAAGGTCCTAGTAGTTGCTGATTGGAAAGGGAAGCCACAAATATGGTTCCATATTCCTATAGTAGAGCTTCTGTAATTGCAGCAGGTGTAAATGACAAACAAGTGGCCCAAGCAAAATCAGTACTACTGAATATTGGAAGCAGATGTTCAAGACGTCTGCATTCTGTCAACTATACCAAGATCTGTTTTACAATTGCCGTTTCAAAGGAATTTAGAAGAAGAGCGTGGTAGCGCGTTTATGTTTTCCATGTGGGTTTTTGAAACCTAACTACCATTTAAGGGTTTATTTTGTTATATTTTAGTTCAATATAAGCGGAAAAAATGAATTCATTTTGAATTTATAACTCTTTAATTTTGTTTATCAAAAAAAAAAACCAAACAAACAAAAATACCCCACAGATTGAATGTGTTATTTATAATAATTAGGTATGGATCAGGAACTTGAAGATTTTTTCAATGAAAAGTTTCGTTTTCAGCCAGATAAGGACTGGATTCTACCACCTGTCGAAACGCTATTTAAAGAGCCTATATGGAAAATTGAAAATTTTATTTCGTTGAAAAACAAACTGAACACGGTAAAATCGAAGTTGAACGACAAAGATGAGAAGTGGCACAAGCACACGGCTGAGACGAATAAAGCGGGACTAGTCTTCAATCATATAAAACGATTTTTTAATCCTGAGTTTGTGACGAATGCTTGGTGTAAATTTTATGAAATTTTAGGTGCATTTCCTTTGGTTACAGACGCTGAAGAATTTCTAAGTTTGCATTTATGCGAAGCTCCAGGTGCGTTTATCAGTGCCCAGAATTATTATTTGTGCCTGAACTATCCAAAATTGAATGTGAGTATTGTAAAATGCTTGATTAATTACATTTTATAAATTTCTGCTTTTGTCCATATGTTTAGGTAGTTGTATGGACAGGAAATCTATATTATACTTCCAAAAAAGATGTCACACGTACACTTGGCATACTTCTGAAAACATTGGTGAAAATGATAACATCAAAAATATTAGTTAAAATAGCAACTACGTTAGTTTTCTCGATGGATAACATATTTTTGTTACATCAATAAATTAAGTAATTATAGGTAAACATGTATTATTACTGGTGTTCTGGTGTCTGCAAATTATCATCAATTCCTAAATTCCTGTCAAATTGGAAATACTTATTTAAAAACATAAGATGGTGGCAGTTGGGAGAAAAAGGCAAATTTGACTAGTTTTGAAAATAAAATGGGGGCGATGTGTAAATGATCACAAATGAAAAATTAAAAATATAGAAACTGGTATAAAATGATTTAAGTAATTAAAACTTAAGTTAACTTGACCAGTAAGCATCTGCTGACATGCAATAGTTGAGTAGATCTCTTGGCGCTACTGCACGAGATGCAACACACCTCAATTCTAGTCAGTGTTGCCAAAACTGGCAATTGGCTTGCTTAGCCGCAATGTTGTTTTCTCTGTTACGGAGTTTTTTGTGATTCACGGGTACTTGAATCCTATACGAACAGACAGCAAGGGTGCAGCCCGAAGCGGGGGCGGCCACCCACTACAACCCCTTCACTAATACACAAAAATTCTGTAAACAACATAGCGGCTGGTCACTGCATCATACAGACATGTCTTGTGCAATTTAGTATGATTTCACGAGGATAGAGAAGTGGGTTGTGACCGATCTCTAGTGTTTGACATATGCCTTACTCCAGATATACTTGACAGAATACAAATAGAAATCTTCAACTCGCCCAATACCTGTAAGATGTAAGTCAGAAGTGAAATGGTACTTGAATGCGTCTTTTGCTGAACCATGAATGTTACGCAATAGATAACTTCTTTCAATGTGCATATTTGCTATACGGGGTGATTCAGAGCAGATGCTACTGCAATTACATTTTTAAATGTTAGTTGTAGAAAAAAATTCAACTGTAAAAAAGTTTTTAAATTACGTAAGGATGTTGAGTATGTTACTTACTGTACACCAGATAGTATATACTTAACTATACAGAATCTAACTTTTTATATGGGCCCCTCTACCAAAAAATTTCCGATTAGAAAAACATTGTCCTCTATTTAGTTAGTCAAATAAAAGCAAGTTAATATTTCTAAGTAGAATATTTGGGGAGTTATTAAAAGCTAAATTTCACTACTTATAAATTTTTATCACTGCTTCGGCATTTTGCTTTCTTTGAAATAATGACAATTTTAGGGGAATATTTCTTTTGGGGGGGGGGAGGGGGAATAAAATTGAAATGCTCATGAAAGTCCGCTTTAACCAGCATACAAACTCAGAATTTAATCAAAGTACTATCTCATTTATTTTTTTTTTTCAATTTGGAGAAAACTCGGTGACCAAGTATAGAATTTTAAATATACAGTATCATAGCGATTATGCCGCATAGAAACATGGATCCTCTTTTATTTGACTAACTGGATATAGGTAGGGCAATATTTTTTTTTTAATTGGAAATCTGAGCCTGTAAAGAAGGCTAAACTTGGTACATTTTTATACATATACCACCCCCTGTACAATTACATATTTAACACCCTTACGTAATTTGAAAACTCTTTTCTTTAGTTTTAGTCGTAAAAAAAAAAATATTTTTTTTTTACGACCAATGGTTAAAAAGTAATTGGCCCTGTTGTGGTGCAACGGTGATACGTTTGCTTAGTGTGCAGTTATTCCAGTTTCGAAATGGGAAAATTCGGGAAATGATTAGTGTGAAAATTCGATCATGACTTTCTACCTATTTTCGAACTTTCGATCTCCAAAAGCAACATAATAAATATCATAACGAAGATTACATATAAAATTTATTTTGAGTTATTGCAGTGTGCATTTGTCATCTTTGTTTTGCTTAGGGAGAGTTCAAGTATTACGTAAGCAATATTTTGGCCATTTCAACCCCCTCCACCCAAGGTGCTTACATAATATTTGAATGCTCCCTTAGTTGATAGTTATGCAGTGAAAGTACAATATGGTTTTGGGCATATCTCGATTACTTCTTATAAACAGGTGCACATACATCTGATAAGTAGAAAATCTTCGCTTTCTACTACTGGGTTTTCTTTTTCTTAAGCAGGTGAGTGGCCTTATCTGGTGGGTATGGCTCGCCACGATCTGTTGAGCCCTACTTACGAAAAATTATTTGCGTCCTCGGGCAGTCGTTATTTTTTTTTTGTTAGAGAAAGAGTGAGAGCACTGTATCTTTTTCTTCCCCTCCCCCTCCTCCCAGTAGTTTTTCCATTACTTCTTTTTTTTCTGTCAGTGTAGCTTGCAAGCGTAATGGATTAAGAACTGATTAAATAAGATGCTTTACTGCATTTAATATTTAAATCATATGAATCAACTAATAATTATAATTAAAATTAAGAAAGCGAGCGTGTGCATGTATAGTAACATGCTATATTTTATTTTAGTGTTGAATTAAAGATCTGCTGATACTACAAAAGGTTTTCTAGTAGGCCTGCTGAAAACTATTTTTTTATTTACAATTTTTTTAAAATTGACTTCGAAAAAATATGTAACTTTTGGTGTGTTCTTGTGCTTTCAAAAAATATTTTAAAATTCAATAAAAAATGCATTCATTTATTTTTTCACGATCTGTTATGTAATGCCAATTATGTGTTTATTGAATTGTTCAAGAATATAGATTTGTTAAGACTATGCATATTTCTTTGATAGTGGATATGGTTTGCCAATACGCTGAACCCATATTACGAAGGTCATTTGTTGCAAAAGGTTGTTGTGGATGATCGTCTGATATTCCAGACGTTAGATAATTGGATTTTTGGCAAAGAAAATACTGGCGATGCCATGTCTTCAAATTTTGTTAAAGATCTGTCAGAGTTTATGGCATCACAGGGACAAGTCAATTTGGTAACATGCTTTCTATTTTGTTAAAATTGATTTTGGGATGTTGTAAAGCTTGAAGTGTTTTTTTAGTATATAGCAGCATAGTAATTAATATTTTTGAGAAGTTTTGAGTATTATTTAAAATGATTTTTTTTTGTTATTTATTTGTTTTTAAAGTTGAATTTACTTGTACAAACCATGTTTCAATGAAATGCTATGTGACAGAGAATTTCGCTGTGTTAGTTTATAATTGTAGTCGTTTACATGTTTTTATTTCCTCACTTTCAAAGGTAACTGCTGATGGAAGCTTTGACTGCAGTGCAGATCCCGGCGAGCAGGAGTTCCTTGTCTTTGACTTGAAGTTTTCTGAAATCCTCGCTTGTCTGCATGTTCTTGCTCCTGGAGGAAATTTCATCATTAAAATCTTCACTTGCTATGAATGTGCTACCATTTGCACAATGTACCTTTTGAATTGCTTGTTTAATGAGGTAAATATAGTATTTTTATTGATTTAATTTAGTATTTTTGTGCCGGTTTTCAAACCTTATTTAAAAAAAAAAATTACAATAAATTGGGAGTCAGTTTCACGTCAATTTCATCTATTCAATCAAGATATGCATGAATATGGCAAGTTAAAAAGTAACTAGAAAAAAAAGAAAACTTTTGTTTTTCTTTTTTTTCTAATTTATGCCAATATTATTATTAGGTTTATGCCAATAGCAGGCATAAACATTTTTGAAAATTCTTACAACTCTCTAAGTTGGTGTCGTATGACTCTAAAATTTGAACTGTCTATTTGATGTGTGCTTCATTAAGGCCTGTAAGAGTGTAAGATCAAAATTTTTAGTTGCAATATTTCTTTCTTTTTTAGCCTTCTCTTGCATTTATATTTTTATATGAGGTCTTTATTCTTAAGTTTCTTTATATGTGCTTCAAGTAAATTATCTATATCAGATGCAAAGATATCCAGTTTTAATCTGTTGACAAGAGTAATGATTGGTTTTGGGTTCTGCCGTACAATCTGTGTTCTTGAAATCTTTTAAAATTAGGGGTTGAAAAAAAAAAAAAACGAAGGCAAAGTTTCTTCCAGATATCTTTCATGTTAGTTTTTGTAACTTTGTTTTATATATATATAATAACTTTTATTGTTCTAAAATCGTACATGATTCTTTCCAAAATGATGTTGGAAAAAGTACAAAACTACAGCTAGCTAGGGCATTTGAAATAACTTCCATAATCTGGATAATTTTTAATATTATATCATTGAAAGGAAATTTGCAAAGTGGGAATTGCACATATATATAAATATATGCTAATATATTATATGTACAAATATATACCATATTGCATCAGTATTATTACATTTAATATGAGATGATATAAGTAACTCAACATTTTTTACATCAGCATCCGCGATAATTTATTATGCAGGGTTATGACTGTGAAATTACAAATTTATTACATCTGTGGATGGTATGCTATTTTAACGATTGTTCTGACTCCATCACAACATCCAACATTATAAATTTATTGCATAAACTTTACCTTTCAATGGCACGCTTTGCTGGATGCCTAAAGCTGAAAACGGGATACGCCCTGTTGCAAGTCAACATGAGTATTAGAACTCTGTGTTCTAGCTTCACCCTCTAAGATTTCTTGACAATCTCCACAGGAATGAAATAACAGCATGTGTAGCCCTCCCAACGAATTAACAGTCTTTAACAAAAACAACTTTTAATTGCCAAACATAACATGTTAGAAAAGTTAAATTTTTGGAAGTATTACTATATAATGAACAACAAACATCTTTGTCACGACCAGTGTGAATCAAGATCGTAGCTCTCAAAAAAATAAACAAAAAAAGTTCTGCACTGATTTCTTGCCACACTACGGTTTATACTGCCCTTTTGTGCCAGTGTTGCCACACTTTAGATCTATTACGTTACTGGCTATTGAAATGGCACTTGCTCTGGACACCCGTCTCTTCCAGCGTCTTATGTATTCCAGCAATTGCTTTGACCAGTGTTCTTCCACACAACTGACCGCAACACATCGAACATAAGCATGGCTCTGTGTCTACATAAAGTTAATGTAATAAATAACACAGTACATTACATGATTCGATGGTTGTCTCGAAACTTTTCATTAGGCTAGATTTGATCCTTAATGGGCGTGGTTGTGTGTGTAAATGTATTATAGTTTGAGATTATAGTAATTCATCAGTTTCATTCCAGACTCATAGTGCCATCTTTCAATAGAGAAAATACACCACATATTAATCACCACTTGTTTACCTCGTACTGCGATTCGAGAGTTCCCGAGAGAAAGACTGGCTGTGGTTTAGAAATATTGTTTTCATCAACTTTATTTCAAATGCTTTAAATAGCCTTGGAATACTAAACTAAAATGAACATTGACTAATGATGTGGATGGAATAGAAGAGATGAAATGATGTAAAAGTCTGTTTGTTCACTAATGTACAATTCTATTATTGCAATTACTACCATTTTAAATTATGAAACTGAGGTATCCTATACTTCGTGGCCAATTTAAAAAGCTTGTTCTTGAAATTTTGTATCATTTTTTCATCTCGATTCCTTACAGCAGGGGTTCCTAACCTAGGGTGTCCATACCTTCAAGGGGGGGGTGCAACAAAGAGTGACATGGGTATGTATGCGATGAGTCATTACTCAGGTCATTTGCAATTTCTTCTTGATAAATTAAAATCTTATTTTTTAAGTACCATGTCTGTCCACCTATAGTGCATGCGATTCAATAATTAGATTTCTTCATCTTGAAATGCAATATTGTTTTTGTAAGGGGTGCAGGGTATATAAAAGGTTGGGAACCCCTTCTTGTAGAAATTTAATGTTCGGGACTTTTGAAAGTATGATACAAAAAATTTTAGTAATGATTTGTGTTTGTCATTTATGTTATCAGGTTCACGTTTTTAAGCCTGTTACAAGCAGAGCTGGGAATTCCGAAGTTTACGTCATTTGCTTAGGTTTTCAGGAGATAAATTCGTTTTTTCTCGATATTCTCATGAAACACAAAAGTAAGATTATTTTGCCAAATTGTCATTTTAAATTTTCAGTCCTAGAATATTTTTCTTAAAATTTATTTAACGGAGTTTGCTTTTTGTTATTTCGATGTATTATTAACTAATAAACCTTGTTAATTTAATTCGTCAGCATTAATTTACATTTGAATTGCTAATTTACCTTTGCAAGTCTGTTCCGAACACAAGTTAATAGATTCATGATTTTCAAAATGTTATACCTTTTGTAGATACTAAAGATTTTTCATTATTTTCCAAATCTGTCATTCCGTTATCTTTTATGGACCAATTGGAGAAATGTAACCAGTTTTTTACCGATTGTCAAATAGCAGCAATTGAAGAGAATCTATTGTTGTTTAATTCCATTCAGCATGAGAAACGACGTCACCTCGATGAGATTAGGGATGCATGCGTATCAACATACATTCAAAAATATTCCTTGCAACCCTTGCCTGCTAACAAATACCAGAAATTGTTCCGTCTGAAAAGGGTAAGCTCATCTTGGATAACTTTTTGCTCTTGTTTTTCTACAATTTTGTAAATTTGAAACAATTCTAAATTTTATGCATTTCCGTACTGATAATCTGGATTTCAATCTTTTATCTAGTCTTTCACTTACCATTGTAGTGTGCTGTCTATTTGTGCTTTCTACTACTTCCTCACAACTACATTCAATTGTCCGTACCTTGTTTGATGCCATTAATTAGGCTAATTGAAATTCTCATGTGTCAGAATATTGATATATTTTTTCTCCATTATGTGCATTAACATGCCACACACACACACACACTCTCTCTCATCACACATTAACTCTAAACAAATAGATATAACTTTTTTACATGAACCATACTGCATAAATAACAGGGTGGCCAGTTTCCAAAAGAGTTATAAAATCATTGAAGCAGAGCAAAATCGTGTCAGAGCAGCCATTCTAATCATTAACAAACATATTGACACTATTCTCTTGTCTCAGCATTCAAACGAGGACATGGTTTACTTAAAAATTCTTACTAATAGTTTCCAAATGCTAGTAGCAAGCATTTACCTAGATTGCTACACAAATATCGAAAGCAACCTCATAAAATTGGATTCCATACCGCAGCTTGGGTCAAACAACTTTTGCTTTCTTACATTAGATAGCAATGTGGGTGTCTACCAGATCATGAAAGTCAAGAAATGAGAGAAAAAAGAGAATGAAAGAAGCGAATGAAAAAAATTTCACGGAAGTCAAGAACAGGGCACTAAATGGATGTTGTAGGTTATGGTTTTGCTCGGTTTCTTTTTTTTTAAATTTTATGCAATCATTGAATTGTAATTTTTGTACGATATTTTAATGAGTTTTTACTGGTTTAGTTATTTTTGTCATAGCTTGGCAATTTTTATTTATTTTTAGCTATTTCGGCAATGTTTATGGATTTTTAGCTATTTTTTATATGGCTATTTTATCAGTTGTAAACAACATGGTCAAGGAATGTACAAAAATAGTCAAAGTCAAGGAATCGAGATTTTTAATTTTAGTAGACACCCTGCTAATAGCAATGCTTGCTTCACATCTTGGTTTGACACCCTAATTAATTCTAGAGGGAGAAAACTGGAGACATTTCTATCTTCAAAATCACTGTGGGTGATAAATAACAACACAAATAAGCAGACTTTTCAATCTTTAAACAGGGAAAGCTACATTGATTTGACAGTAGCTTCATATTCCCTCCTGCCTTTCATTAATAATTGGGTTGTTGCACATGAAGAAAGCTATTCTGACCATAGAATTCCCAGCTTCACAATCTCAACGTCTCGACATAAAAATACCTCTAATAACATGGGACCGAAAAGCTATAGATATATAACAAAAAATGCAAACCGGGAGAACTTTGGTAAAAATCTCTTTTGCGAACTCTCTAATTTATTTTTTAATGAATTTCTTACTAATATCCTTTTTAACTTGGACATTCTCGACACCAAACTCGCTTCCATACTTGAAAGGGCAGAGGATATTGAAACCATCCTAGCAACGTGCAATCTTGGACTTAAAAACGCTTGTAGAAAATCAATGTCAATCATTAAAAATAATAGTAGATATAATACAGGAAACCAGAAAACTGTTGGTCGGTGGATGAAAGAATTAACTAATTTAAGAAAAATTGTAAAAAAAAAAAAAAAAGAAAACTTACAATAATACTAATTTGCGAGATGCAAGAAAAAAGGATTACTTTGACTGGAAAAAACAATACTCGGACCAAATTAAAATCTCAAAATTACAATCTTGGAGAGAATTTTGCTCCTCCACAATAGCAGCACAAACATGGAACATATTATACAAAATAGTCTCCAACAAAATTAATCCTCAAACAAACTTACACAAAATTAAGAATTCGAACGGCGATTATACAAATAACCTGAAAGATACCGTTGACGTCATTATGGACCATTTCGTACCTTATAATGAGGACAAAGCTGATACAAACTACCATGAGTACTGTAGGCAATTGATGAACAACAAAGTAGACACGGAAAATGATTTAAATTTCACTTTGTGCGAAATTTATATTATTGCGAAACTTCGATAACGAAAGGTATGAAACCCAAAAAATCTCCCGACAGAGATGGAATTTGTAGCAATATCATTAGTAAAACTATCGAATTTTTCCTTAAATTTCATGAAACACTCTTTAATGAATGCCTAAATAGAGGCAAATTTCCGAATATTTACAAACAATTCATCATTGGCTATTTTGAAAAGCCTGGCAAGGAAACTTCCGACGATGCCTCAAAATATCGCCCCATAAGTTTGCTTCCTCTCAGCGGTAAACTACTAGAAAAGCTAATGATTAACAGGATTATGTATTATTTAAACAGAGAGAAGCGCTTAAGTGAGAACCAATACGGGTTTATATCTCAAGAAAGTACCACTGATGCTGTTTATAGGGTAAAAGAGTTTATTCAAACAAACTTATCAAATAAAAATGAAGTTTTAATGGTTTCTTTGGATGTGATGGGAGCTTTCAATGCAGCATGATGGCCCGTAATATTAAAGCAATTTCATACCTTCCAATGCCCGAAAAATCTTTTCCAGCTGGCCAAAAGTTATTTTAGCGATAGAATCGCAACTCTTGACACGACAACAATCTCTGTCAGCAAAAGGGTTACCAAGGGATGTCCGCAGGGATCATGTTGCGGACCAGGATTTTGGAACATTTTCTTTGATTCTGTATTGAAGTTGAATTATCCCACCGGTGTAGAAGTAATTGCATTTGCTGACGATCTCCTACTTCTAATTACAGCGAAAACTGGGTTAAAATTAGAAATGACTGGAAACGTTTGCTTAAACCAACATTTTGAATGGTCACCTAACAACAAAGTTATTTTCAGTGAAAATAAATCAAAAGCCATTTACTTCATACGTAAAAGGGTAAACCACTCTGTATTGGCTTTCATGGATGGCAAAAAACTTGAAATAGTTAAAGATCTAACGTATCTCGGTGTACATTTTGACAGTAATTTGAATTGGAACCTCCACGTCAATGATATTTGCAATAAAGCTCTGAAAATAATTAATTCATTATCAAAAATGGCTAAGGTCTCCTGGGGAATAGGATCACCAGCATTAAAAATTATCTATGAAGGTGCTATTGTTCCCTTGATGAATTATATGGCACATGCGTGGATCACAGCTTTAGGTAAGTTATACAACCAAAGGAAACTCAAGTCACTTCGTAGAAGCATCGTTATTCGGATAATCAGAGGTTTCCGTACTGTGTCCTATGAAGCTGCTTGCTTGTTGGCGGGACTTACTCTGATCTGTTTAAAAATTAAAGGAACATCAGAAACTTATCACTTCATGGAAGAAGCTAGAAAAACACAGTCACGACTTACAATTTGCAGTTTCCTGATCGCATTCAAGCTAGTTATCTTTCCTTGTAGATCGTTGCCAACCTGTAGCCCTATAGTGACACAGAAGTAACATATTTGGCTTTTGTAACATTAACCCAGGCTTGATTCCAGTAGTACCATAGAGTGCTACTGCTGTTTTTGACGTAGAATACATCTATAGTTTCGTAACTATACTTGAGCCGTTGACTTTTACAAAAACACGAAAGTTTTTAAATGAAAATAATTTCCCAGACAATACATTCGATAACAGTGTTAGTATCTCACTGTAAATGGGAAGGACTAATGTACTCAGTAACAAGTAGTGCTGCCATCTTGAAGTATTAAAATTGTCATGCCATGTGGCTGAATATTAGTGTAACTGTGCTCAGGTGTGATAGCACTCATGTGAAGTGTCGTTTAATTTGTCTCGGTGAGTTCTACAAGTATATGGTAAATAACAAACAGTGAACATTTGAGAAAATTGCGGTGTAATTTTCTATCACAAAATGTCCTGACACGTGGACAATAAACCGCTTTAAACTTATCAAATGCACATTCGTGAGGATACATTGGCTCATCAGAATTCCCAAAAGTCTAAAATCACCAATACCGAACATCAAAAGGCTTATCGAAAGCATCTTAAACCTTTGCACTCCACAGGCTCCGCTGGAGCGACATTCAGTATATGGCTTTGAATTCCTTTGGCTAAATAGCCTGGAGTGCAAAGGGTTAAAGTTAAGGTGGCTGAGCATTATGAGGCTATTTTCACACAACTTGAGCCCTAGTTAAGCACATATAGTTGGGCGGAAGTGGCCAAAAAGTGGCGGAAAATGATTTGGAACTCATGGATGTGGATACTAGTCATCCTGTGATGATGATGAGACTCCATTGCAGTTATCATGAACATATGATTCAAGCGGCACTTACAATAGGATTTGGTAATTGGAGACTATACATTTGCATTGCAACATTCAACTATAATAATGAATTTGGATATCCTTGCGATGTTTATTACTGACTGTGGTTTAAGAATGATGTGAAGACCATGCAAAAAGTGTTTCCACAGCTTCGTCAAAGAGTTCCCTGAAAGCAGTATCGAATATTTCAAGTTGTTGAGTTACTGTCAGAGTAATTTGTCTATCAGAAGGCTGCCACCTTTGGGACCGTTCACAAAGGACGTTTGCATGATTTTGGCACTTTTTAACTCCCCTCCCCACGTCCACACTTGTCCGATTTTATTCAACCTCCCCTGTGGCAGACGTCTGACAGACAACTATTCCCTCCCCCATGTCCTTCAAAATTCTAAAAAAAAAATTGTCCAACATCTCGAAATTATGTAAAAAATATTTTTTTCTATTATTCGTTATCTTGTATTATTCTTTTCAGGATGTAGGTGTATTACATTTGCCCATAGGCGAATGTAACTGACTCCACACCACTTAAGCAATAAAAAAAATTTTCTTAGGACAAAGCGTTTCCACTCATCAGTGCTTGCAGAGTTTCAAGGAAGGAGCAAAACCACAGTAAAACCTATGGAAATCCAAAGGCCAGAAGAGGGTGTGCCCCTTTGATCCACCCCCTCTCCGAACACAAGTGTACACTGCCATCCTATTAGGCATTCCGGCTGATTATTCCCAGTTATCTGAGGGGACTCGCATAAGGTCACTCGGCACTTTTAGCTTCCTGTGTCTCCCCCCCCCCAAACAATCAAAAAAGTCATAAAATATGGGTAGTGTCTATCTTCTATACTTTCTAAAAGGCCCCTGTTTTTTCTGCAATCTCAACACATGCTTCAATTTATTACGTAATTTACGTTTGAAAAAAAAAAGAGTGTATTTTCCATCAAATTTATAAGAAAAAAATTGAAATGGGGAATTTACTGAAAAAAGAGGTGTATGTCT
>QLNU02014176.1:10756933-10776136 GCA_006491805.2 Dysdera silvatica
ACAGAGAGAATGATTTCACCATGATTACCGTGTATGCAATTGAGACGTCTCAGATATGAGGGACATAATCTTGGTGAATCCAAATTACCAAGGCAAACAGACTTTTCTTGGTCTGTACATACATCCATTTTCAACGTTTCCATCTCTTAATTAGGGAATGTTCCCGGGCAGAGAAATGATGATCTACTCTAGGAATATAAAAAAGATCTGTGAAAACCACATGATAGTCGATACGTAAGTGCCTATCGTACTAATTGGAGATTTCAGTGTTGATGCCAAACTTAACTTTCATGCTCAAAGCTTCATGAAAATACATTTCAGTCTAGATTAGGGTTGTCCAACATACAGCTCATGGGCCACAATCTGGCCCACGGGTTGTCCAACATACAGCCCATGGGCCACAATCTGGCTCACTAACAGTGTTAATCCGGCCCGCTGATAACTCTTTGGAATAAAAAAATCTTCATAAATAAATGTTAGATTTTTTTTCAGAGGTAAGGGAAAACAGCGAGTAAAGCATGGGTGATCCCCTTCCATATCGCAAGTGGAAAAAAATAATAATAAATAACCATTAGAAACTATGAAGGGAGGCTTTTAGTGAGATTATTATTTTTTTTTACCAAACCGCTGGCCCGAAAGATCTGTGAAAACTTTTTAAGTGGCCCGCTGCCCAAAAAGGTCAGACAATCCTGGTCTAGATTATCTGCCTATCATATCAAAGCTCTCATGATACTTGAGTGGTACAAATATAAATTTAACTTTCACCCATGATATTTACGTCAATCTCTTGTTATATATATGTTACTTTTCACACCGAATAACCCATTGTACACCGACTTTGTCTTTAAGAAGTGTAAATTTGTTTACAATTAAGAAATTAAATTTTAAACCCACACTGACCGGGTACTTTATTTAGACAATACCTATCACACGATACATATTCTACAACCATAAAAACTTGCAGTCGTAACCCCGACACATCCCCGTAAATTTTTCTTTTGGCCAAGTGTAGTCCAGGTTTAGTTACCTAGGCAATAGATGTTTGAATTCTTTAGAAAATTGCAAGTCTCAGTACATCATTACCTGTCTGTCATTTCATTGTAAAATCTAGACGGACAAATAAGTTGACAATTCACAATGGGTACAGAACCCTCTACTTGTTAACGAGACCATCAGCTATAGGGAAGTGTGGCATTATGGTGATATCAAAGAATAAACATATCTTGATAGTTTATTCCTGATATTGAATTATATATATTATTTTTTTCAGTGTATAAAGACAGCCCAGGGTGTGAAATATGGAGATAAAAAACTTCTTTATTTAAAATCTAGGGGTGTAACCTTTGATAATATAGAACAACGGAAATATATGTCTCGAGAAGAGTTGCTTTCTGATTTAGAAAGTAGAGTAAATGACTGTTTTCCACTCACATCAAAGCGACCTGCTTCTAACGTTCCAGCATGGACACCAGTATGGAGGGTAAAAATAAATTTTCTGAACTTCTATTTTAGTTTTATCAAATTATTTTTTTCGCATCCTGTCTGATCAGTTTTTATATCCATATTAACTACCTTTTTCATGAGGTTTGTTTATATAAGGTAAGTTTTCTTTCTGTTTTTGATTTGCATGCGATTATCATTATTATATTGTCTGCTATAGATACCATTAATGCATAGCATAGGTGCCAATTCTTCCGATTCAAATGAAAAGCTTTCGAGTTTTTATCGGTCTTCCAATCTTCCATTTGGAAAACTTCTTCCAATTTTCGGAGATTTCGCCTGAAATCCCCAATATTTTAATTAAATTTTTTTTTTAAAATATCTATTTTTCTTGGTACTTATTCATTTTTGTGCATTTGTGCATATTTAAACATTCGTAAATACGAACAGTAAATAAGCAAGAAGAACACATTTGCCGTTGATGACACAAGCATGGTGATTGGCTATAGGTTTTTCACATCTATTGTTCTATCATCTAGTTGGCACCTATGACTTAGAATAAACATTAGCAATTGTTTACTTTTAACAGTGCCAACATATCAGTTTATAGAATATAAACATTAGACACTTGAAACAAAGGAAACATTAAATAACATATCTATTGACATGCAGCTGAGAAACGAAAAATATAATAAAGGTATAGTATTGGAAATGTCAGCAATATTTGAAAAAGAAGATTGGGGGGAAAGGGATTTGATTGATTAAAATTTAGGAAATGAGATGGCACCAATGAGATTCAGCTTGACCTTCATACTATGGTGTACAGAAATGCCAATTTGTATGGATTTTAACTTCACTGTATGGTTTTACTGTTTATACCAAGAAAACTACGGAAAACCTTATTCAAGATCTTTTCGTGCAATTTTCTACCAGCCCCTTAAAAATTCATATATATATATTTTTGTTTTGTAAAAAAATGCACCTTTCAGATGGCTTGTGCCTTCTATGTTTGGACGCGATACTTTCAACTTGTCTATTCCCCTCCATTGGCGTCTAACCAGTATATATCACAAGGAACCAAACACATGCACGGGAACTCGTCTTACTTGTTTGTCACATGATTCCCTGTTGCGCCGTGTGGAGCGCACCAAGCGAAAGAATAAAATCAGTGTTTTTGGTGCCTTTTGTGTATGTGTTTGCATGAGAACTATTTCTCTGTAATTTTTTATATCTAGCTTTGTGTGTGAAAATTGCTTTGAATTTGGATTGAAACATTGAAATGAAATGCAGCCGAGATTGTGAATCAGCTGAAGCAAAAAAAAACCAAAAAAATTGACAGATACAACTTATCGACAAGTGTGTCGCAATATTTGTAAGAAAGAATGGCCGTTTTACAAAGCATTGAAATTTTTTAGATTTTTACGTGGCCCCACAGTTTTACCATGTTTTGAATACCTTTTTACTTGCAGCGTTTTATTAAAATTTCAGAAAAATTTCCTCATCATACTTTAAAAAATAGCGTGCGATTTGCACCGAGATTTCACGACATATATTTCGGGATATTTCCCCCTTATGCTTTCGTTATCTACACACGCAGAGGCGTGCAGATTAATTTAAAAGTAAATTTACCTATTAAATAAATTTAATTAATTTGCGTAATTTATAATTCTATTCCGTGAAAAAACGCTATCTGGTGCATGTTTCTAGAGCTTAAGAAATTTGACCTAAAAAGCTATTTTAACGTTAATTAACGAGTAATGATATTTTTGATGTATGATTTCGTTCTTGATGCACCACCTATCGGCAAAATTATGAACTTTTTAAATGTGATGTAATTAACGAGTGTTGGTAATTTTTTAGCCCTGATACACCACTTACTCGCAGGGTACGAAGTCAGCAGTCTTTAGTCATATTTTGCACCTATAAATTTTCATCCAAAAATATATTATGTTTGCAGTGGGAAGTGGGTAAGTTTTGTTGACAAAAGCTAATTTGCGTATTTCAACAATTTTAGCTTTTCAAGAGAAGAACAGGGAAGAGGTTTCAAAGAAAAAAAGAATTTGATAGTTATGTAGTTTTACTTTTTCAATGAAACATTTGACTTTTCATTTTTATCGTGCTCATTTATTGATTAAACAATTATTTACCTACTACAAAATTCTTGTGAAACCAATTTTTTTGTACAAAATAATAAACTTCTGGTGTTCACCTGCTACAAAACTGGTGCAAAAGCTTTTTTTTCTACAAAACTGATGTGAAAGTTTTTTTTTCCTACAAAACTAATACTTAAAGCCATTTTTCCTTTTACGAAATTAATATAATAGGTCATTTCTCCTGCTACGAAGCTGATACGAATGGTATTGGTGAGAGTGTGATCACTGCATGAATACATAAACATAACAGTTGAGTCACATTATTAAGAATACTTGCATGTAGTTTCAAAGTGGGGGGAGGGTACAAATATTGCTCTGTGACAATGTGGGTGCTTTACTTGTAAAAATATTTTTGCAGGAAATAAAAGAGCACAATTTTACTGAAAACTATGGAAAATTCTTTACTTTTTTACTAAAAACTATTGAAAATTCTTGTTTTTACTTATGACTATTCTCTCAGGTTGGCATCTCCGGGTATATTTATCCACCATCGAGCTTACCGACAGCACAGCTTAGTGTATAGAAAGGTCCTGTCCACAACCACCTAGCTGTATTTGAAAATTATTCTACTTCAGCATCAAAATCAAGGTCCTACTGTTTCCATGGGACTGCTGGTGTCGAATAAAGCTATTTTGAAAAAAACAACAAGAAACAGCATCCAGTCGGAACAAAATTTACTTGCTGGAAAAATTACTCAATGGTTTTTCATCAACATTTGCATTAATTACATGGAAAAAATCACATAATTTCATTATTTAGTATATGGTTTTTTAATCATAATTATATGGAATGAACGTATGTTAATTTCTGAATATGCTGAAAACGGGCATTTCGATCAATTTAATACCAGTCTCTTTGCAATTTGGTTTAAATAGTAGTCCATGTACTACACCATTCTGCGAAATAACTGGCAACAATATATATACGTTCGTAAAGAGATTATATATTGTCCTTCGTAGCTCAGTGGGTAGAGCCTCCGCCCGGCAAGTGGAAGGTCGTGGGTTCAGGTCCCACCGAAGGCAGAAATATTTATTTTCTTTCGAACGTTTCACCATCTAATCACGCCATACCATCGGCGTTGGTATCACTACGCCAATAAACGTTGATTGATTGACATTGTTGTTTGATTTAATCTGCGTAGTGTTCGATTTATATAAAATAAAATTTCTGAATTGTTTACCTTTCATTACTCAGTAAAATATAATCTTTCTGACCATTAAAAATATTAATCATTCTCTTTGCTCACTTCAACAATTATTTTTTTTTTTTATTTAATTTTTTTAAAAATAAGATGATTTTTTTTTTTTAACCAGGAAATTCGGTTTAACATGAAAAAGAAAAGTTATGAAAACTGGATTACAACTGGCCGGACAGTATCACACATACAAAATTCGAAATTTGGCAATCCAACAATTCTCACATTGTTGAATGAAATGACATTGGATGAAAATGTAAGTTTGAGTTTACTTCTTAAATTACAATGAAATCTTGATTTGGAGTATTTCCTATTCTGAGTACTCCATAATACTAGTTGCATTGCTGCAATCGTAAATAAATGTACATATGTATGAATGGACTGATCTTGGTCAACTAAAGAGCTGCAAGGTTATTATTCTGCCTTCACTTGACAAAGGGAGCAGTTGGCTCCCGAAACGTCGTGTTTTTAAACCTTACGCCAGTGTCGAAATAACTGTTCATTAAAGTTATTGTCTTGCGTGTACAAGATTATTGTTTTGTGCATGCAAGATTATTGTCTTGTGCATGCAAGGTTATTGTCTTCTGCATGCAAGGTTATTGTCTTCTGCTAATAGCGTTTGTGGTGATCACCAAAGCTATTGCATATAATCAAGAGTAACAAGTTGACTTTTATTCAAGACACGAATGTTAAGTATGTAGTATTTGAGATTACATTATTGCTAACTTGTTCACTTCAAGATAAGCTCTTAAAAGCCCTTACGAGCCCTGCTGTGGTCAGCGGTGATGTGTTCTCCTACTGTGTCATTATTCCTCCCGGGTTGACTCTCAGTGATGGGAAAAAAAAAGGAACGCCAAGTGACTAACTGTTCACTGTAGTCTGAGGGTTGATTCCCTAGGTCATAAAAGATTTGGATTCCTCAGGAAAATGTGGGCCTTGACGCAGCATGACCCTTGCTGTCCTTGCACTGTAAAACTTGCAAACAAATATAAAAGGACTTAGGTGTAGATACTGAGAATTGAAATTTAAACTACCTTCAAGTTTCATTTTCTCCTTGAAGCATACTATGTTTTGCGCTGTTGTATTTTTCATGTAGTATTTTTTGCAGGTGTTAGCCGAAAACCATTCTCTTTCCTCTCACATGTATTGGAACTGGGAAGAATTGACTGACCTAGTCAATGAAAGCCGCATTGTGTTCACAGAAGTGGTTATACACATTAGTGCGAATGTGGCATGTGAGAGCTTCGTTGCCAAAGGAATTAGCTCTATTTTGCGTAATTCAGTTGTAAGTTTCTTTGTATAAAATTTAGATATTAAATATGTTACAATTGGAATGGAATGTACATTTCAAATTCACAAAGTTTGCATCCTGGCTACTGCTTGTACTTTCATTTTCTGTCATTAGCTATGGTTTCATACTAAACAGGACTAGATTTTGATCCATAAAAGTATGGATATTTTCAAACAGACCATGGTCTAGAAATTGTATTAAGGAGACTTTTTCCTTTCGGTATCTTCACTAACATTTTCATGCGACATTGAAAAGTAACAAAGTCGTACCTTTTTGCAGCTCTACTTGTATTGATTTCACTCCGAAAAACTCAACCAATCAATATCCTTTATAGTAAAGAATAGCTCATCGTTATAATAATGGCCTTCGATATCACTGGCTAGGTTTTGATTTCTGACAAGACTGATTGCGCATAAATGTGTCGTGATTTTCAGTGGTTATGTTAAACTGACTCTACCTTCTTAGATAATCTGCAATGTACTTTTAGGATGTAAAAATACAAAGAGCACATTTATGGGCCTTGGAGTAGAACAGTAGTCATGCGTTTGGTTATCACCAAATAATCCGGATCTTATTCCAGAATGCTGTTTTTTCTTCTTCCACAGATGTGTAGTTCAGAGTTCGATTCGTCACGTGATAGAGGTGTGGATTTCTTGAAAAACTGTAGATTAACGTGAAGCACGAACCCAGCTGCCCGTCTGTTATAAACAGGGGTGATTATATTTCCAGGATTTCCGTAAATTCTGGAAATTTCAACTTGCTTCTTCTGGAATTCCTTTTAAAAAATTATGAACATTTCATTTTGTATTTATATAAATCGAACACTATGCAAATTAAATCAAACAACAATGAAAGAAAATAAATATTTATATTTATTTTCTTTCGAACGTTTCACCATCTAATCACGCCATAACATCGGTGCTGGTATCACTACGCCAATAAACGTTGATTGATATTGTTGTTTGATTTCATTTTATTTCTTATAATTTTCTATATTCCTTCGGAAATCAGTGTTTTTACCAAAAATATTATGCAACTTTTCAGGGAATTTTCTGGTATGTTCAGGGAATCTGGTTTGGACTTACAATCACCCCTGTATAAATCACGAACAAGAAGCATTTGTAGAAGACTTTACATGCTCTGTTTTAACTTTTTTTTTATCTACATGAGTAGATCTTGACGCACAAGGAAAACTATATTTAAAAATACATATGTAAAACATATAACGACTTGTCACAAACATGTATTTGAATGTATAATATAGATAAAAGTTTCTCCAATTACAGTGGAACTTTTATAAGTTGAAACTGAAAGAAGTGAAAGTAAAAACACTTGAATTATTGAAAATTCTAGTCACATTTGTATACTACATTTTGCTCATCAGTCCTTATTACTTCAACGTACAGAAAATTTTCTCCCACTGAAGTTAAACTTATCAAAATTTCATTGTATATTGAAAATGGTTCCCTATTAGTATAGTAGACGTCTTTTTTTTAAAAAAAAAATTTGGTAGTTAGCAAAAAATATGGAATAAACTGATTGTTTATTGACAGTTTCAGAATTGTTATAAAGTATTTCTTTCTTTAATACAGATTTAACATGTATTTACATATATTTCCATTTAATAAAAAGTAATATTAAGACACATTTATATGCCCAGGTCCGCAATGTTGAAGCAGAATCATTTGTTGGAAACCAGGATTCAAACTGTGCCAAACTAATTGTCATTGATCCGTCTTCTTGGGGTCCACCCACGTTTGAGCAAGAGCTTAAATACAAAAGCGAATTTGCAAAAGTCGTTTTGCATGCCGTAAAGGTATTACATCATTTGTTATGGAGCAACTACAGTCTATATTAACAAAAATGTACCATATAATAATTAATGCTGTGTTATTTCTTGGACTCTATACTGAACTTTATATTCAAACTTAGATAAGTAATTAATAAGGTAATTAAATTGTTATTTAAAAATAATTTTAAATTATTTTATTGCAAACATTGCAGCCCCCCCTGCGGTGTATATATATAGGGAACTACATTTTGATATTTGGTTTTGGCTCTGTAAGAAAATTTGCTATGTAAAGTAACTATATATCACAGTTCACCATGCTAAAGACGCCACTTCGATGACTAATTTAAATTTGGCAGTGTATTCGTTAACTGGAATGACTAACTACAGCCCATAGATTTAATGGTGTGTTACCTCAACATATTGTTTTATACAAAAGACGTCTAAAATTAAAATGTGGATGCTTGTAAATGTATTAGTCTTATAACATACAATTTAACATGTGGTTAATTAAGATTGAACAAATTTCCATCATCGGGGATTCATTTAGTGGCAATTTCTGTGTAGTTTTAAAGTGTAATTCATTGTATTCCTGTGATGTTTATTGTGATATAACATTATCACATTTTTCACATATACAAGAGACATTTGAAAAGTTCTCGGCGTAACAAAGAAAGCCCAAGATTTTTAAGTTTTTTTTCCCAACGCAGTCGCCCCGCAATTCAATACATTTGGACCAGTGACTTTCCAACTTTTTAATATCGTCGGTAAAATGCGATTTTTTCAACTCTGCAAAACGGATGGTGGTCTCAGCTTGGGCCTCATTATTTGAAGTGAATCTTTATCCCACAAGCCACTTCTTTAGGTTTGGGAAGAGGAAGTAATCTCTTAGAGCCAAATACGCCGCATATGGAAGCACTTTGAAGTGTAGGTCATGGAATTTTGCCACAGCAACCCCTGATGTGTGTGCAGGCTTATTATTGCGGTTAAAGAGCACTTCCTTTTTCGTCAGATGTGGACGTTTAGTCTAAATAGCACCCTTCAATTAGTTCAGTAGTGAAGCATAATAAATACTCCCCTGTGATGGTTCTGCCTTTTTCCAGGTAGTCTATGAGTACCACACTACAAGAATCCCGTAAAACCATAGCCATGACTTTTCTTGCAGATGGGACCATTTTCATTTTCTTTGGTGCACTTTCATCCGCTCCCATCCACCGTTGGGAGTGTTGCTTCATCTCTAGCATGTAACGGTGAATCCATGTTTCATCTGCTATTATAAAACATTAAAGGAACTCCGCAGAAGCACACAATAAGATTAAACACTCTTGAGAAGTATTCATACAAATGCATTTTGCGTCAACTGTTAACAAATTCAGCACCCATTGAGCAGAATTCTTATTTATATCCAAATCATCGTATAAAAGGCTGTGGACACATTCTGTCAAGGTGTTTGCAATGTCAGCAAGCTTCAGTCAGCAATCATTTAATACACTGTGGGTGTTTGTGACAATTTTTTCGATCATAGTGGTTTTTGAACATCCCGAGTATTCATTATCTTGGATGGATGTCCACATTTAAATTCAGTAGCCCACTTTTTTACCATCACAAACGAAGGAGAAGAATCCTTTAAAGTGAAATCTAACTCTTGTTTTATGTCCATCGGAGATGAACCTTATAAAATAAAATGCTTTATAACAACTTGAACTTCGATTTTATCCATTTTCCAGAAAATGCCAAAATTTGCTTGCAAATTACGCCACAAACAATCAACTAAATGTACGTACCTGCAATTTTGTAACACCCCATTTAACGGATCATATTTGATAAACATCATAGTTATTTGGCCATACTACCACTATATGTCAGGCCCAGAGCTTTTCAAATGACCCTCGTATATCGTCGTTGTGTGAATTTTTGGTAGCAGAGTTTTCCCACTTATAAAATTACTTAGATTTCTTGATGTGTTGATCAGTTTGATAATTATGCTAACCCTGCAAAGGGTAATAATATCCTATAATACCTTAAATACGAGGAAAGGAAGCATCGTTCCTGCCCTGATGACCAAGTGGGTAGAGGCATGAGGGGTCATGTGTTGAATCCCTGGTTTGACTCTGGCTCAGGGCGATTGCTCTTTTTCTTCCATAAAAAAGCTCTAGTTTGAGCTCATAGTACGCTTGTCAGAAATAATTACTTATCTCAGATTTCCTTTTCCTAAATCTTCAAATTGGAAAGTAGAAGAAAATACTTATGTCCCTGTGAGAAAGGTGGCGGTGTATAAATTAAAGTTTATTTTAAGTTCTTTATTCAAAAGAGTTTATTGTTATATATTTTATGTCTATTTAAGGCACTTCGTGTTGGGGATTCAATTGCACTCCATATTCAGTGTGTATTAACCAGGTTCCTGGCTGGGATATTATTCATGCTGTTATCATTATTTGCTGAGGTAAGTTGTTAACTCTCACCAGTGGCTGAAGATTGAGGTGTCGCAGTGGCTGAGTGATTAGAATTTTAAATTTAGAACCTAATGAGCTGTGTTCGATTTCCATTTACCTTGATGATGTGCCAACTGCCCATGATTTTAACATCATTAGCTATGTCAGATAGCCTGTCACACTACCTTGAGATGAAAAATAGAAACACACACCTATACTGACATCGTCGTTGCTTGTAGAGTGGTTAAAATTCTAAAATATCGAACTTAGGGGTAGGGGCTGTATTTGAACCGTAATACATTTGGCTGCATGGAAATGTGTCATGATTGAGAGATGTAAAGTAATCTGTCAGGTTAATTTGTATGAATGGGTAATGTAGTAAATAATGATAGATAATTAAATGAGCTGTTTCGAAGACATGAAACTGGAAAAGTAATTTTATGCTTTTATTTATACACGGGTGTAAAGTCTCAGTATTTGACCAATAAAGAAAGAAAGTTGTAATTCAGTTTTTAAAATGTGCTTTACCCTGAAATAGTATGGTAGTAACGCATTCATCTATTCTGCTGTTGACCGAGTTGGGCTCCTAATGGTGTTGTAGAATACATGCTATTTTTCTAACAGAACACAATGTTTCAGCAGGAGATTCCATAACTCTTATTTCGACACTGGTGTATGGTTTAAAAACAATGCCTCAAGAGCCAACTGCTCCCTTTGTCAAGTGATGGCAGAATAAAGACTGTGTAACAGTCCAGGTTTATATACCTTTATGTTAGGAATCCCCATCTATACTCCTGTTCAATCTAACCTGACGGTGGAGGGAAGGTCAGAGCTGACTGCATTGCAACAAGGAAACCCTGTTTTTCAAGTATTCATGTGCACTTTCTTATTTTTCCCCCTTACAGTCTTCGACCAATAACCCGATTTGGCAATTTCTCGCCATTTCTCAGGCTTTTTTTTTTTTATAATTCTCACAAGTGAACTTTCCCGAAGGGTTAGGCCGTTTTCAACTAAAAATTAAAACATTATTCAAAATTTTTTTGGATTAAATTCAAAAATTTAAAATGCACAATCCCGGATTTTTTTGAAAAAATGGATGTGGGGGTGAGAGGGGGTTGCTTTCCATAGATAAATTTAAACCGGAGGGAGGAGTGGTCATTGAAATACAAAAATTGTCGATGGGAGTAGTCTTCTATAAGATGCCTGTAATGGGAGGGTGTATGAAATGGTAAAATTTTACGGACGTAATTTGTGGACGAACCCTAAGTGGAAGTTGTCTCTCCCTCTATAAGCTACGCCATAGAAAACGGCCCCAGTTGTTCATGTGGAGTAGGGGGCTAATGTTTATTGTTATTCCTGCTATTATGGCCCTGAAAAGGGCCTTTTTGTATTTTTGTAATCAAAATTATTCTATCCCACTAAGGTTATCGTCTGAATAATCTGAAATGTCGGAGCCGCCAATTGCAAAAATTACAGGTTCGACAATATTTTCCGTAAGGGCATCCAATTCCCACATTTGAGTTTTAGTTTTCGTCACGTGATCGATGCAATTCCTCCAAGCATGCTGTGTGACTCTATCAATGCCTACGAGTGTCAATTTTGGAAACTTCTTTCTTTTTAAACATTTGGTTTTGACCAGCAATGTAGCCTTTCACTTGACTCCAAATCAATTCAGTAGGATTGAGCTTACAGTGATAGGGAGGTAAACTGAGGACAGTGTGCCTACTTTCGGCAGCTATTTCGTCAATGCGATAACTTGCATAATTCTTACGGACGTCATTTACTAAATGTAAAAGTTCAGCCTTCAACATATCGCAACTCCATGGAATGCTTTTGGTTGTCAACCAAGCTTAAATATCGACTTTCCATGTAGATGTGGGTGGAATAGTTTCAACCAATACTCTGTAATATGAGGCGTTATCGAATACAATGACGCTATTCGACTTCACGTTGGCGAGAAATTTCTTCCTAAACCAATCCACATAATATTCCCCATTCATCTTCCCATGGTAATTGCCTTTTTTCTTGCAAGCTAAAAACGTATCACAAGCACCATCTATAAAACCTTCGTTTCCAGCATGGACCAAGATACTTTTGAATGCTTTTCCGGATGGAGCTTTTAAGCCCGGTGACGGGCCGACCAAAAACGCCTGTTTCGCCGACTTGACAGTGGAATCGACCTATACTTTTGTTTTGATATGGCCAAAATTTACCCAAGTTTCATCAGTGTAAACGATGGGTCAACCTTCAGAACGAAAACGTTTAATGTCTCGCAAATAGCGATGATGCCAACATTGAATGTCATCGCTTTCTATCAGCACAGACTCCCATTTTTGTTTAGTAAAACTGAAACCCAAATCTATCAGTAGACGTCTTGCTGTACTAATACTGACATTTGGCAAGTCATCATCTTCATTAATGGCAGCCATAACTTTTAGGTTTGTAGGAATTTCGTTCCTGAAAAAGAAAGCGTGAACTTTTCTCCGTACTGCCGATAATATAAATTCATCGTAAATTTTTATCCTCGTATGCCTGGCTACTTTTAGTGGGCGTTTTTTCCCTTGGAGTTGAAAACTTCCGTTTATCTTTTAATTCAGCTTTCATTCTGTGTATGCTGGAAGGAGAAACCAGTTAAGCTGGAAACGATCGCTATGACATCATTGTCAGATTTTTTTGGGTAATATTGGTATATTTTGCAAAAAACATTCATAACAACCTTATCGGAACTTCCAAGTGGTTTTCCAGCCTTATGCGGTTAAATGTAAAAGAATCATTATTCGATACAGGAGCAGTATCCATTATTACATGTATTCGAAAATCCGAAAGAAAGAACAGAGAATGAATCGTCTTCCCGTTTTGGGGTGGAGGGAAAGGGTTGCTGCAATTTTTATTTTCTCCAAATTGTGCCAAAACATGCTTTGACCCTATTGGATATCAAAGCGATGACGTAATAAACACATCTTTCCCTAAATAAAGACGAAATGTAATATTACTGGGTACACATTATATATAAAATTCTAGATTAATTATATAAACATGTTGTTTGCATTTGACGATGAATTTAACACAAAAATGCAGTACTTAACTGACGAACTATTTTGTAAGGGCGGAAGGTTACAAGGCATAGCCTTTCCTCCACTGTCAGGTTAAGTTGAACAGGAGTATAGTGTCATTTTTTGCAAGATAGTTCCAGCTTGAGAAACCCCCATACCCGGCGATGTCATCCATCAACTGGAGGTTTGACGAAAATAAAGGTTTCTGCAAGGTTCTGGTAAAGGCTTTGAGATGTTTATGACATGCTTATATTGCCAGATGGGGAACATACTATCGTTGTAATGGATAGATCGGTTTACTACGCTAAAATGACTTCACTTTTAAATGATGGCGATACTCTGCTCCATTGTCGATAGAAATCCTACTAGTTGCATATTCAGAGGCAGATGAATGGCTGCCCGCACACTCTTTGTTTTGCTTTCACTTAACAATGGGTGCAGTTGATTATCCAAACATCGTGATTCTAAACTTTATGCCAGTGTCAAAATAACTGTTATGCTTTTTTTTTTCTTGCTCACTATAATATTGGTTCAGTTTCTTTGACAGTAAAGGTTCATATTCCTTAAAAAACTGTGGCTTCTGGTGCACTGTGGTGTTCTGGCACAGTATGACCTTTGCTGTCTTGCGCCATAAAAATATGAGCAAATTGAAGTATGCTTTTGTTTTAAGGCTAGTAAAATTCATTTCATTAATTAGATCAATTTTCCAGGTATGTTAATTTTAAAATCTTTAACGAATTTATCCTGTGACGTTTAATGTATAAGTCCTATTAAAATAACAAAATAAATAAATTAGTAGAATAAATGCAGAAAATTAATTTGTGTATTTAAACACATACTTTTTGCTATCCTGAAGAACTTCTGCTTTCATTATTGTGGTAATGAATACTTTATAAATGCTTACTGCTTATTTGTATTTATTAATTTTAATTACACAGACCTGCGAAATAATACTTTTTAATTTTTTTCTGCACCGTTTTAGGTTTTTCTAATGTTTTTCGGTAAGCTGAATTCAGAAATGCCGATCTTTTCCCTCTATCATGTAAGGTTTTTCCATAAAGTGAGGATAAAAGTCCATGAAAATCACACAGAAGATTTATCAGTGTTAAAAAACTTTATTTACAAAAAAACTTAAAAATAAGATTTATTTTACATTTTATTACTTCGTTATATTTGTCATAGCCACCATAAATTTAAAAATCATTATAATGTCTCTTTTCCTTCCCCTCGAAGCTCTGTTTAGAACCCTTTCTCTCGTGATTACTTGATCATTACATTAAATTATTCTTTTAAACGTTCTTTGATTTATAATGTCATTTATGCGTTTGACTTTTTGATAACATTTTTCTACTTTCTATGTTTTAATTTATTATTGGTGAGATAAAATACCTCTTTCTAAGCAAAAATATTACTTTGACACATTTTTATAGTAGCACACCTAGTAGGTAGGCAACCAGACAGAAATTCTCGATTTGTGTCAAAACTGTACGTGATAGAATTTTTTAAGTATTTTTCCTGAAATCAGCATCCAAAAATACATAAGGAACACCCTTAACTTCGAAGAAAAAATTTCACCGCAGACCTGTATAATTTTTATACTGTGTCTGTTTTCAATAATTTTCAGGCTCTGCATCAACATTTTATAAAATATTATGTTACATATTAATGTAGTAAGCATTCAAATATTATTAGTTGTATTATATTGCACAAGCATGCCTGTATCCAGAGAGGAGAATCTTATGGATCGTTCCCCCTCAAATAAACTAAATTTTTAATGGGACTTGGCTACGGCCTTGCATGCTGTGATTGTATCGATGCATGCGGTAAAAATTTTTGAACCCCCGAAATTAAATCTTGGCTACGGTCTTCGCCATAAAATCAACCAAAGTCACGTTGTGACTATTATATTCACAACTATTCAACGAAGATCCAATGGAAGTATTTTTTGACGAAGAAAGAAAGTATCTCTGCTTAAACAGTTGTAAAAAAATGACATACCAATTAAAAAACAAAAATGCATTTGCATAAATTTTGATTTAAACTAACCAACAATTTATACCCAATGTTTTTTTTTGTTTGTTTTTTTAGGTTGCTGTTCTGCTTCCAAAACTTGATGCATCTGCTATGTGTGGCCAAATCTGGATTCTTTCAAATTATTTACATTTGGAACATGCTAACCGGATATCGGAACATTTGGAATCGTTATTGTCAAATATGACAAATTTGGGTCTTCAGTCTGTGTTAGAAGCTGTCCCAATCACTGCAATTTGCAGTAAGTATGGTTAATTAACTTTTATCGAAGTTATATATAATTAACACAAATCAACACAGCTTAAAACTTTTTTTAATGTGCAATAATTTGTTTTATTTTATATATAATTTATGCACAGTGTGTTACTGGCGCAGTATAGCCCAGATGCTCTTGCGCCATAAAAAAGCCAAACAATCAATAAGCACAGTGTTATAAAAACTAAAGTTTTATCTAAGTGTTTATATATATACTTATTTATTTATTTCTCATTTTGTGTAATGGGAAATTTTTCTGCATAAGTCTTTAATCAGTTAATGTGTTAACACAAAGTTAATAGGAGTATGTATCAATGTTGAAGGATATAGGGTGACAGCAGGGGCGTAGCTAAAAATTTTGGGCCCTTATGCAAGAAATTATTTTAGACCCCTTATTTTTTATAGTAAATTTTAATTATATATATATATTTTATATGTATATAATTATGTATTAATGATATATTTTTTAATTATATATATGTGTGTATAAATTTATGTATACATAACAAAACGTTGAATTATTTTAAGAACATAAATATATATTTTATTTACTCTCTCTTATCAATTTCACGAATATCAAAAGCATGAAAATTAATATTATAATACGATACCATTTATTAAATGCAATTCGTCAAATATAAAAAAATTACACTATAACTGATAAGTGTACCACAAAAGAGTTAAAATATAACTTTATGCACATTTGCATTTGCTAAATCATTAATGCCTTTTAAATCCATTTTACTTTTATGCAAAATGGAGTTGTCCGTCTTTGATACCAAACTCCTCATATAATCTTAACGATTATAGCTAAATATGTCATTAAGATTTATGTGTATATTGGAAAAATGGAAAAAAATATTTTGTTTTTTAAATTCACAGTTTTAAAATCTACATTTGTTTTTCTGAATTTTTATTTATTTTTTTAGTTATTCTCTTCCATGTAAATCATGCCCACATTTTTATATGGATTCCTTCACTTAGAAAACAACTTTAGTTGTTACATTAATGAGTTTTATTTTGTAATTTTATGAAATTTATAAATTTACTTCATGAAACTGATTTAAAAAATAAGTTCAATAAAAAGTATTGCCAATGGATAGATTCTATTCTTCAATATATAAATTAGGTATGTAAACTTTAATAATTTTGCTAGAAAACCAGTTTCGAAGATTATACCTTTTTACGCTAAACTTCTATAGTTCCATTGGTTTAGGTAGAAAGTTTATAAGAGGGGGTTATAGGCTCATTGAGGGGGGTTACAGAGCTACAACTCATATATTCCTATGTTAAATATACAAAATTTCATTGCAATGGGGGGTTACAACCCCCAAAACCACCCGTGGCTACTTCTATGTCTATATTTACAAAATTTTAAAAGCATCGTACAATCTATAAATATGTTCTTGTAATATACTGAAATGGTAAATATTATTTCAAAAATAGTTTCTAATTTGATCATGATTTGATAATTTTCTCTAAACAAATGACCTTTTGCATTACTTTTGGAATAATATATATATTTACATTCTAAAAACCCTACGTGCAATATAAATATTATTCCGGTACATCACATTGAGAAGATAAATATATTCAATTTCCATTTTAAATTATACCCAAAATCTAAATAGAATCAGTTATCGAATTTGAAATCGTTTTTCAGTCGTTTGAAGATGTTGCTAATTCCAGCCGGATGTGTCTGTAGGGTCATCTGTCAGTAGCAGACAGATGGGGAATTTGAATATTCCCATTGGCGTATGCAGAAAGTTCGTAAGGGGGGGTTATAGGCTCAATGGGGATTACAGAGCTACAACTCACATATTCCTATGTTAAATATACAAACTTCCATCGCAGTGGGGGGGTCACAACTCCCATCACCCTAATTAATTGATATCCCCCTGCATACTCCAATGACCATTCCGTCTTTATAACAAGCGACACCACTTTCATTGACTTCAAAGTATGGGTCGGAAGATGTCCATCTGTGTCCCCGATTGTCCAGTGGTCCTCTACATTCAACTGTTTATGGTTCCTGCCAAAATAGAAACCCCAATTCACAAAGGGCTCCTAAGTACTGCTTGCTTTTGCTGTATGGTAGCTGCGCCGTTGGATGACAGCCATATGTTTGAAATTTGGCATTTTCAAGATACGACAACATTGTAGTTTGTACTACCCCCCCCCCCAATTCCTTAGACAAGTTAGCAATGTCTAAATATCACCAGTTTGTTGTCCTCTAACATTGCTATTTGGACTTTTTGGCATTGAGCTTTAAATTTATTTTGATGTGTCAGTGCTTTTGCTGATAAGATAGTTTTTAATTTTTTTTTTATTTAACATATAAATTGTATTCTTTTCATGGAAATTTTAGTTCGTCTTCACAAACTGGGGAATACTTATTGCATATTTTTCCACAGGTGGACACTTCTATGACTGTCTTTTGGATTTAAATGACCAGTTAATGTTACAGAGACTTCGAAAATTAATTGCCGTTGAAAAACGACGCATTGCTGAGCAAAATAAATCAAGCAAAGACTAGCTGCTATAAAGATTGAAGCTCTGGAATTGTTGATCATTTCGGTAATGATGTCATTTATGTAAATTTATATGTATATGAATTTATACATTTAGTGTACTTTCATGCCTAACTAAAGTGGATATTGGATTATTTATCATTTTGAAGTCACATTTATGAAAGTTCATTGTTGGCACATATCGTCTTTCGGATAATGGTTTTTTTTTTTTTTTTAAAGTGATGATCATTTTTTAAATCCCAAGCAAATTTCTTCTTTCATGCGCTACTAAAGTTATTTATTGTAACATAGATATAACTAAGATTCAGTTTAAAAAGACGACCCTTAAGAGAATCAGGGAATTGACCTATACCTCCGCAAATTTTTATACTATTTTTTAAAGACTTTGGGGCAGCATGACCTTTTTTTGCCTTTGTGTCATGAGGTAATCTGCCAGTTAACTGACCAGGATCCAACGTATGGGCAGGGTAAGTTCATTTGACTTTTTTTTTTTGTAAATCGTGCAAAATATTTCATTCATTGCTAGGATGGCGTACACTTGCAAAGAAGATGAAAAGAAGCATTCGATAATTTTTATATTAATATATTTCCCTTTATTTTTAAAGTGAACTTAATTGGATTGAATTTATTCTTGATTCAAAGAATAGAAAATTAAGACAAGTTCTCGCATGAACATTTTTAAGATAGTAAATGTAGGGCTATGGGCAGCCCTTCCCCTTGAAACAAATTTGTTGAAGAATCAAATATACCAATGGTTCCCAACCTTTTCGAGTTATTGCCATAACATTGACGCTGGTATCTCTGCACCAAAAAAAGTTGATTAAAATTGTTTAATTTAATCTGCGTACTGTTCAATTTATATAAATACATATGCTGCAACGGACGTTTCGATCAATTTAATACCAGTCTCTTCACAATTTAGTTTTAAAAAAAGTAGTCTTATGTACTACCACATCCTGCAAAATGACTGGCTTCAGTAAATAATCTTTAAATACGTTCGTAAGAGATTAGATATTGTTTGTAGCTCAGATGG
>QLNU02014176.1:10778837-10813048 GCA_006491805.2 Dysdera silvatica
GATCTTTTATTTTTCCCCAAGAAGGAAACGTAATTTTTAAATAAAAGCTTCCGAAACGCCATTGTACGGCGGCAAGGCTCTGTGGGCTTTCTTGGCTGTTATATTAGGCAGTTAAAGACTTCGAATGGCGGCTTGCCAGTATGTCGCCAATGGAAATTATTCGTATAGAAATAATTACTTCTCATCTTATTTAATATATTTATTTAAAGCACTTTGCTTCAATATTAGCGTACTGCTAACTTGATACGAATCTTGGTTACAATGGCAACGTAATAGTGAGAGGAATATTAATTTAGAGGTTGGCCATTTTGACGTCTGGCCTCCCTGAAAGCTCCGACGCTTCTTCATACTTTTTCCCGCGAATAAGCTCGTTACGTCACATCCAACGGCTACATACAGATTTGGCGCGAACTATCGGCCAATTAGAGATTTTCGTGATCAACGTATATTTTTTTCCCCTGCGCGTATGTGTCCTTGACTGAGGAAGAAGGGCAATCCGTAATGGCGATATTTGAAATGCTAAAAATTGATAGATGCGGCCAAACAGCCATGTCGCGATGAGTTTGTTTCAGTCAAAATAAATCCTACTTTTAAAATGATTCCTTATGCTTTCGATTTAGATTAGCGTCCCAGATAATGTGAATATACGATTCAATTCACTTAAAGAATTATCAATTGGAAGCGAAAGATCATTTTTAGGCCTTTAAAAACATCATGAATAATAAAAGTTCCTTTGCTTTAGTGAACTAATAGCGTGTTGCTTCGAAAGACTAAAAGGCCTGCATTCTGTTCTGTGAATTTTAGCGTTCAATAAACTATATTAAGGCAACAATTTTTTTTCACGAATATTTGAATGGTTTTATGACTTACCGAACAAGAAATAGGAAAATGCTGATTGTAAAGATTTGACAAGTTCTTCTGAAGTACTGCAGCAGTGCTACTCTACCTTCGTTAATGAGAAGTTATGGTCATAAGACTATAATGATGACAAACGACAAACATAGATAATTGTCTGAATAGTTGGTGCAAATCATGAAAAGGTCATGTGACAGTACCAATCCTTAGTTTGAAAGAGAGAGTACGTCATATTTTCGACCCACCATTCAGCAGAGAATGTCTTACAGTGAGAAAGTCACTGCCAACGAACTTCGCAACATTTGCTGCTTTACCTCCACTCGTTTCATGATATTTATTAATTTAGGGGAGTGGGGAGAGTAAAGGATATAATAAAAATGGGAAATACGCCAAAAGTTTCAAAATGTTTTTCATAGAAAGTGCAGTAATTAAAAAGAATTGCACAAAGAATGATAAGCAAATGCAAGAATAACTATATTCATATATTCAATAAGTGAAGAAAAACATTATTGATCAATTCAGAATAAGTTTGCAATAGTAGTACTCAATATGTAATTGAGAAAGGAGTGACATGGTAGTGGACAAAATTGTGGAAACCCTTTGAAAAAAGATTATTTTAGAGGTTTGATGGCTAATAACACCACTTTTTTTTGTACCAATACTATAAAATTATATATCATTGGAAAGGTAATTTAATCAAGATTGTAATGCAATAACATTTATGAATCGTATTTTAATAGAACAGCATTCATAAAGAAGAAAGGTGATATACATAGAAAAAATGAGATATACAAAAATGTTCACCATACCAGTTAATACTTAGTTGGGTAACCTTTAGCCTTAATTACGGCCTTACAACGCTTTCCCATGGAGTGAACCAAGTTCTTTAGTTCTGCAGCTGTTATAATATGAAACCAAGATTGAATTATTGCTTCTGTTAATTGTGTTTTATTGCTGGGTTGCTTCCGACTAACAAGCTTCTTTAGCCGGCTCCATAGATTTTCGATGGGGTTAAGGTCTGGGCTATTTCCAGGCCATTCCAGCAGTTGAATATGATGATCTTGAAACCATTTTTTGCACACACGAGCAACATGACATGGAGCTGAATCCTGTTGAAATATAAATGCTTCATTATCTTGGAAAAGATCACATGCAGAAGGCTGCAGCTTGGGCTCAAGTATTTCATTTATGTATCTTTGGGCATTTATATTCCCATTGATCACGCAAATTCTGCCCACACCTCTTGATGTTATACAACCCCAAATCATAACACTAACTGGGTGTTTCACGGTAGGTGTAATGCACTCAGGATGGAAATCTTCTCCAATTCTTCTCCATACGTATTTTACGCCATCACTACCAAACAGTGAGATTTTGGTCTCATCACTCCAAATTACACTGTCCCATTGTTCCGTTGTCCAGTTAACATGGGTTTTAGCCCAGTTTAATCTTTTCAACCTCTGTTTGACAGACAAAAATGGCTTTTTTCGTGGAATTCTTGCATTTAGACCACATTCATGCAGTCTGCGCCGAACAGTCCTTGCACTTAACTTCACATTGCATTGCGCCATTTCACCTTGTATACACAGAGATGATTTTTTCCTGTCACCTAGGCACTGTCTTTTAATTCTTCTATCATCACTTGCTGTTGTGCACCTTTTTCTGCCTTTACCAGTCTGGTTTTGTAATGACTGAGTCTCCTTATACTTCTTCAAAAATTTAGAAATGCCACCTTTAGTTAAGTTTCCCCCAATATTTCTTCTAATTTCTTCATAACTGTAGCCTTGTTCACTTAATATTACTATTTTACATCGCTTCCTAGGTGACCAGTCAACTCTTTGCGCCATTTCTTTAATTTTATTACGTTTTACAAGCACACTAAATCAAAGAGCACAAAAAAAAAACAACCAACTTGATAGCAATTACAGAACACACTGATAAATGTCCTGTAACCTGTTGGCTCATTGCCAAAACAAGAGAAAACATGATTGGCTCATTGCCAAAACAAGATGACACCTGATTGGCTCTGTAAACACTCATGCTCATTGGCCACATTCAAATGAAGGAAAGCTACTTCATATAAATGTAAGCAAGCTGTGCTTCTTTTTTCTGGTTATTTGGCTATAACTTTTGATAGAATACAGATAATTGAACAAATGTTATTGCATTACAATCTTTATTAAATTACCTTTCTAATGATATATAATTTTATAGTATTGGTACAAAAAAAAGTGGTGTTATTAGCCATCAAACCTCTAAAATAAACTTTTTTCAAAAGGTTTCCACAATTTTGTCCACTACTGTATATACACTGAAGCCAGAAAAAAAATAGTACACCTATCTAATATCGTGTATCCCCCGCCCTCTGGCGCACGCAGAAGTGTCGCAACACGATGTGGCATGGACTCGGCTAATGTCTGAAGGTATCCTGGAGACAATTCACACCAGGAATCCTGCAGGGCAGTCCACAAATCCATAGAAGTTCAAAGTGGTGAAGATCTCTTCTAAACAGCACGTTGCAAGGCATCCCAGATATGCTCGATAATGTTCATGTCTGGCGATTTAGGTGGCCAATGGAAGTGTCTAAAGTCAGAAGAGTGTTCCTGGAGCCACTCGGTAGCAACTCTCGATGTGTGGGGTGTCGCATTATCATGCTGAAATTGTCCAAGTCCGTCGGAATGCACAATGGACATGAATGGGTGTAGGTGATCGGACATGATGCTTACGTACCTGTCACCTGTCAGAGTTGTCTCTAGACGTATCAGGGGTCCCATATCACGCCAACTGCACACGCCCCATACCATCACAGAAGCTCCACCAGCTTGAACAGTCCCCTGTTGACATGTAGGGTCCATGGATTCATGAGGTTGTCTCCATACCCGTACACGTCCATCCGCCTGATGCAATTGGAAACGAGACTCGTCAGACCAGGCAACGTGTTTCCAGTCATCAACAGTCCAATGGCGGTGTTGGCGGGCCCAGACGAGGCGTAAAGCTTTGTGCCGTGCAGTCAACAATGGTAAACAAGTGGGCCTTCGGCTCCGAAAGCCCATATCAATGATGGTTCGTTGAACAGTTCGCACGCTGACACTTGTTGATGCCCCAGCATTGAAATCCGCGGCAATTTGAAGAAGTGTTGCACGTCTATCTCGTTTAACGATTCTCGTCAGTCGTCGAATGTCCCGTTCTTTCAAGGTCTTTTTCCGGCCGCACCGCTGTCGGAGATTTGATGTTTTACCGGATTCCTGATATTCACGGTATACCCGTGAAATGGTCGTACGCGAAAATCCAAATTTTGTTTGTTTTATTGTGAAAAACCCCGTATTTTGCCCGGATATTCAAGGCCTTGGAAGGATTTTTTAAAATTTAAGGCTTTTCCCGGTTTTCCAGGCCCCGTACGAACCCTGATTTAGCTTGAAGAAAAACATGATCACCCTGTATCACCAAAGCCTGGAAATAATCAACTAACTATGAAAAAATTATTTTACTTGCTATTTGCAATACTTGTATGTATTTTTGTAGGAATAGGAAGTGTATCCAAGAAGATAAAACCGTTTCTTTGAAACATTCCATTTCTTTTTGCGTATAACGCAGTTTTCAACCAAATCTTACAAAATTTTAAATCAATATATGGAATATTCGGTGAGAGATGAGTATGTATAGAAAATATTTTTTAAATGCACAGGTGCATAAGATGGCATTCTTTCTTTTCAAAAGTTGGTAGCCAACTGTATAGAACAATTTATATAAAAAATACAGTTAAACATCATGAAAATGTAAAAAGTCATCGGCGATATAGTGGGTTGCATTTCAGTGTACTTCTGAAAGTCGATGGATAGTAGGGGGGTTTCCACAAATTACCGTACGATTTTACACAAAATATTGTGTACTTGACAGCCTTGGTGGCCTACAGTTAAGGTACTTTAGATCTAACAGAGAGACCATAGTTGGACTCTGTGTAAGGACAAGGTCTCTTTTTCTCTTGTATATTAAAAAGCTCTAATTTCCGCTCAAGCATGGGTGTTGGAAAAATTACCATTTGTAAAAATTCACCACAAAAGATTGTCCTGATGGCTTTGTGTGTTATCCCTGAAAAGGGTAATAATATCTTAAAAAAAAGAATATTTTATTATAAATATCAATATATTCTTTCTGAACTAACTTCCATTTCTTAAAAGTAATTCTACCTTTGAATGTGAGAGGTTACTTTCATCATTATAAGGTAAGGCCTTACCTTCCCACACCGAATCTAAAAGATTTATTCATGCAGATTTAGATACTAGTACATGGTTCCCACTCCTTGTCCTGATCAAATTCAAGAACCTTTTAAGGACTTTTCAAGTCCGAATAATTTTTTTAAAGTACCTTACATTATAAGCGTAATATTAAAATTAGTGTTTAATTATGTTTCTCCTTTTCAACTCGGCACATTGCCAGCAAAAGTTTTTTTTTTCGTATCCCTTGTATTAGCTGCATTCAACAAGTGGGGAAGGAAGGGGGCATATCTGAAGCACTACTGGCTTGTTCTGGAAATAAAATGAAATATATGTTTGTTTTTTTTCGTTTTGCCAAAATTTTAAAAAAGGCTTTGAGAAAAATTCAAGGACTTTTCAAAGACCAACCACATTTTTGGCAGTTTTCAAGGGCCCTGACTCGGCAAAAAAAAAAAGTACAAGGACCGTGGGAAGCCTGTAGCAGTTCAAAATTTGGTGACTAGTACTCCAGTATCATTAACATAGAAAATTAATAAAGGGAGGAGGGTATAGAGTTACAACTTCGTATATTCATGTGTATACAGGGTGATTCAAAACTAATGGAACAAACTGAAAGGGGTGGTAAAGGACGCCAAATAAGCCATATTTGGCGAAATCAGGTCCGCAAAGGATCCGATTTGGCTGTACAGTGAAAGTATTATTTACATCCATACTCTGCTACATATGCAAAAAAAAAAATTGGCTGTGTCAAAAAAAATTTTTTTTTTGACACAGTTTCAATGATTGATCTAATAATGCAAGCAGAGATAAAAATATTGGAAATTCCCTGGCCCAGAGTAGTGTTGCCATCAAAGTATGGAAAATGGTAATTTTTTTTTGTTTATGTAATCGCCTACGCAGCAGGGATGTGGATGTAAACGACACTTTCACTCTACAGCCAAATCGGGTCCTTTGCGGACATGAGGATTTCACCAAATATGGCATATTTTATGTCCTTTACCACCCCTTTCAGTTTGTTCCATTAGTTCTGAATCACTCTGTATATAGTTGTCCCATAAAGAACGCAGTTTTTGAGTGCATAATAACGTACAAATTTATCGATTAAATTAAGTAATTTACATATTTTTACAGTGGATGCTGCCTGTGATTATGTATGAAATCACGGAACGACTAACAGGAGGATGCCCTGAGGGTTTAATGTCCACAACCGAACCAATTTCCTTAAATTTAGCAATCAGTATCATCACAGTCGACTTATTCGTTGCATTACGTTGACCAAACATTCCAAGAAGTTTGCGAACAGTCTCTGCCCAATAATCATCACATTTGTAATGACTATTGGGCAGAGACTAATAATCATCACATTTGTAATAAGTTTTCACTATGACAACACGCTGTTCCGCCGTGAAGCGCTCCATCACTACCAACAGATGAAGATCGTGCGCTGTTTGGCACTCTGTCTAACCACAAAGACAACAGATGAAAATCGTATAACGTTCAGTGCTGCCAACTTACTAGAACAGAAATGGCGGGCATTTTAAAAGTTGCATTTTTTATGGGACACCCATTGGATTGAAGTAAAGGTTATCAACCCCCCCTCGCCTTCACCAGTGTCCTGTATATACTAAAATATTAAATAATCTAAAAATCGTCGATGTCCCCCTTCTCCTCCGGGAATGTATTTAAGTATGTTTTCGTTCCCTTTATAAATTTCTAATGATGTCTTAATCACCAGATTCCAAATAAATTTAGCCCAGCTCATAACTGAATTTTAAAAACTATTAATAAGGAAAACAAATATTTTGACACATCACATATCAAGTTATAATCGTTTAATTTAATGTTCAATAATGTAAAATAAATGGAATGAATTTCATGAGACTAAATTGAACTAAAAACAACGTATTTGTTGTTACTATAAACTAGCTATTTTTTTTTTACAATAATGTATAAAGATAAAAAGGCATTCATAACAAAAATATGCATACTACTCGAATTTGATAAGATATTCTAATGCATAAACATAAAAAATTTTGCCATTCATTTGAAATGTACAGCAACTGAAAACAATAGGCAAAAGCATGTCAGTAACAAATGACATAGTTCTCAATTTATATATATATCTATATAATATATCTGCATATATATATAATACATAAATTTATCAAATACGCTGATTTATACATAAATTATATATACTTTGGGTTGTTTTTTATACTTTTTCATATCACAAAGACCATAATACACTTTATGTAGGAACATAACACAGAGGATTATCAGATTATTTTGATTTTTAAACATATTCAAGTCAATTCACACAAAACACGTAACATGTCTCTACATAAGAGTTTTGCTTTTAAACATTTTCACAAAAATAGTCAGCGGAGAGATTGTCAGAGGTCAATGAAACGACAAACAACATACTTAGACATTACTGAATATCAAGACGTTTTAGGTGAAGTGTTGCATAAATCAAGGCTATATGAGATCATTGCAATACCTTGGTATTTGCAAGCTCTTAGTGGCTGGTTGAAGCTTTAAAGTAATGGGTTACCATTACTCCTGGTAAGTTAAAGCACTGTTTAAAATTATTTTTTGTCTTTTTTAATCGAAAACTGAATGAAATTTAAACACTACAGTGTAACGAATTATCGGCACTACACAGAGTTGAAGTGAAAATTATAAAAAATTGGGAGGTGTGATGCAGAAGATTCAAACAGTCAGTTGAAAATCGTGCATTTGAACACACTAAATAAATACCACGATTTTAGAAAAAAAGAACAGATAAATATAACCAGCTTCGGAGAATGAAAAAAGCTACATAAATCATATCATAGAGGAACGTATTTTATATTTAGCACAAGAAATTTGTTTCCACTAATTTACTTTTCAAGGCATTGTTTCTGAACGTATTTATGCTTTACAGTGCAAGAACAAGTATAAGCTGAACCACGGCCTACATCTTCCCAAAGAATGTAAACATATGTTGGCTGGGAAATAGACAACTGATGGGTGGGAGAAAACTATCCCACATGGCAAACCCAGATTAATAGTAAGATGGACGAATCAGTTACGTCTAGAATACCCATAGGTCAATATTTGATGGTACAAGGATAGCAAGGGTTATACTGCACTTTTTGCAAGTGTTTACAACTGTTTGTATATTTATGACCAAAGACTACATTGTAGTTTATCTGGAACACAACCGCCAGCTTTATGTGGTCCCTGGATCATGAGTCGCTTACACATAACCAATCTCGCTGGAGGTTAAACCTAGTGACCTCGTAAGTAACCATCTTGATCACTAGGGCACCGTTCTGCCATGTAAATGCTTCTAACTTAAAATTTCAAATGCATACATATAGACGTACATGCACATGTAGCTTTATGTGCAAAAAACAAGTTCAAAAACAATGTAAAAATAAATTCTGATAAAATACACATATTTGAAAAACGCACGTTTTTATTAACGAAATATTAGCTACATTCTCCCACTGTTCAGTTAAATTGACAGTATAGACATTAATTTTTATATTTCATTTGGACGTTCGCATTTTGTCATCACTTTCACTTGCAAGTTCAATTCAAAATATGGCAGGATTCACATTTGCTAGTTGATTAGGGTAAAGCCATGGTATTTTGGGACATGTTTAAAATTTGTAAAAGCATGATGTTTTATATATATCATATTAAAACTAATAAATTATATCATTTTAATCTTGCAAGTCTTTTCAAAATAATGAATTGTATTATTTAATTAACAGTACCGAAATTGAAAAAAACATTGAAAACTCCGTTACGGAAGGACATAATTTCATATTTTTTCTGTCCTTCCGTAGCGACGCGCGTTTTCCAAAGTGCATTTTTTTATACCGCAGGAAAATTTTCATACCATTTCAGTTAAAAGTAGTATTGAGCCCTTTTCTTAAAATGACTTACGAAAAACAATTCAGTTTAATATTTTGAAATTGTAGAAAACATTATCCATGAATGTGATCCTTCCGTAAGATTTTAAATGCCATGGCTTTGCCCATTACAAAAACGGGTTTTGAAATACACAGTACGGAATTTAAATTAAACATATTTTGTATTCCCTTGGACTGAAATAACTTCCAATTTATAAATAATCGTATTGATCTTGAAAAGTGTCCCACACAATTTACATTAATTCCCCAGATGCTCTTGCGGATCAGTACAAGTTTGTAAAATCAAGAAAATAATTTTAGCCATTTCTCATGCAAAGGATTGTAAGTTCCCCATTCCCATAAATGTAAACATTTTCTCCCTTTAAAATAAAAAAAGTGATGATAAATTAAATTTTGTGTTTAATTTAAAATCTCATGGGCATCATTAAAATGTAAAAGGCTAATTGATGTAAGAAATAAGCTTGAAGATTTAGTATGTACTAGAGGATTCTGAGTAACAATCCATTGAGGGTAAGAGAAATGGGAAATATTATTACGCATTCACACTGCATAAATCTTCTCACTAAAAACTTCATATCTTACATAAAAAATCTCCATATTTCAATACTAGCAAGCATCAAAACTTAAACATAATTATATGAACACTCGTCATCTCCAAATAATAAATTCATTTTCAAAAATTACTTATATAAACAGCTCCACTGAATGCAGGCAAAATCTTTACTTTCAGAATTTTCAAGACAACGCATATTATACTAAAACATATATAACTGTAGTCTCATACATCAACTGGCATACCAGACAGAAGTGAGATCTGCTGTAAGCATAAAAACTGAATATGACCAGTTGCTAAAACTATGCGTTCCCCAAAATATACAGAAGCATGATGGCTAATGAATGGAAATACATTTTATGTAAACCAAGGTAAGAACCAGAGATTGATACAGTCAGCATACTAGTCAATGAGCGAAATCTGCATTCTTAGTATTTTGACACATAATATACTCATTGTGAGAGAAAAAAAAGTGCTTAAAAAGACTTGATTACAAATATGGTAAATGTTTATCATAATTTTTATTTCTAAGTTCTCTTGACAATGGTCATCTGTTTATAAAAAGTGAAACATCGAGAATAAAATTCACATTCATTGTCTACAAACATTTTCCTTCATATCATGCTGGTGCTTAACATCAAATGACGATTTACAATTGTGAACAAAATTCAATTATTTTTTAATTTTAACCATCAGTATATCTGGATATAAATTCCAGCTTCATCGACCCCCTTCCACCTAAAACAACGAAGATATAACTGTATTTACCATCAGTAATCGTGCATAAAACTTATTCATGTCCAAACGTTACAGTAACATTGGTTTATTTTTTGTTTTTAAATATTTCATGGACGATTGGTGGATCATAAGACAAGACCAAAGACTGAACATGCATGACCTCTAACATAAAGTGCACAGTATAACTCAACTCCAATATGTGCCGAAAGTTCGCAACTGAGCTATAGTGATGTTTTAGCTCGCAGTCATCTCATCAAACAAGACATAATGCTTGTGCACAACTTCATGCTCAAAAGTCTGCTGGTTTGTTATTTGCAGCAAAGCTTTACTACAACACTTTGAACCTACATAAGCCGATACCAGATAAAAATAGGGACTAATAGGACAGTTGTTAAGAATACTAAAGGCAAAATTGATGTATGCGTCTATTTTCTTTTTAAAAAAAATAGACGTGGAAAAAATAATCTTTGTAAATGGGGTGCCGGAATATCTTAACTTGGCCACAGTTCATTCGTATTCCTATTTTATGGTGTATGGATAGTTACGAACTTCCTATACCAGTACTGACATTTTTCTGAGGGATCCAGATCATTGTTGTCCAGGCAATCGAATACTGATACTCAGGGCTTGCTAAATCGTGGCATACGATACTCATCTGCCTGAACAAGTAAACCTAGGAGCCTAATAGCAAATGATTTTATACTCGCCAATATCTGTCGAGCCCTGCTGATGCTGATATTATCTTCCTCGAGTACATAAGATAGGACTATGAAACAGAATATGTAACGTATCTGTTGTTTAAAACTTGACAGTTTTTACTACTAATTTCAGTATAACAAACACTGCTCGGAGGGTTTTAGACTTCAAAACAACATATCACACATTTGCAACAAAATTAACACAATTTGAAAAACCTTGATTTTAAAGAAGTTTCGCCATGCCACAGTAACATAAGTTTTATCATTTTTACTTATGTATTTGGGGGTGGACATGATATGTTAAGAATACAATCTAACTTCGATTTAACGATATCCAACTTAATGATTTCCTTGATTTCATGAATGTTTTTATTGGTCCGGACTGAGTAACATTGAGTTTAGTGTGTTATATTTTCGTTGATTTAATGTTTGCTTTCCTCGATTAAATGATAACGTTTCACCATTAGCCTGTAGCTGCAAGTAGAATTTCAGTTAAGTTCATTCAACTGAAGCAAATACTGGTTTACAATGTCTAAAGAAGTATTTACTATATTTTGACATTAACGTAGATCTTTTCAATGCAGTTGAGGAAAAAAAAAAAAAACAATGTTAAATACCAACTTCCAAGAAAAGGCAAAACAAACGTCAATTAAAGGTATTTTTTGAAGCAGTAATTAAGCACATACTTGTGTCTTATGTTTATTAAAATTAACATGTATTCTTCAGAATGCTGGTAAGCATTTTTATTGTTCTCCTTTTCGATAATTTCTTATTTCAATTGCGACCAATGGTGCACCCAGGATTTTTAATCGGAGTAAAAATAGTTATTTTTGAATGCAATAGTTTCTACATTTAACGTATTTTACATGCAAATTTTCAGCCAAAGGTAGGGATCCATTGCCCCCTACCCCATGGTTAGGGGAGGTTTCATTAGTTCCAATAAATGTAATATGCCGACTTAACGGTTATTTTCATTAGTCCCGTGGAATTCGTTGAATCGAGGTTAGACTTCACTTTATTCATTAATTCAACTGAGTTATTAATTCAGCTAAATTACAAGTTTCTTTTTTTTTTATGTCACAAAAACATTCCAAGATCATATCGTGCCATATGAGTATTCTGCATATACAAGTAAAAAAAAAAAAGTTTATTACAGGGGTGATTGTAAGTTCAAACCAGATTCCTTGAACACACCAGAAAATTCCTTGAAAAATTACATAATATTTTTGGTAAAGACACTGATTTCCAAAGGAATATAAAAAAATTATAGGCAACAACACGAGATTTTTGCAATTTTTTAAAAAGAAATCCCAGAATTTACGGAAATCCCTGAACAAAATCACCCGTTACTATTATCACAATTCTGCTGATGAGGTTTTAAAAAGAAATTTGAAGATTCTTGAGAAGAAATCAAATTTCCTTGGCAGTATAGTTAAGACATTGAAAGAAAATTCAGTCTCTCTCTACAAACGTTTCATTCTACGCATTCACTAACACTATGGGCATATCAGTGATGAATAGGTTATGAACTTAGATGAAGTAACAAGATAAAACTATTCTAACCACAAAAGTAAAAGTTTATAGAGTCACACATATAAATGAAACGTAAAAAATAGTAGGTAGCGATAATAGTATAGAAAAACTTCAAATAACTAGTAAAAATTATTTATACACACACATATATATATAAAATCAAATAAATCTTCCTTTATAGATATCCCATTTCTTGACTATTTACAGAGTCTAAAATACCGTTAACTATATTCAGTATTTTACCATATATATTTTATTTAAGACAGTTCTCTTAATCAGGAGTGTAACTGGGGAGGGGGGAGAAGAAGAGCATTTCGATGAATACATTTAAAAATGGCAAAGAGATAAGTTTCAATACAGATGATACAAAATTGTATAAATATACAGATTCTTTTTTAAGAGTAAAACACTTGAAGTTTCTGCAAGACCTGAAAATCGGTTTGCAATGCTTAATATTTTCAAATATTTATGAAAAAGTATCACAACAGGAAAACTGAATGTTGCTCCTGCATAGCAAAGTAGCATTTTACAAGTTTTTATTCACAAACATTTTCATGCGTAACATTCTGTTAAAAAGCTTTTCTTCAAAAAATGCATTTCAACTAACAATAATAACTGATAAGCAGCAATGGCAATACATCTGACATGCCACAGTTAATTAAAATACGTAAAGAAACCAATGAACTATAGGTATAACTTCCATACTATTTCGGACTTTGTATTTTGTACATATTTGATAATCGTTTAATATACGTACGTCTGATAATTTAGGTCATGCAATTAACCGGTTGGTTGTATTTTTATGGTGTAAGGTTAACTAAGATCGTGTTGTAATAGGAATTGCAGTTCTCCAAGGAATTTCAATTGTTGTTCCTTAAATAAGCCTCAGAATACAAAATAATTGTTAAAAACATATAAATACAAGCATTAAGAGGGGGGGGGGCAGAATTCAAAACCCATATTTATTACATGGCAAAGATCTCGATTCTCTGTTCACATTACTTGACTGTGTGACATTCCAAGATGATCGCCTATTCATTTTTGTACCATTGTCATGGTTCCCATGGTCTTTGAATTTTTTTCGCCAAGTTGGGGGCCTTGAAAACTGCCAAAAATGTGGTTGGTCCTTGAATTTTTCTGAAAACCATTTTTCAAGTTTTGGCAAAAGAAAAAAGGGTATTTTTCCTTGTTTCCGTAACAAAGTTGTGCTTCAGACTCCCCCACCCACCCACTGAGCATGGCTAATATAAGGGATGCAAAAAGGGTAGCTTTTGATGGCAGTGTGCCAAGTTGAAAAGGAGCAACATAATTAAACACTCTAATTTCAGTGTTATGCTTATAATGTCTTGCATTTTTAATTTTTATGTATATTGCGATTGACAATGTAAGGTCCTTGAAAAGTCCATAAAGGGTTCTTAAATTTCATCAGGACAAACAAAAGAGTGGGAAGGATGATTGTGGATTTCTATTAAAATGCTTCAGTCATTGACATAATTTTTTTTTTGTTTTATGGGGCAAGGATACGAAAGGCCATACTGCGCCGGGACCTATAGTTTTCCGAGAAAACACCCCAAGTCTTTTAAAACCTAGGGAACCAATCCATGGACTAAAGTGAGCAGTTAGTTCCTAAATACCCCTCCCTTCACTGATGAGTCATACCTGGGTTAAAGGTATGTTAATGACACAATTAAGGGGGAAGGACTAAGGCTGGCTTACTCCTAGTAGCAATTTAGAATGCCCAGAGAAACGAAATTACAAATGAATGCCATATACAGAGTACCGGGGGTGAAGGTTATAGCCCACAACCTTAAGTATGTAAATGTGGTCTCCGTCCAGGTACCTGAAATTCTAATGTACTGGCAAATATATTAATGTATTGCATTGTATATGTACTGTATTGTATTCATACCGTGTAGTGCATTGTTAACATTAATTGCATTGTACCTGTTAGTACTCATATTTTCCAGCTTTAAGGTGCATTGCAATGAAGGAGAAAAAATAAGTTATGGGAAACACTGAGCATGAGCAGGTGCGGTATATAATACATCTTTGACTGGGACTATCATGTATTATGCAGATTATTCACATACAATATGAATAGACAAGAAAAGGAAAAGCAGATTAAAATAACAAATTAATAATAGTAATTAAAAAAGAGCAGATAACTACAAATTACTTTCAAACAAATTTAATTACTTTAGCTCATAATTTTTTGAGTAACTTTGTTAACTAAAATAATAATCGCTCTCTTTTAATGAACTCATTTTAACCTATTTAAATAACTTAAATCATCTGTAGTAACTAATTTTAATAACAAGATCAGAAGTTAAACTTTGTATGACTTACGGTTTATATATAGTTATTATACTTTATATAGTTCTTATGGTTATATAATCTTACAGTTTATACAGTTCTCGTACTTTTGGCTCTTAAGGTTTAGTTTCTAATAAGAATTGACAAATTTTCGGCGTTTCTCAAGGACCAAAGACATACCATTCTCAAGAACATTTACTCTTACAATTTTTCAACACATCCTTGTAAATTATATATTTACAAGAACATGTCTTTTCAATATATTTTTGCAAAGAGATAACATTTTTCTTAAATGTAATAAAATCTATGTGTCACATACAATAAAATTATAGGCTTTAAAGTCAAAGCAAATTAGTATTGACCCACATACAAATACCAGTAAAAAATAAATAAATAACAGAAACCTAAGGAAGCTTCCATTTGAGTAACACAGAATGATAAATTACAAAGCAATGGTGAACTAAAGCATTGTAACAACGGAGATCATATTTTCCGAGGAGAAAATTAAACTTCATGTTTCTGGAGTTAAGTCAAATCATTGCTTTTAAAGTTTAGAATAATTTCATTTAAACGCAAACACATTTTCGAAAATATACACACACACCAAAAAAAAAAAAAAAAAGAGAGCAATGCAGTATTTAGTGCACATTACACTCCTTGTTAAAAAAAAAAGTCCCCCATTGGTGTACCCTTCTCGGTGCATCATTTTTTTTACTTTGAATAGACTTACAACTGTTATTTTGATGAAGGGGATATTTAAAAAGAGGACAGTGCATGGAGAAAAGCACATGTGCTAAGGTTAACAACGATATGTCAAACACACATGGGACATATAACGCTCTTCTTAAAAACAGTAACATCACAAGTCCAACATGCCGTTAGAAAACTTCTGCGAATATTAAACAACGCTTAACTCCGAAAATAGACATCTTAAACATTTCTCACGTCAGCGTACATGGCATAGGTTTCAGAAGGCGTGTGAGACAATTCACTTTTAAAAGGCTCTCAGAATATTGGCCAATCATGACTTCTTGTTAAACCAGTTTATTCTGATACAGTTTGCGACCACCACGATTTACAACAATTCTGCTTAAAACAAAATGGGCTTGCTCTCCGTCATGTCTTTCACATATTGTGTGAAGCGCTTTAGGAACTTCGGATATTCTCGCTTGTACACAGCTCTCAATACAGATGCGGGTGCCCAGCCACCTGGGTTGACTGAAAAACAGAATTTTTTCTTCAGTATTTTATAAATCGTGTGTGTGTGTGTGTGTGAATGAGCGATTCAACATTTTCAGGCATATGAAGAAAGGTGTTATTTTATTTCTTTAAAATTACAGTCAAGCCTGTTTATAACAAAGCTGAAGGGAGTCACAAAAATATTCAATATATCTATATTGAATTAAACAACAATGTCAATCAATCAACGTTTATTGGCGTAGTGATACCAACGCCGATGTTATGGCGTGATTAGATGGTGAAACGTTCGAAAGAAAATAAACATTTCTGCCTTCGGTGGGACCTGAACCCATGACCTTCCGCTACATACATATGCTGCAACGGGCATTTCGATCAATTTAATACCAATCTCTTTGCAATTTGGTTTAAATAGTAGTCTATGTACTACACCATTCTGCGAAATAACTGGCAACAATATATATACGTTCGTAAAGAGATTATATATTGTCGTTCGTAGCTCAGTGGGTTCAGGTCCCACCGAACGGAGAAATATTTATTTTCTTTCGAACGTTTCACCATCTAATCACGCCATAACATCGGCGCTGGTATCACTACGCCAATAAACGTTGATTTATATTATTGTTTAATTTAATCTGCGTAGTGTTCGATTTATTTAAATAAATATCTATATTGGTTGATAAATATTACAATGTTCGAGGGACACAGAAATTTTTTCGATATATCTGTGCTCAATATAAGCAGGTCCGACTGTGCACGATAGTTTATACTTTATGTGTGCAATCAAGTGAAAATTATGTAAAACTACATTATTTTCCTTATAATTAGTGGAATTAATGAAGTGTTTGATTACATTCCAACAATGCCCCTAATAAATCACCAATGATATTAAGCTACACTGGTTACAATAAATTGACAAATTGAAAAATTACACTAAATTGGCTAAAAGTAATTCAAAATGCATGAAATTTGAATATATTATGGACAAAAGAATACAGCATCGACATATGGGATGCTGCTGTCACTGATTTATGGGCATTTGCAAGAGCCTAACCATCTGTTCACAGCGAGTTGGCAATTCATGTCTGACTGTGAATGAAAAGATCTTGAGATAGCTTTTTAAAATGATGAGATGTAATTTATCAATGAAATTATATTACAGGGCTATAGGCAGATAAACAGTAGGTGGATACTTCAAACAGTGGCTGAACGTCGATCATTCTGTGGTCAGCGGGATGTGACAACAGTTTTAAATCATAGATTCACCTACTCCAAAGGCACAACAAAAGTAGGCAAAGGGTTACAACCTCCTCAGATGATAGATACTTGTGGCCTTTTTTTGAGGGGGAACAGGACTGTTACTCTCATTCATCTCAGATCTGTGCTTGCTACAGGACAGACAGCATCAGCCTCGAAGGACAGTAGACAGGGAGTCTACCCAAATTCTGTTTCAAACTTCCCTGACTTTTCCACGTTTCTAGACCAAATCTTAATCGATTTTCAGTCGCTAATTACAATAAACAACACACAATGGATTAAAATTTGCGTAATCAAAATAAGTTTTAAGGCTATAAAATCCATTAATGCAAACCACAAAGCCATTTATAACTCAATTACAGTGAATTTACAAATTCAAAAGCTGTATTAAAAAGTGTATTTCTTTACACTAAAAACTTGCACTAATTAAATATTTACAGCAACATTTCCATTCCACCCTTTTCAAGTCCATTTTAAAAGAGCTTAACTATATAATCCCAAAGCTGATTTTCTATTTAACCATTTAAAGCATGTATGACTATATAGATAAAGGAGATTGGTATTAGCAAAATCCCTTACAAATTAAATAATTTAGCTAAAAACACTTTTTGTTTTTCAAGTTTTAGTTATATATTTGGCAAACATTCTTCTGAAAAATATATAGGCTTAATAATTTTATATAAATTATATTAGTTTTGGTGCAAAATGGTAACTTTTGGAAGAAGTTTAGTCAAAAGTACAAGTTTTTCAAATTTTTCAGTAGGTAATGTGGTATGAAAAGCACAGTTCAGGAAAATTATTTTAATAAGTTATTTATTATAACAATGAATTTCAAATTTCTCTGACTTTTCCAGGTTTTCCAAATGAGTAGACACCCTGAGTAGAAGACTACTTGAAGGAAGACTGTATGCTAGGTTACTGATATTATGTGTGTCCCTAAACTTTCGCCACGGAGAGGAATGGTTAAAGTACGCACGCATGCATGTGGACTGGACTCAAAATTAATGAAGGTCCATGGATGAGTTGAAACTTGCTTTACAATGATCTCTTGATGAATTTACATCTGGAGAGAGGCAAGTAGTTGGTGTATCACCCCTTTAATATATCCAGGAAACGGAGATAAGTTTTTAGACGAACGTACCAACCTCTATCTGTTGCCACATGGAGATCTCAATGGTCAGAGGTATAGATATGAGATCCTGGACCTCACTGTTTATTTGTATATGGGTATAATTGGTAATTTATTTGCATTACAGACGGGTAATGCCTACCCTTACACTGTTCACCATGTGCAGCAATATCTGGAAGAGGAGACTGCTGTCCATATGGAACTGCCAGCATGTTCTCCAAACCTGAATTCTATTCGCCATGTCTGGGATGTTTACAGGAAGCATGTTGTTGGCTGTAGGCCTCCATCCCAAACCTTGAACAAGCTTAAAATTGATCTATACGAACAATGGGTGTTGCCACCCACAGTTATCTTATTGATAACATCATTAACAGCATGTTATGATGTTATCTTATGGATAACATCATTAACAGCATGGAACATGGCTTTCAAGCCTATATTACAACTAGGAGTGACAATACTACACATTGAGGTGCTTCAATATATTTGATCTTAATATCCATATGTCTGATCTTTTGTATTGTATAGCGATATATTGTAATACAATATATATTATATATATATATATATTGTAATATAATATATATGTAATACAATAAAAATACTTTGCATCAAATGTTCTCACACTTTTTGGTTATGTAAGATACGGTACATATATCTGATGGAATATAAGAAAAACAAATCAGTTACTATTTAATTAGCTAATTAAATAGTAGCTTAATGTAATAATCTTATAATTTAATAGCTTAAATTAGCTAATTAACTTATATAGGGTTTATTAAGTTAAACAGAAAAAGTACCATAGGTAAGAAATGTCTCTTTTCACTTACTATTTGAACAATATGTTATTCTGCAGGTGAGATTATCTCTCGTTATTTCTGCATTTTCTGTTGGAGGAGTAACAAAGGTTTGACAGACTAGTGAAACTGTTAATCCTACTCTAACACATTTTCCAACCTATAACACAACACAACACAACATTTTTAAAAAAAAAAGATTACCGCAGATACAAATTTTGTAATAAACAATGTAGAACAAAAAAGTAAGTGTATAATCAACAAGAAGTAACAGGGTTTTTCATTTAGCGGTTTCCAACCTTCTTTCTCTCCCATACCCCTTAGTTAGGCCTTTTATTTGTAAGTATTTCCTCCTCTCATAAACCCACTCAACCCATCCCTCCACACTAAGAATTTTCTTGTGTTAGGTAGTAAAGTTCTTAGTCAGCTAAATAATCAAATGACTTAATTGAATGACATTCATAGACCTATATTTTTATCTGACATTCTATGATTTATTTTAATTTTCTATAATAACAGTGTAACATCAAAACAAATTGAAACATCATTAAAATTACTTTTAACCACATTAACTTATGATGGAAGCTTATAACAATTATTCACCTTGATACGCATCTTGAAACATGGATCTTAATAATTTCAATGCAATTCCTGAATTTGTTACATGGAGCTGAGTTTTTTAAAGATTAAGTTCAAATGAAGACAAATATAATTTCAAGTCAGGAGCTGCGTCAAACTCATTGCAGTATTTATTCTTCATATATAGGCTAAGATGAGATTGTACTTTCGACAAGCTCAGTGTTCGTGAAAGGCAATAAATATTTTATTGCTTTATCACCCAGTTCTTGGTCCTTGACATTCCTTTTTAAATTAGGTTGTAAAGAAGAATTGGATAAACATTCAATCAATTTTTCCTTTTCATATCATATCAGAACCAATGCATTAAACCTCGCTAACCTTTCGGACCTCATGAACCACTAAATTCATAATTTTAAATCCCGCAGACCACATTCCGTGAATTTAGTGCAATATAAAGGTGGAAATTGTCATTCAGAATATGAGAATTTCTTAGAATATTATTTTTGTTTTATTATTAATAAAACATTAAAAATGCAAATAATGTCCAGATTTTGCTTCAGACCAAAATTTTCTCACGGCCCGACGGTTGGTGGCCCATGAGAAAATGCTCAAAATTGAAATAAACTTTAATCTACCTTTTGAACTACCTAGATTTAGGAATGAAATCACAAGGGAATAATGCTTGCCTCAAGCTACCACAGCATATGGTGGTGGTGGTGCATTTGCGTTCCCCAAGCAAATCAATCTATTCCACCTCCCCCCCTCCCAGCCACATAGGAGAGTGTGTGCTAGGTTCTTCACTACTCTACAGAGATGACCGATGTGCAACTCCCAGGCCAGAAGGCAATTGAACTCCTTTTAACTGTAGGACAAAAAGTGTTATCTATGCTTTACCATATGATGAACCTGCATCAGAGATTCGCCTTTCCAAGTTCAATATATCGTATGTAAAAGCTTAGATAAGCTATTTATTTTCCCAGATCTTATAATTTGAAATGATATTAGTATGAAGTTCATGCAAAGCAAGATACATATTACCCTGAATTTAAAATAATAATATATGTGGATTGGGACACCCATCCCCGTACACATGAGACGCCGTGAGTGTGTAGACAGTGACGGTAGAGCATGCATGGAAACGGACAAGTCTGGGAGGCGTGAAGCAATCGAGGTGGAGGTTGGATGTCGGGCAGCGACGCTTATGATGACATAGGAATATAGCTGATACTACTGCCGTGACTATATACTTATGACGAATTAGGACAATTTGTGTTATGTGCATTAACGTAGAAGACGCAACGTTGTAGCTGTAGCAATTATTCATTAAAGGATATAATATTTATCTACACAGTTCTTCACAGTGCTTCATTTTAAAGCATAAGTCCCACAAATGGGGGCTTGGCCGGGATGAACTAAAACATAAATAGTTATACGTTAAAAAATTGAACGTTTGAAAAAAAGAAGCGAACTTCGTTGGTAAAACAATGACGGGACGACCAAAAGTTTCCAGAGCCAAAGATGGTAAAAGAGGTCCAAAGCCTTTTGGGACTAATGGGTTATTTTCCGAAATTCATTCTAGGTTATTATAAGATAGCGAAACCCCTAAGTGATTTACTCCGCAGCAACGTAGAATTCAATTTCGTTTATGAACAAAGAGAAGCTTTTAAGATGCTTAAAACATTTTGATTACTTCACCTGTACTACACATATTTAGACAAGGTTTTGAACTCGAATTACACACAGACGCTAGTAGTCATGGATTTGGTGCGTGTTTATTACAATAAGCAGAAGATGGAAATTTTTACCCTATTCATTACATAAGTAAAAAGATGCAACAAGAGAAATACTGTAGTTCCAAACTTGAAGTGCTTGCCATAATCGAAGTCTTGAAAAAATTTAGAAATTATTTCTTAGGCATTAAATTTAAAATAGTAACAGACTGTTCAGCATTCCAAAAAACTATGGATTGAAAAGATGTAACTCCAAAAATTGTAAGATGGACTTATTCCTAGAAGAATTTGACTATGAAATTGTACACAGACCAGCAAGTCAGATTAAATATACAGATGCCCTGAGTTGAAACACTGTTATTATAGTGACTCAACTGCCAGACATGACAACAAAGATTGCATCAGCAAAAGAGGAAGACGAATTTGTGTCAACAATAAAGGGCTTAATAGAAGGAGAAGAAAAAGATTACGTAATTAAGAATAAAGTACTATACAAATACGAAAGTGGAAGAGAATTGTGTGCCGTACCACAATTAATGCAAAATGAAATCATCAGGCACATTCACAATAACGGACATTTTTCAGCAAGAAAAACCGAAGAAATTTTAAAACGCAACTTCCAAGTCCAAGTTTTGCCATGAGTAACGGGGCACCTAACGAATTATGTTTTATTCCTAAGTTGAATGGAGAGAGTTGAGTTTGGGGTATGGGAAAAATTAATTGTGGAAGGAATTAAATTTAGAATTGGTCGATTATTGATATGGAATGAAACTAGAAATGGCGAAGTTAAAAATTTAAAATTTAGTAAGCCGAAGTAGTTACTGGTATTTCTAGTAATCGGCTAGGGGTTCCGAAAGAAAAGATTTTGAAGTCTGGACCAGGCGAGGGAGACAAACGTGACTTTTATAAGCCTCATATTAAAAAACAAATCGAAAAGGTCAGAGCAAATTGCGTAGATTGCATTCTTTGTAACAGAAAAAAGTGAAGGCCTTTTTAACCCAATACCAAAAGAAAACATTCCACTTAGTACTTACCATATTGATTTTATTGGTAAACAAACAAGAATTACCACCATATGTTTACAGTCGTACATGCATTCACAAAATTTGTTTGGCTTTACCCAGTAAAAGCATCAAGCACTCACGAAGCCGTAGAAAAACTAAAAACTCAACAAATAACATTTGGAAATCTCCCAAGAAATACCACTGACAAGAGGAAGTGCTTTTACATCTAAAGAATTTGAAGATTATTGTAAAGAGCATAGAATCGAACATTCATCAACAGCGACAGGCATTGCAAGGGGAAATGGACAGAATGCATAGCATCCTAATGCCTGTATTAGCGAAACTGTCAATCGAAGACCCTACGAAATGGTACAAATACCTTACGGACGTACAGCGTATCATCAACAGTTCAGTTTCACAAAGCACTAAATACACACCATTTAAATTACTAATTGGAATCAAAATGAAGAACAAAGACGTTCTCAAAATAAAGGAACTGTTCAAAGACGAGTACATCAAGTGTATGATGCAATAAATGATTTTTCAACAACAACAACAAAAAAAAAAAAACAGCTCCAACGCATAAAGTTAACGATCTTGTAGCAATACAAAGAACAGTTTGGAACAGGACTTAAATGGAGACCTAAATTTTTCGGACCATACAGAATTACAATGGTGAAATCCAAAAAACGATATGAAGTGGAAAAAGTTGGTCAACATGAAGGACCGAATCTCACAACTGCAGCAGATCACATGAAGAAATGGACTCAGCCATCCAAAGACAATTTTTGTTTCAACAACAAAAAACTGAACATTTTTTTTTTTTTACCTCAAGAGACTTGCAACTTGCTTATTTACCTGTTTAGTAATTATATTTTAGTGTTTTTCAGACATGAAGATGAAACGGAACTGATGGAGCAGATGACCTTGACGATGTCCACCTAACAGGCCCTCTTTCTTTTAAATTTTTTTTTTTTGCAAATTCTGTGCGACAAGATGCCTATGCACTGAGGATAGTGCACTTGTCAGGAAGGCCGACTGTGGGTTGGGACACCCATCCCTATACACCAGACGCCATGAGTGTGTAGACAGTGAAGGTAGCATATGCATAGAAACGGAGAAGACTGGGAGACATGAAGAAACCGAGGTGAAGGTTGGATGCAGCGACGCTTATGATGACATAGGAATATAGTGGCTATTACAACCGCGACGATATATAGCTGTGATGATATACTTATGACGAATTAAGACAATTTGTGCCACGTTAACATAGGAGACGCGACGTTGTAACTATGTGAAGTAGCTGTAGCAATTATTCATTAAAGGACATAATATTTATCCATAGAGTTCTTCATTCTAAAGCGTAAGTCCCATATATATATTATATAAAATAAAATTGAGTCTAACCGGCACGTTGTCATGGTCAGTGGAATGATTGCAAACAATCCAAATGTCATGGGCATCCTGATCGTCATCATTGGGCACCCTACGGACATGTGACCAAAATAAAGCATCACGTTGTGTAGCAGGCCAAACACGTTTGTGCACTTGATGGAATAGTATGGTATTTGCATCAATTTCTTCGACAACTTTCATGTTTTCAAGAGTAGCTACATTAAAGACATAAATAATAATATACATTAAAGACATAAATAATAATAGAGGAGTAGAATAATATATATACAGGGTGATCCAAATTAAACAGGAGGTGTTCATACCTCTCTGTTGGGAAAACTACTTGGCCAATTTCACCCAAATTTCGTACACATGCTCTCCTGGGTATGCGGTTTTGATTTCTGAAAGAAAAAAAATGAGTTCATATTTCGGCCGCTAGGGAAGGAAATGGCGCTGCGGAGCAGGCAATTTATTAATATTAACAACGAAAAAGTGTTTTAACATGCAATAACCTTTATTGCAATCACATGAAATTAACTACAAATTACAGTATACCGTAGGATAGTAGGTATGACTAAAAAAAAGATTTGTGCAATAACTTTATTGCTATCATATGTGGAACCACACTATCATCACAGATACGGCTCGATATGTCCTCCGTCTCTTTGCTCTAGAAATTGCATTCGATGCACAACACATTCCACGGCAGAACGTAACTCATTCGCTTGGAGGTGGGATACATGTTGCGAAATTCTGTCTTTTAAGACTGCTAAGTTCGGAACATTGCCTTTATAAACGCAGCTCTTTAAATATCCCCACAGCCAAAAGTCACAAGGGTTAAGATCGGGTGACCGAGGCGGCCAAGATGTTGAAAATGACCTGCTAATCACTCTGTCATCCGAAAAGTTTTGCCGTAATAATGTTTGAACAGGCAACGCGATGTGCGGGGGTGCACCATCTTGCATGAAAATTGTAGTGTCAAGACAATTTCTCTGTTGAAGCAAAGGAATGACAAAGTTCCAGAGCATAAATGCATACCTAGAGCCAGTAACAGAACATGTCATTGGCCCCGAGGCCGTATTTTCTTCAAAGAAGTAAGGACCAATGACGAAAGATGAGGTGAAGCCACACCACACTGTCACTTTTGGAGCATGCAACGGAATTTGTTGATGAACGTGGGGATTTGTGTCAGACCAAATACGGCAGTTACGTGTGTTTACAGCGCCATTCAAGTGGAAATGGGCCTCATCACTCCACAGTATCTGCCAAGGCCATTCATCATCCACTGTCATCCGAGCAATGAACATCAAAGCAAATGTTTTCCGCACGTCATTATCACCAGAAAGCAATTGCTGAGTGTGGGCTATCTTATATGGATAAAACTTCAGGACATTTCTCATAACTCTCCACACTGTCGTATATGGCATGTCCAATTCCCGTGATATCGCACGTGCACTACTGCTACCATGTGCACTTGCTGCTCCCTGCTCCACTACTGCAGTTGCAACTTCTTCAATTTGCTGCACTCGAGTTGGTTGGCGGCCTCGTCCTGGTTTAACGGCGAATGTTCTGTTCTCTTCAAAATACAAGACCATTTTTCGAAGATTTGTAATTGTGAGAGTGCCTCTGCGTAAACCTTTTACCTGCCGAAATGCTTTAAATGCAGCAGAAGCATTGTTATTTCGTTGATAAAAGAGCTTAACAAGTAACGCGCGATCTGGTAAAGTAAGTTTCATGACGGAGTCCTCGTATGGTGGAAAAATGCTTCACGACTCCTTATATAGGCAGAGGATGTTGCGCATGTTAAGTAATATGTAAATTGCCTGCTCTGCAGCGCCATTTCCTCCTCTAGCGGCCGAAATATGAACTCAATTTTTTCTTTCAGAAATCGAAACCGCATACTCAGGGGAGCATGTGTATGAAATTTGGGTGAAATTGACAGAGTAGTTTTCTCTACAGAGAGGTCTAAACACCTCCTGTTTAATTTGGATCACCCGGTATATATATATATATATAAACAAACTTTTTTAATTCACATATGTGTGCCGAAGAAGGTAAACATGTTTCTGCCCAAACAATTTCTTCTCAACGTATTCAATAAATTTTTTAACTGCTACTAGTTTTATGTCTATTTTATTTAATTGTTCCTGGCTCAGTATGGGTTTCAATATAAAAACGTTTGAACTTAGATAACTTTCTTTGACAATAGTAAAAGAACTGCAAACACGATTTTTTTTTTTCATGTAGCCATGAGAAATTGTATTTACATGTATTTATTATGAAGGACAAACATGTTCAAACACATATGCTCACACTTAAAAAAAAAAGAAGGAGCTTCTACTCACTTTCCCAGTCAAAGCGAACTTCTGGCGTGAAAAAGAAATGACACATCTCATGTCCTGTAACGCCCTAAGTGTAATCAAAGCACACACATATTAAAAAAAATGTGTTCACACATAAAAAATAAGAGACCTAACATATAAATATTGCATATAAAATATTAGTAATGATTTTTACTTTCGTGTTATGACACAAAGGTCATGCTGTACAGTGACCTACAATTTTCTAAGGGAGCTGAACCTCTTACTTACGACCTATGAACCTTACCTCTGATCTAGGGAACCAACAGTGAGCAGTTAGCCAGTAAGCATTTATTAGTAACAACTCTGTTAAGCATAGTTTTTTAAGTTGAGTAAAGTGTATCGACGTGTTTCAGACATTACAAGGAATTGATAGGAGCCAACTCAAAGGTGACACAATTTGACTTAAGAATGTTAAGCAGGGTGTCTGTCCAAATTCGGTTTCGAACTTTCCTGACTTAACCAATTTCCAGCCACCATTTATGGTAAACACCACAATAAAATTTGCATTATCACTACAAGTTTTAAAACAATAAAACCCAGTAACACAAACTAAAGCCATTTATAATTTGATTATAGTGAATTTAAGAACACAAAAAATTGAATCGTTTTCTGTAAATGCATTTTTGTATTTAAAAAAAAACTGCACCAAACCTAGTTTTCTGAGGAATCTATACCTCCAATGCCTACGACACCAAACTCAGGACTATGGTGGGTAGAAAAAAGGGCATGTATTCTGCATTAGCACTACAACATAGAATATGTGCGAACGAATACAAATTTCTGTTGAAGGCATGGTAGATGACTATGTTACATCTATAACACCGTAAGAGGCATAACAAATTTGTTTGTTCATGGTTTTACGGCTCAAAGACTACAGTGGTCATGCTGCGCCGGGACCTACGAGGAATCCGAACCGGACCTACTGTTTTCCGAGGAATCCGAACCTCTTAAGGCCTAGGGAACCAAACCCCGGACTACAGTGAGCAGTGCGATCTTTATGAGATCTCTGAGTAAGCGTTCTTTGCACTGCTGGGAGTTGAACCCGGATTAGCGGCGCACTAGGCGAACGCGTTACCACGCTGTGATGCCGCTTAACAAATCTGAGGAACTGAAAATTGTTGGTTGACTTTTCATGGCGCAAGGACGGCAAAGGTCATTCTATGCCAAACAAGGTCAAGACAAAATTGAAAGAAATCCTCGATTCAATTTCCAGGCGAGAGTAAGTTCTACTATGGAGTGAAACACAAAGATAATTGAGCAGTTATGCTTACATTGACTGTGTGCACAGCTTTGAGAGGATCACAAACAACACCGCCTTCTTCGACTTCTCTTCTGTACATTCGCATTTCACCATCTTCTGCAAACAACTGCCATCCACCTTCTCCAACACCCATTTTGGCATACTTCAGCTGTTCCATTGTAACATGCTCAATCTAGGTAATGTACATTTAGTCAACATTCCATATAATCGTTACTGTTTTGCATTAAAACAGTATTGATTTATTAAAACACAGCATTTCAAAAAGAATCGTCATCCTCGCAAAACTTTTGATTAAAACATTTCACTTTACTGACAAGATGATGCAAACATAAAAGTAAGATGAACACCACTTACATCTGGCCATAAATGGTGCTTTCCAGCGGCTGCAGATGGTTCAGGCTGAATCACATCATTTATCCTGCTTTTGATAAGTCTCTATGGGGGATTCAATAGATAAAAACATTAGCTATAAGACTGCAAGCAATTCATTTCTAACATCTTGAAGTTCAATTTAAAAAGGAATACCACAAATTACATCACTAAGGAAAATAGTAAATACAATTAAGTTTTTTGCACTCCAGTTTTAAATGGTTCATACTAGAGTTTGGGTTTTAGGTAGCGAAAAAACATGCCACACTCCGGCAAGATTCGAACCAGCAATCTTGGATTACTATTCCAATATCTTTACTACTGGGTCACTTAGCTTGGTGGACTCATTCATATATGGACCTTATGAAATGACAAGCTGAATCAAATTTGCATTAAGCTGCGAAAAATACACTGATAGCTGAAAGGCTTATATCCGGATTAAAAAATATATATATATAATAAACTTACAGTTGAGAACTTGCTCTTCAATCGGATTATAATTTTGCGAGACATGGACACTGTATTTGGCGAACTGTTCACATCAAACAGCTGCCTGATAATGAACGTGGGTGAATCAAAGTTCAATGTTCTGATTAAAAAAAAATCCAGCATGTGATAAGAAAATGTCACTGCCGAAAACTTTGTCTTTCTCTCTCTTGCCTTATCAATTTTGAAACTGATAAGACAAAAATTGCTCACATAATTTCTGAACACGTAAGTGTATGTAATACATTGAAAGCAATCATACTTTTTAATATATGGATGTAACTGTCACAAAACAAACTGAAGACTGTGTGTCGTTTTGTCCATGACCAAAATTAATGCTCCACAAGATCCAAACCCTTGTTGTCCAAAAAATCAAACTCAGGACTATGGTGTGGTAGGAAATTGGCTAGCGCCAGCACCATTTGTCACCATAAATAATGAACCTTAAAATTTCAGCATAATGGATGAATACTTCGTTTTGGTGCCACTATCACAATCTCAATGTTGAGTACATGAGGCAAACCTTGAAATAATGTCAATACATGTTTCAGAGGGATCCGAACTTTCAACATTGAGAAGCAAACTCAAGACTACGGAGCAGTAGGGAAAAAATATCCATACGACGTTTTTGAGTGCCAAATTCAGAATTTTGACGTGATAGAGAACAGCACTGTCTATATAGGGAGCACTTGTGTGAGTTTTTGACTTATCGCAATAACTTAAAACATTATAATCCACCATGTCTTCAGACCACTGTCCTTGGATTTTATGTTTTTCAGCGTATACTGATAAGTTACTTACTTATTAAGACAAGCGAGGAAATCCATGTATAAACAAGAACGGTCACCATAATCAAAATTTACATTAAAACAGCTTTCCATTCATCTCATAAAAATTAATGTATATATTAAATAAGCATTTCATACCTTATCTTCTTCATGCTGTTCGCTTTTTTCCAATGCAGCATCCACAGCATCGAAAAATTCTTCTTCGTTAATAACTGAATGGGGACCTTCCTGTAATCAAAGTACCAGTTACATGATCTACATACAAATCAACCATTTTCAGAAATGCTCACATTGCAACTAGCCAATGAGGAGGAATTATTACACTGCGATTGCTGCCGATTGGCTGAAAACAACGTAAATTCACAAAGGAAAATATCACAATTCAATTTCATAGCATAAATCCACTTGCGAAGTAAGAGTGAATTCTCCTTTGCTCCATTATACAATCAATAAATATAAAACGGCAGTATTTCTCACCTCGTAATCAGGCCCTCCTACGAGAACGGTCATTTGTGCAGGTGCCTCGGTGCTTATCTGGTTATAGGCTTCTTCCAATTTTTTCCTCTTGTCAACTTCCTGAAATGAACACAAACTGTTTGATGCACAGAAAACAGACACCTTTTAACCCAGCTGTTAATAATGCATGTTATTAGTCAAAACCAAGTTTCTCAACAGACGTTTTGTTTATGTTTTTGGAGCACAAAGACAGCAAAGGCCATGTAGTGCTGGGACCTACAGTTTTTCGAAAAATATGAATGTCCGCTATAAAGGGAATCAAACCCCAGACTATGGTGGACAGAAAAACAACACACTTTCTAAGATACCATTTCATATCGAACTTGGGTTAATGCCATGATGGGCAAATGCATCACAACTACGCCATCATAGTGCAGTGAACCGTTATTTTTCTGAAGAATCTATATATAGTTAGGATTGTTTTATATTTTTCAGGATTGACTTAATCATGAGCATATATGCTTGTGGTTTTACTACGGCTCACAGACTACAATGGTCATGTTGCAATGGCAGTATACGTATAAACTCGAAGTTCAGTTAGAGGTTTCTTGCCATTTATAAGGCAATGAAAGTAAGAAATGGAGGGGGTACGTATGTGTAAGTGTTATCTTGAACATAGGAAATCAGCGTGACCATCATGTGTCATGAAGGAATTATAGGAAATGCTAAAGCTGAATCTTCCCGGATTTTAAAGTCATTTTGGCAGAATTCCCTGATCGTTCCAGAACGATAAAATTCCCTGATTTCCAGGTTCTGTAGCGACCCTGCATACTATAGTATGACTATGGTAATACGAAGCATACTTTTTCCAATCGTCGTTTCCAACTCTCTTCTCTTTGGCCTAAAAGTTCTATGCAGTGAGATAAGGTGTTCAAAATCCCGCTCGTTGTTGCTTTGAAGGTCAGAGCTTCGCCCTTGAAGTCCAAAGCATGTGCACCATGTTGTGCTAACAGCTCTTTGGTTATAATGGTAGGATGATCTACATGAAAGGAAAAATTTAATTATTATAATTGTCATCAACGAATATTAATACGCCATACTGAGAAACAACAGGATCATAACTGCCAATACCTTTAAAACGGGTTGGTGAATCTGTCATCGGTTCATACAGCATTGATGATTCACGTAGCGTACTACAGCTGTCATCCAAATCATCATCATCAGTATCATCCACTAATAAGAATCATTAGAAAGTCAAATAACTTATAACAAAAACTAGTTCACTCGCAATAGCTTATTCGTTGCGTTAATGTGTCAATGGATGAGATATTGTTAAGTTTATATTGCAATCGTGAGGGGAAATATAAATTTATGTAAGTGAATCATCTATAGATGATTCACTTTCATATCAATCAGTTTAAAATATTCAATTGAACGGAGTCCAAAATACAGCTGAATACCAGTTCTTGCAATGTTAAAATTACCACTGATCACATCACTGTAAATTACGGACTTCAATTTTAATTAAATTAAATATATTTTGAGGAGCTCTCATGTCAGAAGACAAACCTTACTGAAATGATGACATAAAGCGACATTTAACTTACAGATTCTTAAAACAGCATCTTTGCAAAGCAAAATTAATTTAGCCAAACGAATGTGAAAAAAACACATGTTATTTTAAGATATTGTCGCATATAGAAAAAAAAAACTAAAAACAATTTCACCAATTTCATTTTATTACTTATGAAAGCTGGTACTTTATGTGTGTGGGTAGAGATAGATTACAAAATTATTTCATCGTTCTACGAGAACATTTCAGAAAACGATCGTTGTAAATAAATAAAATAGTAAATTCTCAGACATTAATGATGTCTAATAATAAAAAGACTACTAAATCATACCATTTCACATTAAATCAAATTGTAAGTATGCAGAATCAATAATATAATAATTGATAATCATAATTAAATCAGTGGGATTTCTGAAAGATCACATTCATTTATTATTATTCTTTTGACATTGGGTACATGTAAGATGCCATTGCAACTATGTGTTAAACTGTGGCCTTTCACATTAGAATATGGTACGAATGATTACATTAGACTCACTTTTTTTTATAAAATAAGAGGGGACGGCAACTAAATCAGAGTTCGAAATTAACTTTTTAAATCAGGTGCACCAAAGTCTTGTGACTTAGGTGCACTAAATACTAGTTAGGTGTACAAGTAACTAACAGAATAGAAAGTAAACCTCAACATTAAAAACAGGTAAAATGAAAGCAAGACCATAGCCAGGATTTAAGTTCGGGGGGGGGTAAAAAAATTTTACTACATGTATCGATACAATCACAGCATGTAAGGCCATAGCCAAGTTCCGTTAAAAATTTAGTTTGGAGGGGGGCAATTTCTAAGATCCCCCCCCCCTCTGGATACGGGCATGAAGGTAAGTGTAACAATTATATTTAAGCATGCAAGCTAAAAAAAATGCAACTTTTCAAAACACTTGAACATTTGTTCGTAGTAAAAAAAAAATCAAACTCAAATATAGATACATTGAGAAAATTATATAAAATTATTCCATAGATCTTGAAAAATAACCTTAAGTAGCCATAGTTTTAAATAGTTACATGAACTGTGTGCACCCAAGTTAAAAATTTATGTGCACGGATGAAATTTCACAACACATGCACTCGTTAAGTTCGAACCCTGAACTAAATGTACCCTCAAAGCAGTAATATGTTTACATAGGATTAAATTCGTTGGGACTGGAACCAAGTCCTATACATCCAAAGAGGTGTTACATTCAGTTCATGAGCTGTTGCTATATGCATCATCCCGCTCTTTTGTCTTGATGAAATTCAAGGACCAAATAATTTTTTCCAAGGACCTTACATTGTTACTACATTGGAAATAAGGGAAATACCCTCTTTTTTTTTGCCAAAACTTGAAAAAAGGTTTTGGGAAACATTCAAGGACCAACCACATTTTTGACAGTTTTAAAGTACTTTTCAAAGGTCCTGACTTGGCAAAAAAAATCCAGGACTTTCAAGGACCATGGGAACCATGTATATGGCTCTCGAGAAATTTGTGTTTTGCGGCACAAAGGTAGCAAGGGTCATGCGGCACCGGGACCTATAGTTTTCCAAAGAATACAAACCGTTTTTAGGCCTAGGAAACCAACTCTCGGATTATGATGAGCAGCTAGTCAATAAACATTCTTTTTTGGCACACTTGGGAGCCAAACCTGGGGTAAGCACATGCTAAGAAAACGTGCCACCACTGCAGGACAGGTCAAGAAATTCATTTATGTTTTATGGTATAAGGATAGTTAAGGACGTGCTACATCGGGACCTATAGTTTTCTGACGACTCCAAACTTCTATTGCCTAGGCAACCCAACTTCCTGATCATGACAGACAGAAAACATGGAACATGTTCTATGGTGCCATTGGAATCAACCATATTAATGGCACAATGGACGATCTCTCTATTTCTACGCCATCGCAGAACAATAAAATAAACATTAGCAGTTAGAGGACATTAAATGAGAATGAAGATCAGAAGTACACATACGATGCATGCCATTTGTCTTGTGTGGGTCATCGGTGCCATTTATGACATCGGCGCAGACATCAAAATAACTTTGTAATGTATCGACTTGGTGACATAAAATGTCTCGAAATGTTTCCATTTCCGCCAACTTTTCTCGCAAGCCTCGTGCCTTTTTGAATGAGGAGACACTTGCTCCTGAAAGACTGGTAGACCCGACGGAAATCGCAGATCCATGGCGTCGCAAACTATTTTCACTGCCATAGGCTGAATCAATCTAAAAATAAAAATAAATTTTAAAAAACCCATGGAAAAAAACCAAAACATAATTTAGGACTTCCTTATTATAGACGTATCCAAGATACATCATCAAGATTGTAGGTAATTTTTGAAGAAATCTCGCCAAGGTTTGTTTGTTAAGTGTTTTGAATTTGCATTGCTTTTTTAAAATTATTATTTATTTTTATTTGCAGTTAACAATCTTTACTTTACCAAATACACTGCGGATGAAGATACTGATTCAACAGACACTGATTCAGGCAGCGCACATCGAATGTGATCGAAACCCCATGAGTCGTGAAGCAATGAACAGGGGATGGGACTCCCCGAGTTCAGTTTCGGTCTCTGTGATTCAGGTAAGTACTGATTTATTTATAAAAATACTAATTCATAATAAAATTATTATATTAGCGGGGATACAAATAGAGAGCTATACCATTGCACGATATATTATAGCTGCGATCTTGGCATAATTTAAAAGTCGCTAAATAAGATCGAACGTCGCTATAATAAGGAAGTACCCATATTTTTTCCACAAAATAAATATAGAATATTTTCTTTGAATAACTTGCACATTTCTTCAAAGCCAAACTTTAATTTATGAAATTATTTTTTTTAAATAATTTCTCCCTTAAAAAATCACATACCCATCTTCCATACATATCAAATCATAACTTTTACAAGGATTTCATAGCCAGCTGTAAGTAAATATACATCATATATTAAAGAAAATATTGGTGG
>QLNU02014176.1:10814048-10904202 GCA_006491805.2 Dysdera silvatica
TGAGACTGTTTTCTCATAACCGGTCGACTAAAGAAGTCTTAAAGAATCACGCTGACGGACCCTTCTATGAGTTTCAAGGTAGAGAGGTGATGATAACTTTATGTTTAAAAGTTGTTGAATGCTCGACCAAGATGGACGTGTATCGGCTGAACTGCTCGACGAATTGAAGCTATATAGAAGTTCGGAGGTGCTGTTTCTGTTCTTAGAACAGTAAGTACTCACTTTCTATTTTAAGTTTTGCAATATAGGGTTACTGATGACTACTGTTATACTGAATGTTTTATTAGGTGTCCTAGTGTTTGGTATTTTAAGTTGTGAGATTTACCACAGTAATTTTGTAATATAAATGTTGATAGGAAATAGAAAGTTATTGTAGAAGTTATTTAATCAATATTTATGTAGGCACTTAAAGAGATTTTAGTTGGTTCGAGATTCTGAAGTGGACTGTATTTTATTTTAAAATTGTACGTATCCGTCATTTTTTGTAAAAATTCAAATTCATCTGTAAGTGGCATCGAAAATCCAACCCCAATTGATTATCCAAGATGGAAAGTACAATAACTTTGAAATAGCACACTTTTAAGAAAAAACTGAATGATTTATTTCACAAGAATAAATTTCACACGAATGAAGTATTCATCAAATAAAATTTTTGATTTAGTGAAGTGAAAATTTCGAATATAAAGCCATTTAGGTTAACGAATTAACATAACACGATTCAGATTTACGCCATGAACGGGGACGCACCCCGATGCTCAGACGCTCATTCCAAAACTAAAACTGGCTGTTTTTAAAAATACGGAAAAAAAAACCAGGAATAAAACAGCCCAGTGGGTGGCGCCATCTATTGTTTATACACTGAATCAGTTCAAGACTGAACAATGTGTTTTACAAACTTTATTGACTAACCTTGAGTTGTAGTCACGTACGTTGAGGCTAAAGTGTATTGAGTAAGGTGTTGTCTTAAATGTGTGTAACTGCTTATTTTGAAAAAATACGTAGTGTAATTGTAAGTGGCCGTCGTGAGCTGCTTTGGCTAGATTGAGTAGACGGCTTAACACTTACAAGTGATTTCTTCGTACTTACCTGATTAGCTGTGGGCTTGGGAGCCCAGATTAGGAAATTTGATTAACTCTTAATCTATTGTTAACATTTGTTTTTAGATATTATTACTTTTTGTAGTTCTAAGAGACTTTGTTAATCATTTCAGCCTCTTTCTTCATGGAGGGACTCCACTCAGTGATAACACGAAATATGTCCTTTAGAAGAGACTTTACTAGAAATTATATGACTGTTGATAAAAGATATCGTGCTGTATCTAGAGAACTCGCATAAATAAAATTGATGATTCTGCCAATTGCCTGACTGTTGATTTCTGTTTGATCATCGGCCCGTAATTAATAATATTTATTGTTATGCCTTTAAATAAAAGTTAAAGCCCTTAAACCAAATTAAATTAATTAAGATCCAATAGTATTAAATATTTCGTTTTTCCAATGTATTTAAATATATAATAGCAGCTAGCTTGAAAGTCTTGTACACGCGCTCAATATGTAATAACCAAAGCATTGAACTTATGGCGTACATGGTCCATATGGATCTATAAAAGATTTCATTGGCTCCCGTAACATCTCTTCCCATTGGTTAAAATTCCAATAGTCCCATTGGATAAAGTTTCGGATGTATCAAAACTATAAATGAGAAACATACAGCAAACTCAAGGAGAATGCCTTTGAATCTTGTCTGGAACCGAATGTAAGCGCGGCCGGGCATAGCTCGAAATGACCTCTTACGTGTTAAAAAGAAATATCTGTAATATCTTTAATTTACGTGAATAAATTGTTGGTGTTTAAAAAGCGCATATTCTTCTCAACTTACAATGGATACCACGAATCTTATCAACATGTAGTTATTTACGATGCTGTACATCCAACAAAAATGTAAGTACTTTACATTTAATTTCCGCTCAAGGAACTGTTTAAGTGGGAATGAAAAAACCCACATACCTTTAAAAGGAAGATAGGACATTTATGTAATTTTCTATGACTGAATTGAATGCTAAAGTCGAGATAGGAAAGCTTTACAATGATCCGCTATACGAAATGTACGAACCAAGAAAATAAAATTTTTTAGCAAGAGTAAGAAAAAATAGTAACAGAAAAATGCTTATCGAAAACATAAATTCGCACATTCGCTTCTCTATACATTTTTAATGATATTGAAATCATTTCTTGTCTGTTTTTCATTAGAGTTTTTCTTACTTTTCTCTTTTTCAGAATCTTGTAAATCTTGTAATTCAAGGAGTGTGTTTTTGTACGAACTAAGAACATGAAATGAAAAGGAATTATATATTTGCTTGTTTCTCAAATTTATGTTCTTCAACAGTACTGAAAAACGTGTTCTCGCATTTCAAATATATATCGCTCTGCAATCTACAGAGTTCACAAACAATTCGTGAATAAAAAACAGACAGTGTATTATGAAATTTTGTAGTGTTCCAGAAAATGTTGTCATTCTTGGCAATGAACAGGCGGGCATTGCTTGAAAAACAGCAAATGGAGGGTCTAACAATATGACCAACCTTTTCTCAGGGTTTAGAACTCATGTCTCATCCCGTCCGTATAAAAAATAGCAGTTGAAATGATGCCTGATGTGTGGCATAAAGAAATCATTAAATGTTTTAATGTTTTATCCAGGTGAACAAATTTTAATCCACAACATTCATTATCATTTAACAGAAATTATGTTAACCTTCGAGCCATTTTATTCGGTTCTTTTAACCAAGAAATAATTATCATATTATTTTTTTATCAGATGTAAGATTTTCAATCTCATTTGATTTTACGGCCTTATTTGTTTTTAATGTTTTTTAATACACTTTTTATTATTGCTAGTGTTTTATTCTGGTCTTAATTTAAACCAAACTTACAGCCCCAACTTACTTTTCGTAGAAGGACCTTTATGTTTGTGCTTTAAAAATTCAACCAACCAACCAATTAACCAATCTTCAAAGAGATAATACAAAAGAAATATATTTTATGTCTGTATTGAAATAAGAATCGTTCATAAATAGAATAATATAAATTTGCATAACATGAGGCATCAAACACATTTTACTTCGCTTATCTAATAATTCCGTCCGCAAATTTTCAGAGGCCGCAGTTGTGTTGTTGTTTTGTATGCAAAAAAATATTAAATAATTGAATAACCTGGAAATGTTGGCCGAGCAAGCGGCACAGCGTTTTCAGGAGAACGAAGGATATAGCACAAGAGATGAGGGAAGAAAGAAGAGGTAGAGTCTCCATTTGGGGACAGAGTCCAGGGCTAAATGTAGCGCCCAATATCGGAGAGAAAACGGAAAACAACTTAAAGAAAAGAGCACGGAGTCTGTGGGGAGGTGTGAATAGCCGCAGTTGAGAGCACAAAAATGATTAGTTCTTAAATAAAATCGTTGGTTAAAATATTAGTTTGAATAATTAGGCGAAAAAATACCTGCACATATAAAACGTTCAGAGTGTAGTATGAGTAATTTTTTCTTTTAAAAATATTCGAGTAAGAAGGCAAAAATGAAACCAGTTCCTAAATGTGGCAATTTTCTTAATCTTCCATTATACATAACAAGGTTTTTATTTATAGCTTTGTTATATATAGTAAGATTTGACAGATATCTGTGGTTTATGGACAGATATTCTTGTTTATATATGGGAAGATATTCCCATAATGAGTGAGCAAAATGTATTAAAGATGAAATTTTCGAAATGGACTTGAAGGAAGAAATTCGTTTGGTCTTGAAATTGCTTAATTTAGCTAGATCACAAGTTAGTACAAAATTAAATGTTAAATTTTTTTTAAAGTTTTAATAGAAGTATTCAACCGAAAAATTTATATTTAGTAAAATATTGGAAATGAGAAGAAAACGTGTAAATTAACTAATTTAATGGCGCGATGTTGAGTTATACTAAGTGTCATCAAATCTTCATTTCTTGAAAAACCATTTAGATTTTTTTCAAAAATATAAGCGCTATCTACGATGAATGATGAAATGTTTGAACAACAAATTTTCCAAATAGAAATGATTATGAAAAATTTAATCTAAATCCGTTGGATCATCGCTACGTGCGAAAGGATGATTTTAAAAGAAAAAACTGGCGCTAAAAAAAAAACTTGGCGCTAAACTAAAGCTTTCCCGCGAAAATTAATACAAATAGACGAGTTCAAACGAGTTCCCTCCGTCTACATTTATATCTGTAGAATATTTCTATATGCCTTGATGAGATTTCACTTAAGGCTGATGAAACGTGAAGAGCTAAGTCTTTCAAACGTATATTCGAGCGAAGAAATCCATATAAATTTTTCCAAAAAGTTCTAAATAAAATCATTCAAGAATACGAAAGTTTTTACAATTAAAATTAAATTATAGTTCCAAAGAATTCTAATTTTACTAAAACAAATTTAAATATTTTTTGACTTATTGTATTCCAACAGTTGTCCTCCTTTTGTTTTTGTTGTCAAATAACATATATGTTATCAAAAATTCATGCGTCAGCTGGCTGAGAAATCTACTTTGCTCTGAGTGTTGACAGTTTTATGACTAAACCAAAGTGTTTAAATTCCACCCAAAGAAACTTTCCTAATAAAAATGAACTGATTTTTTAATATTCATAACACAGCTTGCATTTTAACAAGTTAGGGATAATTTAGAAACTTCACTTTAAACTTTTTTACGAATATGCTAAAGTTTTGTGGGAAATTAAAAAGCAGGCAGACAGCCCATATTTAAGCACAAGCCAAGTTTAATATCTAACTTCCTGAAAGTTCATAAAAATCTTTGTTGAGAGAAAAAGAATAAACTATCACTAAGATGCGTCACTTTTATCAAAGGATCTGGTGCTTTTTATACAGCTCTTGTGTAAACTTATTTAAAAATGTTTGAAATTGTAATCTAGAACACATGTGCATAGTATTTTATAATATAAATGTTGTTTTTAATATTATTATAGTATAAAAATTTATTTCCATTTAGCATTTATCTGCATTTACGGATTTTTCAAGAATATATCACAAGGCTCTGCTTCTCTGCAATCAACATGCCGAGGTCTCTCTAAATGCACCTCTCGCTAGTTCGATGTCTCTCTAATTTATTATCTCGATAATTTTGTGGTCTTGCTATTGTGCAATTTCATTTATGTTCATTATATTAGGCACCTGTCTCGCTCTTCATATGTTTTTGCCTGGTGACGCTCAATATATCTACGGTGCATACCCCATATTATATTGTATATCCATATGATTTTCTTTATGTATTGCGCAAGTAAAATCTGATAATACGAATGCACTAGCCGGGTTTTATTTGAAATTTTAAGGGAGAAAACGTATGTTACACTTTTCAACGACTTTCAATCTTCAAGGCTGAGTTGTTAACTTAACCCACCATATGAGCGGGTTTTTTTCTTCTGCATAATATACTTTCATGCAAACTATAATGTGCACATAATGTGTTTGTATATAAACTGCTTTGTTCCCGCACTCCGAGTTCACGCGATAATCATAGTTTTACAATTCTATTCATAAAATAATTATATTTTTTTCCCTTTAAAAAATCGCAATTTTACCCAGCCAAATAAAGCGAAACACTGAAAGAAGGGGGAAATATCTAACAGCTGGTACTTGACCGGATTATATGCAAAATGCATATGCGCACATGAATTTGCGTGTATGGTAATAGTGTCCATTATCGGGCGTTGAGGTGTTGACTCCAATATTACTAAGATTGCATTTTGCTGGTTGTGTTAAAGTATAGTTGCTATTGCGAAAGAATTTAAGAAGCTGTAGATAAACTTAAACTAATTGCATGCTAACAAAAACAAGGTAATTAAAAGTAATGATACACCGCGTCGAGCAACTCGCTCGGCCTCTGATGAGAGCTAACTAGAATTGAGAATATGCTAGAGAATATGCTAACTAGAATTGAGAATATGCTAACTAGAATTGAGAATATGCTAACTAGAATTGAGAATATATTAACTAGAATTGAGAATATGCTAACTAGAATTGAGAATATATTAACTAGAATTGAGAATATGCTAACTAGAATTGAGAATATGCTAACTAGAATTGAGAATATGCTACGTAGAGTAGTAAAAGCAAAATGGTCGCGTTTTCTTGAGTTGCCTAAATACCCGATAGACAGCAATTCCGCAGTGGGAATATTGACGTAGAAAAACATCAGTGACTACACCATATATGTTTCAGTTCTTTTTAAGCGTCAGTGCATATAAATGAATAAAAACGATGAATTTACAACATAAATGCATACCTTAAGCAAATTAGAAATTTTAAGAATTTTATTATTCCTTTAGCGGAAACATGTACCCCACAACGCAAAAGTTAAACTTACTCTTATCCTTATCTGAGCAGAAAAACAATGGGGTTTGTAAACTTACACGTTTAATTATGTCCTAGGGCACCAAAAGTATAGTCCTAGCTGAATTACAAACACTTAGGGAAACCGGAGATTTGGTTTTATTGCGCTAGATTGACGGATGAATGAAGGTCAGACTTAAACAAATACTTACATAGGGTAAATTTTACACATCATTATTTATCAACGAGAGATGTTGGCGATAGTCCATCACGAACAAACTATCCGTAATAGATAACCCGCAAAATTAAACAGTGCTGGCTAATATTTCCTGTAGCTCCGGAAAGGATTCTTATGGCCATAAAAGCGCTATTGCGAGAACTTAGGAGGACAAAGCTTAACTGTTCAGAATATCGAGAAACATATTGTGATATGTCATCACAGGAATTGTGTTGTATAAATCATATAATTTTATGCATATCTAATATTTCTACTTGGCAGTTGATAACAAATCTATCGGTTTTAAAACACAGGGACACATGGTTTTCAAGTGAAGTTAAAAAAGTTTGAAATGCATATTTATTCCTTTTAGGTGCATGTTTATTCAATTTGAATTAAAATAGATGAACATTTTGAGGTATTTCAGTGTGCATTTTGCTTAATTTTAATGCATGTAATCCGAACTTTAGTCATTAATAAGGAATTTTGGCTCTGACAAATAAAATAGCTCACTGAAAGAAGGGGAAAAAAGGTTAACAGCAAAAAGTACGAGGGTCGTCAAGGATGAAATTTGCGTTTTGTCATTGTACAGCAGGGTTGTCCAACCTTTTTGGGTAGCGGGCCACTTAAAGAATTTTCACGGATTAACGGGCCAGCAGGTTTAATAAAAATAAATCCGTACAGAGTTTCTTCCGGTTTTGTTTATTTGCGATGTGGAAAGGGTTAACCTTTCTGTTTCTGCGGTTTGTCCTTATTTCTGAAAAATGAAATCTAAAATTATTTTTGGGGAATTTATTTTTATTATAAACAATTGTCCGTGGGCAGGATTAACACTGTTAGTGGGCCGGATTGTGGACCGCTGGCCGTATATTGAACAAACTTACTGTACAGGGTCGTGAGTTTGAAACCACGATTGTAAATAACTTTCCCCTTAAAAATAAAGTTTAGTTTTTCCAAATGATGCAATACACTGGAAGAGGAAAAAAGTTTAATAGTTGGCAGCTTGATTGTCATTAACTAGAAGAGTGCATTTTATCACAGTATAGGGGGTTTGAGTTCCCTCCTAGAAGTGCGAGCCTGTTTTTTCACAGCACTTAAAAATTAGCTAGACCCTGCCAAATGGATCGAGAAAAGACTGAAAGGAGAGGAAAACCCCATTTAATTGCTGAGAGTTCGATGGTCATTGATAAAAAATATGCCCTTTGGTCACTGCATAGGGTTCAGCGTTCGACTCCGGACCTGGAAATAACGTCTATTTTTTTATTTTTGTTCTTAAAATGTAGTTTGGCTTTACCAAGTGAAGCGACATAATGAAAGAAAAGAAAACTTTTTACAACAGACAGCATGAGGGTCAACACCGATGAAAACGGCTTTTTATTATTGTATAGCAAAGATTTTCAAGCTCTGCTTCACAAGTATTGGTCAAGAGCTTCCAGACGTTGGTGCATTTGATACATTATAATATATAATATTTAATATAAAACAACACCATAAAATAATAATAAACAACAAACAACAACAAAATGTAATAAACAATAATATATAATATATAAGATTTGATGTAGCATAATATATAAAAATATTTATAAAACATGTTTATGTATTTTTTGTATTTGTAAGTGGTCAAAATTTATGAAAATGGCCCTGGGTCAAAAATATTTGAAAATTTTCGGAGCTAAATTAGATTGTATATTTTAAAAATCTGTATTCTCGTATCCCCAAAACCAACCCAAAATTGAACATAAAGCCTTTTGAAGAATCTAATAGGAAACATGGTAAAAGTATTCTTGTAATGGAATCTTTAAGCTTTCTATAAGTTTCCACGGGGAAAATAGAATTTCAACTGAGCTTTTCTGATATTTGTAGCATTACTGGCAACATATTTTAGAGAATTTCGTCGGAGGATATAATGGAATTGCATGAAACGAAAGCGACAAGTTTGCTTTATAAGATGCCAGTTCCTGTTGTCAAAGATGAGCAGAGAATTTTGGGATGTACGGAAGGCAAAATCCTTATTGATTTAAGCAGAATACTTTTCCGAAAATTTCCAATTTCATTAGAAAATGCGAGCAGGTAATTCTTTTATTTCGCAATATTTTTTTTAACTAATAGCCATCGGATATTGATTATGGAAACTTCTAATAAATATCGAATTCTATCCCTTTTCTTATTTAATAATAAACTCGCAGATAATTCCTTACCTTGAAAATATGTTTACCCGTGTGATGGTATGAATGAGTAATTCAATAAATTTAAGAGAGACTTTAAATATCTGACGAGACTTATTTGAAGATGGGTAAATACGTGCTTCACTGTAGTTCTTGAAACTGACAAGACAACATAGCAATAACATGACCTGACACATGGTAATTTCGGTTTTATTCGTCGTGTATGAAAGATTTCGTTCAGTTTGGAAATAGAGTATCGGGGTTTTAAATATGGTTTAATTTAAATGATAATATTTCGTTAGCTGTTTCCGGTCTTAAAAAGAGAAAATTTAAATGCATAATATTTACGCTAAGGAGTTTACAAATTATTTGGATTTAAGCTGAACATAGATACTTGGCAGCAAATATTATTTTAAAGTGAAAAGCATTTTATCATGAAATGTTTTATTTAAAAGAACCAGAAATTCGTGATTCTGTGAAATATTGAAAGAATTTAAGAGGAATTTCTAGAATTAATTATACTTTTAATCATTACCTATTTCGTTTGAACTTTGCTTAACCCTTCCTTTCGGATTATATCTTTTAATTGCATTCCTGCGAATTCTTTGGGTTTACATTTCTTGTTCTACAAATTCATTCTTTCTTTTTTCCAATTATTTTTTAATTCGTCGCCTATTTAAAAATTAGTCAAAGTCCCTGGTGAATGACGTAATATCCAATGTACGTTTACAAAAATACAGGGTTTGTCCCAAAAGTTCCCGGAATGATTTTTTTAAAATCATTTATTCAATATCAGTTTACAATCTTTTCAGAACTTTTCAAAGTATTCTCCCCCTGCTTCGATGCACCGTTGCCAACGCTTCACCCAATCATTGAAGGCGCCCTGGAAGTCGTCAACGGGAATCTCCTTCAGTGAGGTCGTCGCGGCTGCTTTTACCGCCTCCAGCGTCCCATGCCGAGTTCCTTTCAGGGTTCTTTTGATCCTTGGGAACAAAAAGAAATCCGCTGGTGCCAGATCGGGGCTGTACGGCGGCTGGGGCAGCGTTGCCACACCCATTTTGGCCAGCAACTCGGAGACAATGAGCGCGGTGTGGGTTGACGCGTTGTCATGGTGCAAGATCCAATTGTCGCGAATTTCGTTTCGGACGCGTCGAACCCTGTTGCGCAACCGTTTGAGCACTTCACAGTAAAACTCCTTGTTGACTGTTTGTCCTTGTGGCACGAATTCACTGTGAACTACACCTTTTCTGTCAAAAAACACAATGAGCATTGCCTTGATTCGCGATTTGCTCATCCTTGCTTTTTTCGGGCGAGGAGACTCCTTGGTGTGCCACTCGCTGCTCTGGCGCTTTGATTCGGGATCGTACTGAAAAATCCACGTCTCGTCCCCTGTGATCACTCTGTCCAAAAATTCTGGGTCCGTTTCGTAGCGTTCATGCAATTCCTGGCACTTCAACAAACGCTGCTCCTTCATCTCACTCGTCAGGACTTTTGGCACCATTTTCGAGCAGACTTTCCTCATTTGAAGATCCTCCGTTAAAATGCGATGAACGATTGTTTTGGGTATTCCACACTCCTCTGCAATCACCCGAACACTTAATCGTCGGTCATTGTCCAAAACTTGACGCACTTTTTGCACCGAGTCGTCCGTTTGTGATGTCGACGGGCGTCCAGAGCGGTCGTCGTCGTTGACGGACTCCCGACCTTCCCGGAACCGCTTGTGCCACATGAAAGTTTGGCTTTTTTTCATCGCCCCGTCACCGTAGGCTTTCCGAAGCATTTCGAGTGTCTCCGCCCCGTTTTTACCCAGTTTCACACAAAATTTGATTGCATAACGCTGCTCCAAAAACTGGTCCATTTTTTGATCGACGAGGGTGCAGTAGATACCTCTGCGCGGAGCGTGACCCTGCCTCAACAACTGCCCGCAGGCGACTGATACCGGTCTCGTTTCCAAGCTCAGATCCCCCACCAACTTCTCCGCCCCGTCAGCCAGCGTTGCCAACTACAAAAAATCATTCCGGGAACTTCTGGGACAAACCCTGTATGTAATCTTTAAACCAATGTGTTCACAACTACGATTGCACACTTCAACAAGAACTTGGACTCAATAAAAACACTAACTTGTAATCGGCAATTACAATGGAGCATAATGTTATTATATAAATTTTAATGTTCTCCTTTCAACACACAGGAACGTTAATGCATGTCTGTAAATTATACACATTGGAATGTGTATTGGAATGCTAAATATCAGCAGGGCTCGTAACAAACCCAGTTGACAGACCCAGCGACTAGATTTTTACAATTAGCGAGTAGGAAAACATATTTTCATTAAGTTCCTTGGTTTATGAGGCAGGCAGGTACGATTCACATTGATTCGTTGAGCTCCGAGTATAAGAATTATATTCTTGGCAAGGAGAAATCTACCATCAATGATTGTCAAGATGATGTCTGTATTTTGAAGAATTGTGATTGAAGGTTGGGTGAATTTTTAATGGTGCCAGCACAAAGAAGGTCATGCTGCGCCAAACAAGGTAATTTAATGTTAACATTTTATAGTGTAAGGACAACTACGAAAACGTTGCACCAGGACTTAATAGTTTTTCGAGGAATCCAAACGTCTTTAGCTTTGTAAATTAAACCTCCAAGATACTGGATTTACAGAAAAAAAAATGGCAACACTGAGTATATGCTTGAATCAAATTTTGATCGTTCACACAATAACCAAGCATGTTGGCACTGCAGACCAAGTTGCAATGAATTTGGCTAATTATATATCATTTGACAAAAATAACGACAATTTTATTATAATTTTTTTTTTTTTAAACTCATTTCACTGGAATATTTGAATATACAGAGTCATACAATAAAGTTTGGTGAATGGATTCAGAATTGGAAAGTGTTGATATATTTTATGGTTCTTCAAAGTCATCATTGATGGTAATACACTGTTAAGAACCGTAAACTCTGGAAGAAAGTCCTCTTTCGGGATGGCATTCAGTTTGTCACATTAATTTCAGTCGTGGAAAGAGAAAACAGTCAGGGGAAGCCAGATTAAGCGAGTATAGGCATTACTGCTTGACCCCCATTCCACAAAGCCTCAAACCTTACCTGAATTTGCTATGGCATCAAGGGTGGGGCCCCAAGTTTAGAGCAAATCTTATCACAAAATCCTGGATCACAATGAAATAGACAATTCCAAGATTGATGTCCAGTGTGCTTGTATCAATGTTCATACCGTAAGATAATGATCCTTGGTCAAAAGTTGTTTTACTTTTCCGACGTTTTCTGCATTGCATGTAATCGTAGGCCTGCCAATTTGGGAGGCATCTTCCTTCGATGCTGTCTCATCCTTCTTGGAACCATTTAAACCAGTTATAAAACCGTACTTAAATAAGGCAGTGTCATCTTTACAGACTTAATTTAATATAGCATGCCTTCCTTCCTTCCTTTCACAGATTTTCTAAGCTTCGAACAGAACAGTGAATTTATATGCCGATTCATTTTTCTACACTTGACCTCACACCCTTCAAGTTCCAATGCTAACACCCCAGTCACGGAAAATCACCTTACTTGTAACTGTGCCACTTGTAGACTTGATAAGGCATGCATCTCTCTGTCCTTCACACATGCGCCATTCGGACACTGCTACCACAGCAGATAGTACCTAGACATTCACTATTGTCAGACCTGATATGAGCATTAAATTGTCAAAATTCTGTTTAATTCCAAATATATTCAATAATCAAGACCTTACAAAACTCTTCTGAAAAATCCCACACTCGTCAATTTCCAAATGTAACGTTGGAAATTTATATAAAATTTGCTTAACAGCATCATAATACAGCATCAAAACATGTAATTATTAGTGTGACTCACTGAGCAAAAACTACAATTGTCAACCACATATTAATAAAAAATTTAACTGTGTTAGTTGTGTGTCATTAAAACATGGTTGATATTTACCTTGTGGGCTTCTATTGCTTCAACCCACAAATTCCGCTCATCAAGATCATTGGCTCGAAGGTACCAAACGCAATCATTGACGCTAACATCGAAGCGGCATTCATCAAATTCATGGGGCTAAAAGGAAAATAACCTTTAATGCTCAATATATACAAGTCATAACAATATATAAATTAGTTTGGGGGGCTACAAGTAGGTAAATAAGTTGTTTCTTTCTGTTCATTGGGGAACTGTATAAAATTTTATGTCAGCGACTTAATATACCCCTTGAATTACAACAGACTTAGACACAAAGATGACTATGTATTAAGAATCAAACTATGGGAATATTATTTTTTTTTTTAATCTTGGTGTATGTTGTTAATGTTTTTGGTATGTTAGGCCTATATTTTACCATACTCTTGTTTCATTAATTGTGATTAAAAAAAATAAGCACAAAGCTACTGCAAGCTCCCAAGAGGATGTCCCTCCTCGATGGACCATGTACATCCCACGCCATGAGAGCGATGCTCCACCTCCACCTCAATTAAGCAGAGCTTTTATGAGGGGCCCCCCTCCTATCAGAAGTCCCTCACAATAGTGGAATACTCATGTTTGAAGGAACGAAAAGTGAATCCCACAGGGTGATAGATAACACCACACCCTTCAGTCACTTAATAAAACAGAACTGCTGCAAACTTCGTTAAAAGCCCTCTTCGAATCGAAAATTCCTCACAGACCCATACTTGAAAGACTTACGAAGTACGGTGAAAATTTTTTCTTGTAGTGGTCAACAGTACTGCCCATGTTGAAGTCATTGGACTTAGGCGATCTGGATTGAGTTTCTTCAACCCAATGTTACTTCAATTTTGCAACCAATGGATCTGGGTATTATCCATTGTTTTAAATGAAAAAATAGGCAGATGCTTATGAAAAGGTTATTTTGAACCTGGAACTTGGAAAAAAAACACGATATCGATGTACCCAGTTCCATTCATTTGTCAACTAACACACTGAATAACATCTTCCAAGTAGAAATTGCTAACTCGTTTCGACACCCAGGGTTCACAGATCCAGTACGAAAATTCTCCAAGATTGATCCCAGTACAGACGGAGTCTTGATGCAGGAACTTCATCGGAGGGACCCTCTTAAGTTCCTGAAAACTTGACTGTTCAGGACTTTGGTTGTAGAAGACAATGTAAAAGCATGCATAGAATTAATATTGGACGATGAAATTATCAGTCAAAAGTATTGGACGATGAAATTATCAGTCAAAGTATTGAACGGAAATGCAGAACAATGATCTGATGAGGACGAAGAATATGCCAAGGTCATCTCAAGACCTATGATCAAGGAAGCCACAGAACGGCTGTCGCGATTGCATCTTGTCTTTTTTTTTTGTTTTTTAAAGTAGATAATTCTGAGATGCTTGCCAGCATCAACCCCATGGAATCGTGTATTTTTGAGGTGTTGTTATGAAGCAAATAAAAATTACCGATTTTCTTTGAATATGTAACAAATATGTGACTGCAAATTACATTTTTTCTTTTTTGAAGGGAATTTCCATTTAGGAACTTTCGACATTGCGAAGTTTTTTTTAAGGTCCTCACGAGTTCGTAAAAACGTGTCCACTGTAGTTAAAGAGCAAAATGTGCCTTGACATCTAATAGGAAGGGTTGGAGCCTTTCCTCCACTACCGATATACTGATTACGAGCAACATAGTTTTCAAAATTATTGGTGGTCGAGGGTAGGAAGCAAGCATGTATTTTATACATTACAATTGATTTTAAATTATTTGGGGGCAGGGGGCTTAAGGCCTCAGAGGCCCATATAAATCTATGCCTATGTCAGTTACTAATTTTTTTTGGACAATAAGAATGGGAAAAATGTTGGGAAATGATGCTCAAGTGTTGGTATATTAGCAAAGAACGTTGTGTATATTCTGAATATGCTCAAAAACTTAACCAAAAGGGCAGTTCAGATTTCTATCCGTAGGCGGATTTTACAAAGGAAAACCGTTTCCATAATTTTTTCGGTGATGATGCAGAACCTGTCACCCACTGTTTTCAACCGCCAAAATGGACACTGATAATCACAGCAACCATCTGCCATGATGTATTGTTTTTCAGACTTTTTTTGGCCTAGTATTTTTCCTGAATTAGTAAATGCCTTGTGAGGGACACCCCCATACTCTAAAATAGATACATGCAGTTGATCCTGGTATTGCAACCTCTTGAATATGTAAACTTTGCAATAGTAAAAATAAAAGGCCAAACTCTAGAATTATCCTGGTCGCCAAAAGCATGCTATCTTCCTTCTCGGGTAATCATTCTCCAGGGCTGTGCTTAGGGGGATGTGAGCTGGGCAGGGTCGCCAAAAATTGTAGTGCAAATACCAAAAATCAGTTTTTAGCGGCCCCATATACTTTTAACAGAGTATTTGGTCAAATTGACCTTTTGCGTGTGACGTCATACTTCTCATAATGCAGCTTCTAAATGGTGGTCAGAATAAATACACGTGTTATTAGTCAAATGTGTTATCATCAGGAGCCTATGTACATTATCATGTTTATTGTGGTGGCCATACGGCCACTGCAGAGACTCGTGGCAGCACAAAAAACTAGAAAAATTACTTTTTAAGTTCTAATAGTATAAAACAAGCAGCTTTGTTCGTTGAGATAGCTTTTCATTAATTCGTTATAATTATAATAATTAGAGTGATAAAAATTTCAATGATTCGTATTTTATTTAATTTTTATCCCCTATTTTCAATTTAACTTCATTATCTGCTCTTTATTTTTACCTACAGCGTTTAGACCAGGAAAGGACTTTATGCTTTATGAAGGACGTAATGCTAAACCCGTGTAAATCTTTTTATCGTTCTGTTATGTCAAAATATTTTTAAGGGCCGCTAAAATCTTCTTTGTCCAGGGCCACTAACAGCGCAAGCACGGCCCTGTCATTCTCAGATGACATCATCATAGACTGACGTTTTGCAAGTTACGAGATTTTCTATTTTTTTTTTTTTAAATAACTCACCCATGTTGTGGAGTTTGCTAAAGTCGGAATATGACCCTTGGGGGTTCGTTCTGTTGGGTAAAAAGGCCCTGCTTTCCTTTCATCGACATTAACGACAGCTGGATGTACAGAGGCAAGTTTTATTTTTCTACTAATGCAAGCTTTCAAATTGCAGGAGAGTGCCGCTCTGTGCTCTATTGATGATTTTTTTAGTGGTGGGGGGGTGGGGGACACACCTCTCCACTAGGCTTTCATTGATTCAAGAAAAATACCCTTGCATACGAAAGAAACATGGTCGACGCCCAGAGTTTATTCTAGCAACATTCCAAAATACAAGCCAGGCTTTGCGGCACTGCGATTCACACACAGGCACAGTGCTTAGAATTTTGGGACTCAGTTTTAAGAGTATCGCATGAATTTTGGTGACTGGAATAATTCTAAAGTTTCACCAAATACAAAAAACTCACCTGTGTCTTGGTTAAAATATGTCAGAAAATACTTTTAGAGCATTTCGTAGAGAAAAATGCCAAAGGTGTGTGTTGTGCATTAGTTTAAATTTTTCATATTTGTATTGAAATTTAAGATATTGCGTTCTTTCTGTAAAAGTATGTTTGCTTTACTACAAAGTCCAAAAACACCAAGCAACAACTTTTGGTACATTAACAAACAGTTATTTTGACACTGGCGTAAGATTTATTACACCAAATCATGGGTACACTAGCACCACCAAGGGATGCCTCTCATGAAGTAGCACCACAATTTAAATTTGATGATAAAAGCTAGAGATTATGAACCTTTACAGTGTTCATAATGGTAGATTAGAAACTGAAATGAACTAAAGAATACATTATGGTCATTATATCATTAACACACAATGTGTCTCCAATATATAAAATCGGGGGTTTCAAATTTCGACATAAAATATGGCTGAACACGATATGTATAAATATTGTCAAAGAAAAACGAAAGACATAACCCTTTCCCCCCCCCAACTACCGAAGGTTTTACTAACACAAAATTATGGTTTAATATATCTTTCAAATAATGGCGTATTTACTCTCTACCGGGCCTGTGAAGAAATGAAACCTGGCAAGTGAGCTCAAAGTTGTGATAATAATATGGGGACAATGAAAAGCGTATACCACATCAATAAACTAATTTAAGGAATTAAATTTCTATATTTAACATCAAAGTATTTGTTTAGTCCATCTCCAATTACAATTTTCAACGAGACCAGCAAATACAGCAAGATATAAACAAACCTTAATTATGGCCTTGAAAATGCTTATAGCTCCTCTGCAACCATAAGATGTATCATTTTCGGACTTATAATATGCGAGGGTTCCATCTTTGAGAACGATAAATCGATCTTGCCATCCATGGATATAATTTGTCCATTTGCTCAGGCTTCCTTGAAGTTGAGGCTGAATTACGTTCTCCAATTCCTCGTCCTCGTCGCTAAAATTGGGGCTGTGATCTTCGAGCATTCTTCAGCTAATAATTTTCAAAACAAAACAGCGCGTAAAAGGTTAAATAATCATCATAGCACTGAAATGATCAGCATCATAATACTGCGAAGTGATTAACGCATTTCAACACACCTCTATTAATCACCAGTCACATGATAAACATATGAGCTCACTACACCTCGGAAACCTGCCCAAAATCAAAGTACATCTGCATTTGTCCAGTGTTGTTACTCCCCATTGAAACAGACTCACGCAATCAAAAAGATATGGAATCATTGGCGTAAGTAGGAGAGGGGCAGGGATGTTTTAGCTCCCCTAGAAAAGCGGAAATTACAAATAATAATAATAAAAAGTTTATTTATTTTCTACATACATTAAACAATACATTGCATTAAAATAAAAAGAAAAGAAATTCAGTTACATGACATCGAAGGTCCCGGGAAATTACTACAGTATTATTAAATTATTATTATTATTAATGAATGCATTATGCGGAATACAGAGATAGGAGGCACAGCTACATCTTTAGACTGAAGCTGTGTAATCCAATGTGTGGAATATTTTAGCTATTTAAAGAAAAATATGAACCCCAAATTCACGTTTACTAGATTTTTAAAATACAAAGATTTGGAATTAAATATGATTTGAACATTGAAGACAATTAACTCGAAGTAAGCATTCAAAAACTGTGGAAGGACATGAGTTAAGATATACAAATTCCCTATATTCTGGAAACTACTTAAAATATTAATTTCAGCATAAATAATGGCAGTTTTATTCTTAGTGTAAAATATTTATAACGTTATATCAGATTTTCACTTATAGCTTAGTATTTCTTTATGAGACTTCTTTTCCACTTAATTTTTCTAAAGCTCCATTGCATTTAAATGATGTCATGGATTGCCCACATTCCAGATTTTCACAGATCGTTCTTTTGATGCAGATCTCAGAAAAGGTGAAGCCTCTTTTGCTATTCCTAAACTTCGTCTCGTTGACAGCTTTCATATCCCTTTCTACAGCTCTTCTACCAAAGCTTAACTAATTAGTGTTTGGACGGCCACCAACTAGATGCTTCACAATGGTACAGAGGCACACAACCACCTCCTATAACTCCTAAGTTGTTCTTCACAGGATATCTCCAGATCATGCTACTTGGATTGCTTGTCCAAATACCCAAGACACCCTTGTTTTTGGCTTCCAGATGTGCACTGTTGAAAAAATCTGTTTTCTTATGCTGGATTCCGAGTCACAGGTGGAGTTAAAGAAAATGTCATGGCGGAGAATTGGGCTCATCAGCTCTGTAGGATTCTGTCTCATTCTGCAGCAATTCTCCATTCCCCTCATCATCCAAGTCTCTTTAGCTACCTATGTGTCATAAAAAGCAGCTTCCAAAACAGAAACATCGTCATTACTCCTGATGAAGGACTGCTGCTGATGCGTCCGAAAGCTTGAGTGATCTTTTTCATTGCTATTTTACCAGTGTTTAACCTTTTGTATATGAATATACGGAAAGATCTCTACTCTTCAGAATTCTGTTACTGGACATCCACGTTCCCTTTTTACAATTTTAAAGAATCCATCTCTTCTTGACTGTGACTGCCCTCTGAACTTGCAGACTAGGAGGTGAAATTTGAATTTCCAAAACAGTTTTAACATTAGGACCAATTTAAGCAATCTGATTGGCTGAAAATGTAATGTTGGACGGGTTCTAAGATCGAAATAATTCCAGTGAAAAAGAATTGGCGTTGTATGTTAGCCAAAAGAACCATTGATAATTACAAAACAACGTGATGTTGTCAAAACCTGCTGCTTCCCGCAGATGCTCTGAAATAAGAAATGTAATTGAGCAAACGTTTTTAAAAGTAATGTATTTTCTAACTATTCAAATTATTTAATGAGTTATTAAATAATGGATTCATATAGACTTAACTTGGATGCAGGGCAAACAGGGTTGGCAAATACCCGGGTTTTTACATGAAAAGATCAACCCAGTTGGGTTTTTTTTCATGGTTTTTGTAATAAAGATGACATTAATATATATTATACCAATTAAGAATTTGAATCATGCTTAAAAAAAAGATGAATTTTTAAATAGGGGTGTGTTGAAAAATTTTTGTATGTCAAAAGAAAAAAAAAAGAGATATAAAAGCGTATTAAAAACGAAAAAATTGCAAAATCCATTGTGAAAATTGCCGAATATGCATTTTCCATAAATACAAAACAACTCGGAAATAATTTTAATTATGTACAGAAAAACCTCTCTGAACGATCACCTTTTCTGGAAATGGATTTCCTCTCTCCCATAGACCTAAAGCTAAATTTTGCTCATTCGGAGACCACTTCTCTGAGCGATCTCTTTTTCACGGAACCGACGATAATCGTCTTAAGGAGGTTTTACTGTATTTCGAAAATACTAATTTTCAATTACAATCAAGGAAAGCAATTCCAGGAATCAAGGGAGATACAAAAACTTTTTTATTTCTTAAGTACGAGGTTACTACCTGACACACTCGATTAGATCTTTTTTTTTTTTTTAAATTCAGCGGTCGTCTTTTCAAAAATTGAGGCAAAAGATGATTTTTCTATAAAAATATAAGCTAGCAGCACAATATTTCAAAAATATTGTTTTGTTTTAAAGATTTCTAACCATTTATTTAATTTTAAGTTTAAATCAAAGAAAAAACCAACTCATGGTAATATTAAAAATAAATTGGATGTATTATTGAAGAGTGTCGTTCTAAAATTCCTTGGCTTATAAGGGGAATTACTGAGCTACAATTCCATATATTCATATATACATACAACATGTCACAATGGGAGAGGTTACAACTCCCCCTCCTGTATACGCCAGTAACTTTCCTCATAGTAAGTTCCTGACTGGAAAAATATGAGTAGTGAAACCAGCTCTCGGAGTACAAACACAACAAAATTTCTTTACAATAAACTGGAAAATTTTCAATTCGACTTTCGTTTATTAATCGACGTGTTTCGTTTCAATTTGCATACTTTTTATTGGTAGCTCGTAGAATCAGATTTCCGAATAACCACACAAGGACTAGGGACGACACCCATTAGGACTTAGGATTTTTATTTAATAAAAATTTCCAAACTCGACAACAATGGATTTTTCCTGCATTTTTTTAGTACAAATATATGATAGTACAGAATATGTATGTTTAATGTCTATGTTGACGTAAATTTTTCGTAAATGGGATAACGTATACTTAGGCAATATCAAGTTTTATTTCCTTTATACGTATTTAACAATTCTGCAAATCTTGAGAGTCAGTAGCTGAGAGCTCCAAAATGTATTTATTATTGCATAAAAATATTAGTTTTATTATGTACAAAATCACCTTTAAATGTAAAAGTTGTGCGCGCGAAATATTCTTTCAAGCGATTCCTTTCTTTGTTTGTAAGGAGGTTTGCGCAGAGTTTTACAAAGTTCTATGTACTCAATCCTGGAACTGGTATTTCGATTGTCCACCTTCATATCTCTTCGCCTTTTCATGAGCTGTTTCGTCTTCTCAGATAATTTGCTATTGTGCTTTTTACAGGTTACACCACCAATTTCCCCAGCAGTTTCAACTATTGTCTTAACAATGTTTTCATTTGCTTCTGAGATATCACTTTCATCAATAAGTCCTTCCAGTGCAGAAAAGCGATTTTTTAATTCCAACTTGAATGCCTCGGTATTTTCTTTTAATTTCTTTAAATCCACCCTCTTACTTACTTGTTTCCTAATGAGCTTCTGTCGTTCTAATTTAGTATTTAAGTGCACTTTACATCTCACCATTCGATGATCACTTCCAGTATTAAATCTGTTCAGTACACTGCAATCTTCAATAATTGATTTCTTGTTTGCCAGGATATAGTCAATTTCACTAGTTCCCCCATTTGGGTGTTTCCATGTCCATTTTCTTTGCGGTTTCTTCTTAAAAAATGAATTCATGATGCTAAGGTTTTCAGCTTCTGCAAATTCGATGAGTTGATCGCCACGTTCATTCCTTTCCCCATATCCGTATTTACCAACCGATGTCTCTCCTTGTTCCTGTTGTCCAATTCTTGCATTGAAATCCCCCATGATGAGCTTGATATGTTGTTTCCCTTTGGTGTGTAACTCTTTGATTTCTTCATAAAATTCTTCAACCTCTTCGTCGGTATGGCTTGATGTTGGTGCATATACCTGTACTATTTGAAGTTGGTATCGCTGGGTTAGTTGAACAACGAGCCTCGCTGCTCGATCTGATGTACTTTCAACTTCCAGAAGACAGTCTTTAATTCTTTTGTTGATTAAGAAGCCAACACCACTTGTTCTTCCAGTTTCCGTTCCTCTATAATAAAACAAATGTCCACTTTTAAGTTCCACCAACTCTTCACCTTTTCTTCTAACTTCACTGAGTCCTACAATGTCCCATTTGATCTTGTCAAGTTCTTCTTCCAATTCCTGAAGTTTTGCTTCAGAAGCAAGGGATCGTCCATTAAACGTAGCCAAGGTCAATAACAAACGGCAGCCTGGGCCATTCCAGTGATTCTTAGCACCCCCTGCTTTCATGCCACACTGACCGCTGCCTTGATCAGGAGCACTCCAGCACCTGGAGACTAGGGGCCATGGTTTCTGGTGTGTCAACATAATGGAGGAATTAGCCATAATTTCACCACGCTGGCTAGACGGGTTGGTGAATTAGCCCTCCCCTTCCGCCTTTCTATCCGTGCAGCAAATATTAATTTGCCACATAAATAGAAAGCTCAGCCTGCACCACTTGAAGGCGGGGTAGGACACTAGGTTACTGGCCTGGCCGGTTCCACACATCGTCACATACGTTCAGCGTGTGGGTCTCCTTCCAGTTAGATACCAGCAACCCTTTTGCAGGCCATATATATATTATTTGGAGAGACCTTCATCCAGCAGTGGATAGATAATGGTTGAATATGATGATGATGATGATGATGATATATGCATTTTTTTTGCATTGTTTGCATTTTTGGCTTTTTTCTGTTTTTGGGGCATTTTTGGCTTTTTCTGTTTTTAGGGGATTTTAGGCAATTTTTTCTCGTTTTAGGATATTTTTTGCCAATTTTTTCGCAAAAATTAAATTTTCGTAAGAATTACAAACAAGTTGCAATAACTAAAACTAGGATTTCTAGACAAAAAAAAGCTTCAACAGCTTTCATTGTCAATAAAATGCGTATATCAATCCTATTTCATTGTGTAAAAATATTAAAATTTGAAGAAAAAAAAATTGAAAAACACACATTATATAAAATTATATAAGAATTTGACGACTCCATAAATAAATAACCATTTTGCAGCTGTTTATCGCACATATTATTTTATTCATGAACATGAGGCATGTCGAAACGTTTTCATTTATTTCTTGACCTGTTCATAATCTCTCCACAATATTCATGTGAAGATTAAAAAACGGGTTGTGGTAAGCAAATTAATCTCACTTATCTTAGCTTCGAGATGTTCAGCTTCTGTTTTTGTGCTTTAACGAGCTTTTAATTTGGGCAAAGGGAAAAATCTAATCGTACTCACCTTACAGGTTGATACAAAAAGTGGTGTGCGAGGCGCATACATCCCCTCGGTGAGAAAACTACTAGTAATATGTCTTTCCAATATGATGGGTAGCATTCAAGTATTACGTAAGAACCTTGTGGGGAGGGGTTGTCGTTGGTCTTATTTTCCTATGTTAGCCAATGTTAATTTTTGCTTAATAAGGGTGGGGGGAGGGGTATAAAATGGCCAAAATATTGCTTATGTAATACTTGAACCTTCCATGTTTGAATATTGTTATCAGCATAGGCGTACTCAGAGGGTTCATAAGGGTGGTTACAGAGCTACAATTATATACACATTTATATGCATATATACAAAATTTCCGCGCAATGGGGGATTACAACCTCCCCTGTGTATGCCAGTGAGTGATTATTAGCAGTAGCTAGCTATATTGGAATGAAAAACGTCCACGAGAACGGTATATTATTTCATGGCTGCTTTTCTTTTGACTGTCCACAAGAGGGGTCCACCTTCCCAATTATTTTATTGCTCATATAATAATTTTAAATTATTGTTTTGTCCAGTCTAAGATTTTGTTTACATTTTTACTCTAAACATACTTGAAAATATACACATTACTCATTTTATTATATCCCCCTAGTCTTCCACATGAATTTAAGATTTGTGGTAATCCCGCGTTGAGAAAGGCTATCGGTGCCACTTTACAAGAAACAGCATGTGCTCACTTCATGTTTCTACAACAGCCTTTGATTTTACTATGTTTGGCGCAGTGTATCCCAGATGCTCTTGAACCATAAAAATTCAACCAACCAACCAACCATGTTTCTATGCTACACTTTGCTAATCATCGATGATACTGCACATTTAATAAATTATAATTTAATAATAATACCTTTATTTTTCCACATATATATACAACACTGTATTGCACACATAATGGCATATAGTGTAAACATAATTTCATTTTCTTTTAAATATATGCAAACGCATTTCAGAGCCCAAAAGTCTTGCGTGATTCACTTTATTGCAGCGACCCAGAGCCCGGCTTGCCTCGGAAGGTTTCCGAGGTGTGCTTGTACCGCATATGGTAAACCCTCGATTTAAAGGACTCCTTTAAATGTCTAAGGTGCATTCCCATTAAATTGCAAACACTTTAAAATAATAATAATACTCCGATGTCAAAACAAGATAATTTCAATTTTTTTTCTACTATAAAATGAAATATTTCACGTACGTACGTTACTATTAAACTAAGTTGAAACAGGCAACATTGCAAAATTTCTACTGCGAGGATGCCACCAGAAATAAAGTTTGTTCAGAGAGAAATTTGCCCATTAAATTGACGATTTACAGTATTTCGTGTTAGAAATACAGATTGACACTCTGTTAAAATAAATATCATCTTTAATCATGCTAAGTAGAAATCAGTAATACTATTTTCTTTAGAAGCTCCGGACGAAATTTTATGTTTGATCTTCTGATAGAAAGATATATTTTGTTTATATTCTATGGTGCAAGGACAGTCAAGGTCATATCGTGTTAGCACATGAAGTTTTTAGAGGAATCGGAAGCTCTGTTATCTAGAGCAGAATTGGCAACTTTTTGGGGCACTGTGGCAAAATATTACTCTAGCACTGGTGGTCAAACCGTGGGTCGCGGACCCCAGAGGAGTCGCGAGAAAATTTTTATGGGTCGCTAAATTCAAAGAAATATATATAGTATGTACATAACATATTTTTTAAGTATAGGACAGTTCGTCCGGGGGGGGGTTCGCGACAAATTTTTACACAAAATGGAGGTCGGCAATGAAAATAGTTTGCGCACCACTGCTCTCGAGCAGGGTTGTCCAAACGTGGTTATCAAAACGTGGGTGGCAAAAATTATTGTATAATAAATTCCCCCACGAAAAACTCACAAAAATCTCGCCCCGGAGGCTTTTCTGTGTTGACCATTATTTGGCAATTGTGTTATCCCTGTGAAGGGTAATAATATCTTACATCCTCATATACGGAGAAAAATGCGTTTGTTCCTGTCCTCATTCGTCTAGTAGGTCAAGACACCCCGGGCTAAACGGGGGGACCCTGGTTCGAATCCAGGATGAGGACGGCGCCTCTTTTTCTCCAAATATAAAAAAAGCTCTAGTTTGAGCTAATTAATACGTGGGTGGCAAAAATTATTGTATAATAAATTCCCCCACGAAAAACTCACAAAAATCTCGCCCCGGAGGCTTTTCTGTGTTGACCATATTTGGCAATTGTGTTATCCCTGCGGAGGGTAATAATATCTTACATCCTTATATACGGAGAAAAATGCGTTTGTTCTTGTCCTCATTCGTCTAGTAGGTTATCATTATTTCTAAAATCATTTTTTAATTTTTGTTTTGGATTTTTTTTTTAAACAGTTGTCGGCGGGCCGGATTGTGGCCCGTATGTTGGACAACCCTGCTCTAAAGTTAGTCCACTTTCCAGCTAATCTCCCATCAAATTATGTTGCGTCTATTAAATTATGATTTTATTACCCTTGACCTATTAATATAACTTAAGTAGAACTTTCGATTTGTTCCTAATTCATTAAAACAATTGTTTTTCTTGGAAATGGTTGGTTGGATTTCTGTGGCATAAGGACAGCAAGGAGCATTCTGAGCCAAAAAAAGCGTTTTTTTTTGAAAATGCCCTTGTACATTTGACGTACGATTAACAACAGTTTAACAACACAAAGCGCAAACTGTGAACTCCTTTTGCTGTATGAAACCATATTCTCTAGTTCGAGGGCTTTGAAAACAGCAAATATCGCTTTTTTGCTTCTTTATAGTAGACGTTTTATCAATATTATTTACTCATAACACTACTCTTGTGAAGAGCAAGGGTGAGTGATGGTGGAGAGGTTAAAACGGGATGAAAGTGAACTTTCGGATGGAAAGAAAATTGAGGATCATTCAAGGTTCAAGATGTTAGTCAGTCTGACTTCATAAGCTTTTTTTTACGCTTTCCCTCACAAATATCTAACAACGTTCCTCTTTAAGAAATGTGAAAATAGAAATGGATTTTATCTAAAGACAAATTCAATAATTTTTGAATTTTACAATTGTACTCGGATTTTTTTTTTTTTAAATTACCCCACGTGCCACGAGTGGCACGCGAGTCATAAGTTGTCGAGTCGACCCTTGGTCCAGAAAAAAACCATCCTCGGAATATGGATTCTTCGAAGAAAACCGGCAATCAGTCAGTACCAGCAAGATTTAAACCTGAATTGTACGCAAGATATTAGATTGTGGGTTTCCACAATATAAATGCTGCTTGTTCACTTTACAGGCTTCCTTTGTTGTTGCCACTTGAAATACTAAGGAACGCAAACTTAATAATCACAGTTTCTAAAGTTAGCCGCATGCCAAGTTGTTTCCTTTTATGTGATGTTTTCTATATATACATAATTTCGACTTCCGTATCTGGCAACATATATTGTATAATTAAAATTTCACTTTTTGTATTTGGCAACAGTATATGTAGTTGCTTTTCGAACTCTGAAATCAAACCTGTCTTTCATTTACCATTGAAGGGTGCACACGTAATTCTTGGTGGCTCCGCCAAAACGGCTTACTAAATTATTATAACATTGTATTGTAATTTAATTATCTTTTGACGAATTATTGAATTAATTTGAACATTTAATTCTTTAATAAATATTATTTTAACTGGATGTAATTACTTGACATCTTTAAGAGAAATGTTTAACCTTAACGCTACCGTACGGTTAAGATGTACTTCATCCATTTTATCATTTTCCTTTTAGCAATTATTTTTTAACACTCCGTGTTTCATGATTGAGGCCAATTTCCCCCATTACATTATTTTTTTTTAACTCGTTTTAATTTCTTACCTCTATTCTCTATATGTAAACTTAGGGATTGTCGAGTTTACGCTCGAACCATTAATTACTAAGCCACTGAATGCAGCCATGCGTGGAATTTTTCTTATAGGGGCCGTTCAAGTATTACGTAAGCACATTTCTGGCCATTTTATACTCCCCCTCCACCTTGTAAGAAAAAATAAGCAAATGCCTGACCCCTCTCATGCTTATGTAAGATTTTGGTTATCTATATTTATAAAAATGCATATATTGTACGTATATTATTAAGCTATATATATATATATTAAAATATAAAGGACAATAATATAGTATTTATATATAATATTTTATTATAAAGTATTTTGTCACATTTTCGTTACGTATTAATATTTCTCATGGCGTAAGCAAATAGTGGATAAATAAGAAGTGGATTTGATAAAATGCATTTATTAAAAATAATATATTCATTATAATTTAAAAATATCAGTACCCACGGGGAGTCTAGAAGATGATCCCCGAGCGAAAAAAGGTTGACAGCCAGCCACTGGTTTAAATAATTAAATATTTGACTTCGATTATGTGTATTTTATATCTTTTACTCATAGTGTGTCGTGCATCCCAGTATTGTAGTTCTGTCAGGGCGGCTATCACTTTTTGCCTACGTGTTGGTTTTATTATTTTCTGTGTTTTACGAAAGTACGGTTCAGACTCCCCACTTCTCCGTTGTCACCAAAAATAAGCAAATCTCTCCCCCTCCCCCAAAGATGCTTACGTAATACTTAAAAGGTCACAAACTTAGGTTTTTCAAAGGAGGAATTCCATAATTATTAAAGAAGGGAGGTCGCGCGAGAGTGAATTACATAAAATAAATTTCCCACTCTCTCTCTTTATAAAACTAATATTGAAACAGAAAACTACGCTAAATTAATGAGAATTAATGCCTAAGTATAAATTAATTTCGCGGCGCATATTTTTGATTACGTTTAAACCTGCTTATTGTAAACCAATTGCAATTCAAAGAATTTTCATTCACAATTTTCATTTCTTCAACTTGAAATAATGGCATCCAATAAGGACGCAATATATGAGTGACTGTTAAACCTCTTCTTCTTCTTGGATATGCCACGCTTTTGTTTTTCTCTCAAGTTCTTAGCGTTAAGAAGCCCACATTTAAGTGGATCTGATGCCTACAAGCAGAGTGGTTTTCTTCCTATCAACATCACGATGTTGCTTACATAACTAAGTCGTGAGACGGAGACGAGTGATTGCTTATGCACAGGATGAAGACGTGTCGCATTCTTCTTGCTTAAAAAGTGGGCGTACGTGGCATTTTATGACTTCAGGTTATCTCCTTATGTCATGGTGACAGACGTGGTGAGAGAAAATGTTTTACGAACTTCCCTTCCTTTTTTTTTTTTAAACGTCTATAAAAGTTTTGTTAATCCTAGTTTGCAAATAAAACTTAAAGGGTGGAGGAAACACAATTATGACCAGAGCCCGGATTATATGCAAATACATATTTTAGCCCTTTTTAACGTCGGTGCATATAAATGAATGAATACGACAAATTTTAAGAACAAATGCGCATTTTGAGGGTTTAAGTAACTTTAAGAATTTATTTCCTTATCGGAAAAATTCACCCACAAAATTAAAGTTTCCTCTTCCACCTTATCTGAGCAGAAAAGCAAAACAATTTGTAAACATTCAAGTTTAATTGTAACCTTAAGCGCCAAAAATGTGATCATAGCCAGGGGCGGACTTTGCCGCCGGCCCGGTACGCCTTCGTGAGAATTAGGACTCGCCCCCAAATCCAAGGTATGCGCCCTTTGAGAGGACCCAGTCCGCCCCCGATCATAGCTGAATTATAGCCACTATCATTGTTAGGGACACTGAAGATTTATATTCTCCTAGACTGGCAGTTGATTGAGTGATAGTCCATCACGGATACACTATCCGTAATAGACAACCCTCAAAATTTTATAAGTGCTGTCCAATAACTTCTATAGTTCTGGAAAAGACCTTTTTGGTCATAGAAATGCTATTGCATGGTAAACGACAAAGCTTAACTGTTCAGAATAACGAGAGACGCATTGTGATGTGCCCTCATGGAAATTGTGTTGTATAAAGCATACAATTTTAAGTACATCAAATATTTATACTTGGCAGTTTATAATGAATCTATCTGTTTAAAACGCAGGACATACGATTTTAAAGTGAGTTAAGAAAATTAACTGCATGCTTATTTACTTCAGATGCATGTTTATTTATTTTAAGTACATATACACGCATAGTTTAAGGTTTTTTGGCACATATTTACTGCATTTTTAGTGCATATAATCCCCGCTCTAATTATGACCGATTTGTTCAAAATATATTCGACAAATAAGTAATTTTTTTGTTCCCATTCTGAATTCAATATCAAAATTTGGAGCAACCTTAATGTATTTGACTCACGTAAGAGTGTTTAATGTATGTGTTCACTTTTTTCGAAGGCATATATATATATATATATAACTTTAGCAAATATGCTTAGATGGAACAGGTTTAATTTAAAAGTACACTCTCTTTATACAAGCTGACCATAAAATTTACTTTAAAAGTTTATCTTGTACAATTGTACTTGCTTTGTGTACAAGTTTATCTTAAAATTTATTTTAAAGGTTTGTTTGTCTTGTAGAATCATACTTACAAAGATATTTTAATAATTTGCTTTGAAAGTTATATATATGTGCCCATGGGTGTCATTTAGGTGGGAAAGGGGGGTCAGTTGCCCCCCCCTCTCTAGAATTGAAATATATGCAATATTTTTAATACATTAAAAGGTTAAAGTAATTATTTGCTTAGGATTAACATCGGTAAAAAAAAAGCCCCCTAACTTGTAATTTGCCTTAACGACTCCCTTGTATGTAACTCGTATAAGCTTATTTTAAAAATTAATTTGGATTGTGCAAGCCTACTTTGTGAATTTTCTCAACTTGAACGAATTTACATTGAAAATTTATTTGGCTTGTACACAAAACCCAAACGCCTCAAAGTATACGGAACTGTTCGACATCTGTAATTAAAAGTTACTCACTTTAGGTACTGAGATGTATGGACACCAGCAGGGCCCGATTAAGACACATGGGGGCCCCTTTTACGCGCGATGACAGATTTAAAAGGGGGGAGGTCTGAAAGCATATTAAAAAATAAGTACTCACATATACTCATTCTAAAACACCTCAGATTTTTAGTAAACTATCCAAAATAGCCCAAAAAATAAACTTTTACCTAAAACTTTTCTAGATACTGATCAAAAGTGATAAACCAAAAGTCAGCTTGAGAAAAACACCATTTAGGCCTCCACTTCCAACTGGGGCCCCAAGTCGGAAATCAGGTCCTGGACATCATTAAGGTGACTTAATTGCACATGAATTTAATGCAGATTTACTCGCGATTAGGACTAAAATATGGGAGATCAAGGGAGGCGCCAATTTTTTTTAGTGGAGCAGCGTCACTCTAACAAATGTTCATGAAACGGATAATATTAACAAGACAGTTAATTTACTTACCATATAATGCCATTGAAAAAAAGGGGGTGGGGGAGTGACGATGTAGAGGTCGTGGTATGGAATACAACTTTTCATGTAAATGATGAAAATAAGTAAAAGGTTTTAGGCGTGGTATGTATTCATTTAACAAAAATCAATGTACGTTTCGGAAGGACCTCCATCATTCCTCATCAGAAATATACATGCGTCATACATATTTCCGACGAGGGACGGCCATGTTCCTTCCAAAACACACATTGATTTCATTTAAATGAATTGAACTGGTCTTGCTTTTTAAATAAAATATACTGCGCCTAAAATGTGGGACTTACTTTCTTAATTTATTCTGCGTAATGCTACGTCGTAATATTAGTTCTAAATTTACGTGTTTCATAGCTCTAACCCATATGTGTTTGCCTACGGATACTGCAGAAATAGGTATTTTTATTTGTTTGTGCAAGTCTCAAAAACTCGTTACAGCTATAGTCATAGTTCATTGCAACCATTTGTCATCATAGGTAATTTACCAATATTCTTCGATGAGTGCCCCTAATAATATATAATTTAAATTTAGATAAATATATTATACATAAATTTAATAATAATATATATCATCATCATCAACCATTTTCAATCCACTGTAGGATGGAGGTCTCTCTGTTATCACACATATAGTATGGTGAAGGAAATACAGAGGAAGTGATCTGGAGCAGGGGTCTTCAACCCATGGTCCGCCAGCTCATGAAAAAATACAAATTGTTTCACACAAAAATAACGTCTCTGCTCTCTTTGAGACTGAAATATATGTATTTTATTCTGTTTTTTCTGCATTTTTATGTTTCGTAATAAATATCTTAAATCACTTATATATATATATATCATATTCAACCATTATCTATCCACTGCTGGATGAAGGTCTCTCCAAATGCTTTCCACACAAGTCTATCCTGGGCCATTCGTTTCCACGTCACCCCAACCTGTTTTCTTATTTCATCCACCCATCTAGTTTGAGGACGTTTTCTAGGTCTTCGGTGGTCTCTTGGAATCCAGTTCAGAATTTCTGTTGTCCATCGTTGATCAGTTCTTCTTGCAATATGCCCAGCCCATCGCCATTTCAGCCCTTTTACTTTAACAATGATGTCCTCTACTCTAGTTTGCTCTCTCACCCAAGTGTTTCTTTTTCGATCTCTCCTAGTTATTCCAAGCATGCACCTCTCCATGTCTCTGATCCATAAGAGAGGACTGGCAATACACACTGGTTGAAGACCTTTCTTTTTAGACACAAAGGCAATTTCCCCTTCAGGATAAAACTGTTTCTTCCAAATGCACTCCAGCCAAGTTTAATACGTCTGTTGAGTTCTTTCATAATGTTGCCATCCATTGAAATCAGCTGGCCAAGGTAAATATATGAATCAGCAATTTCTAGCTCAATGTTGTCAACTTGTATTTTTGTTTCCTCTACAAAATTATTGAACATGATCTTAGTTTTTTGTAGGTTCATCTTGAGTCCAACTTCTTTACTTCTAGTTGAGAGCTCCTGTACCATGTCTTGGAGTTCTGATGGGTTCGTTGAAAAAATAACAATGTCATCAGCAAACCGCAAATGATTTAAATATTCACCATTTATTTTTATTCCCTTGTTATTCCAATTTATCAGCTGAAAAATCATCTGTAAAGCTGAAGTAAAAAGTTTTGGAGAAATGGTATCTCCCTGCCTCACACCTTTACCAATTTTGATAGTTTTGGTATCTTTATGTAACCGAAATTTTGCACTTGCATTTTTATACACACGTTTCACCATGTCAATGTACACATCCTCAATGTCTGTTGATCTTAAAGAGTTGATGACTGCTGATGTTTTAATAGAGTCAAAGGCCTTCTCATAGTCAATAAATGCAACACACAATGGAAGTTCATATTCATGTGTTCTTTCAATTAATTCTCTTAATACTTGAATATATATCTCTTAATACTATATATATATATATATGGTGGAAGCATAATGGTTTGGGGCTGTTTCTCATGGTTCGAGCTTGGCCCTCTAATTCCTTTGAAGGGAACTCTGAAGACGGGAGGCTATCTCGACATTTTAGGCAGTTCCATGTTGTCTACATTGTGACAACAGTTTGGAGTGGGTTCATTCTTGTTTCAACAAGATCGTGCTCCTATCCACACAGCACAGGCTGTACAGAGCTGGTTTGCTGACATGGATGTTGAGGAATTGGACTGGCCTGCTCAGAGCCCAGACCTAAATCCCATAGAACACCTATGGGATGAATTAGAACGTCGACTGTGAACTAAGCCAGAATGCCCCACATTGGCGAAAGAGCTGACTACTATTCTCTTGAAAGCATGAAGTGCAATTCCCACTGAAAAATTCCAGAAACTAGTAGATAGCCTCCCAGATAGAGTGGTAGCCGTCATTGCAGCAAAATATGGCCCCACTTCATACTAATTTTTGACTTCTTGTTGGTTTGTTGTATTTTTATGGCGCAAGGACAACAATGGTCATTCTGCACCAAGCAAGGTTTTTGACTTCTGTAAAGGAGAAGCAAAACATGCAGGTGTACGGATACTTTTGATCCTTATTTGCATAAATCTGGAATATTTCATTTTCAGAACAGGGGTGTTTGGTAATTTGGAATATGACAATTTGTGGAAAAAACCCTTATCATCTAGCTACTTTCAGAGAATTAGAGAAATACGGCTCACTATATCATCGATAACTTTCTGAATTTTCAAGATATCCCACTGGTATTTTTTTTAAGTTGCCCTATACTATTGACTACAAAATTATGAAAGAAAGTTATTCATATCTTTCGCGCATGCGCAGTAAAAAATTATTTTCTTCAAATGCTCATATCTCATCGTGTATTCAATATATTAATTTCTAATTTAAGTATAATATTTTTCTTGTACGTTGACAAATGTTCTGTAAGTTTCGTGAAATTTGACTGAAAATTGTGGATATTATAAGCAAAAAACATGTGACAAAATTTGGGTTTTCTTAAAGAAACGTTTCTATCTTCATGAATATACATGTTTGGTTTACGAAAATGCACACAGGCATTAAGCATAGCTGGTTAAATATTTTCTGAAAGTTACAAATAATTTCCAGCTTTTTATGATACAGGGTGATCAAATATATTTTTTCACTTTGTCAATATGTGGGTGGTCCCCTAAATGCACAAGTCACCGAAATTTCCTTGAAAAGTGGGCGTTCAAGTATGTTCTATATATCTCCAAAGTTAGAGGATAATTGGCCGAGTAGTTTTTTAGAAATTCGAAAAAAAACAAAAAATCCAAAGTGTCCGGATACTTTTGGGCATATAGTGTATGTATATTTCGCGATTTTGATGGTTAATGACATATACCGGAAAAATAGAATGTTAATACGGCAGAACACAGGAAACACGGGAGAGTCGGTCATCCTAGACACCAGTAACGTCATATCGGGTGAGTGGGTGTCCACTGGGCCCAGAGTTCAAATGCTCCGAATGGTTAAAATTAGTTTATCATATGCTATATTTTTCTTATGGCAAATTTTTGGTAATTTAAAAGCTAGCTTCTAAAGGGCCCTAGAATTTGCCCTGGATTGGCTCAGGGGCCCCCAAAATGCACTAAGCTAGCCCTGATGCAGACCCCTACTTTTGCGAACAAACTTATCTATTTAATTTTAATTTGAAGATTGGTTTTCTAGAGAACATAAACTAATTTTGGTGACCACCCCTATACAAAAATGAGCTTCGGGTTAACAGTCCTTCTAATCTTCCTAATCTACTAACGTTTCATCCTCCTTCATAATTGGAGCAAAATAAAAAGGCCGGTAAAGAAACCGCCTTGTTCAAGGATGTTCCGAATCAGATATCTTTAGAAAGGTAAAGGTTAATTGCAGGGCCATTCGTTTCTGTCAGATCCATTTAATTTGTGTGTGTGTGCAGAGAGTATCACTATGCCGTGTAGTACATTGTGGCACAAAGCATTACTATACGAACAAGTAAATATTACATTGTAGGACGAAGCATGCCAGACATTCTTTGTAAACAAAAAACAAACGATCAAGCAGGGATTGATTGATGGGAGCGATACAAAACAACAAAATTCAGTCAGATATAGATAAATCTCTGAAAATATGCAAAACATGATTTTATTGCTTTTTTGCTAGATGATTACAAATGCACAGATGTAACGACTACAATGTATATAAATATGTTTCAGGAATAACAGAGAAAGTTGACAACATAACTCGTAAAGTTACGAAAAAATGGAACAAGAGAAACGTTCGTGGTTGGGTTTATATAACAGGAAAATAGTTATAAAATTAGTGTCTAAGTAAAAAGAAGTTATTCATTTACATATCAATATAATTATATTATTTTAATATAATTATATCAGAAGCACACCTATTAAACGTTTAAATACTGGAATAAATGCAGTTAGATAATATGTTCTGGAATTCGTATGTATTTGATTTTTGTGGGGCACAGATAGACAAAGAATACAGACGCAGGTAATATAAAATTTCAATGGTAAAACGATTTGTATATCGAATATATTATAATTATTATAGATTATAATTATAACTATCGAATTATATTATAATTGTGATTAATCGTTAGTTAATCATATTATAATTGCGATTAATTGTTATTCAATTATATTTCAATTTTGATTAATTGTTATATAACTATATTGTAATTGCGATTAATCGTTATTTGATTATATTATAATTGCGATTAATCGCTATTTGATTATATCATAATTGTGATTAATCGTTAAATTATAATTGCGATTGATCGTTATTTAATTATAGTATAATTGCGAATAATTTTTATTTCATTATATTATAATTGTGATTAATCGTTATTTCATTATATTATAATTGCGATTAATCGTTATTTCATTATATTATAATTGCGATTAATCGCTATTTAATTATAATTGCGATTAATCGTTACTTAATTATAGTATACTGGTAATTAATCGTTATTTCATTATAGTATAATTGCGATTAATCGTTATTTCATTATATTATAATTGCGATTAATCGTTATTTCATTATATTATAATTGTGATTAATCGTTAGTTATTATATTATAATTGCGATTAATCGTTATTTAATTATAGTATAATTGCGATTAATCGTTATTTAATTATAATTGCGATTAATCGTTATTTAATTATAATATAATTGCAATTAATTGTTATTTAATTATAGTATAATTGCGATTAACTATTATTGAATTAAATTATAATTTCGATTTTATCGTCAAGTTTCTACTTTAAGTTCACGTGAAGTCCCCAGTTGCTAAAATAGGATCTGTTTGCGCAAACTTTACTTTGATTTGGATAGGAGAGCTCAAAGCCAAATAAAAGGAATAGAACCCAATTATGAAAGCGAAATTTTACTCAAGTTTTTACGTATCAGGACTGAATAATATTTATTAATCTTAGTAACGAAAGTGTGTCATCATTGAAGTTTTAACTAAAGAGATGTGTTTTTATAAATGGATCAATGTTCAGTCTTTAAACGGTTATTATTTTTTTCACGAATTAATGAACTTAAAAAATACTGATAAACTATTCAGTCTTATAAGCATTGTTAAGACTGCTTTTCGTGATCAGTTTTTGCTTCAGATCAAGCTTCCCTTCACATCGTACTTTAAACCAGGACCGAGGCTTTGTTTTACGTTCAGGGGGTAAAACCACACATCAGTCTACCGCGTTAGCGTGTGCAGAACTATATAAAGGTGGGTGTTTGGGTACAGAGCTGAAACTCCAATATATATATATATATATATATATATATATATATACACAAATTTCATTGCAATGGGAGGAGGGTTATGACAGGTACGACAGGACCGGATTATCTCATAGACAATCAAGACAAATATCTAGGGCCCTTTTTTTGTGGGGGTGGGGCGGTGCTGTACAGACTCAACGCTGCTTCAAAATCGTTGCCAATCCGACCTTATCACTAGGGTAGTAATTTCATCGCGGCTCGAATTTCCGCGAATTTTAGAGTTTTTTGTATGTACGTTGTATGAAAAAAAAAAACTATAGTGACTTTATTTTCAAAGTTTAAAACTTAAATTCCAGAACGGATTTAGCGATCATTTACGGTCCGAAGATCCTTGTTATATGCGGATCCTACTGTAATCACACAGGCTTAATTTATACTACAAAGGGCCCAGGAAAAAATTTGTCTAGGGTCCCACGAAACTTTAATCTGATCCTGGGTTATGACTCCATCAACCACCCCTGTACGCCAGTGGATTTCAGCACTCTTTATATTACTTCCGTCTTGTGACATGACCAAGGGAGAATCTAGAAAATATTTTGGGGGCATGAGCGTGCCCCTTTCTCCTGGATATGACTAGGCTTACTAAATCATAAAAACAAAAGACAGGATAAACTTATTAAAAAGGTAGGACAAAGCAAGACATAAAAATATATGCAGTTGAACTTGGTCATAGCATATACTCGCGAAGTCACATTTCATTAATACATTTACAATAATTTTCTTCGCATACAGTTTTCCAATGACCTAATTTCTTTGAATAAAATTTTGACACTTATTCTCCTATTCACCTTCTTGTAAATGGCTCAGAAATTCTTTAACCTTATATATCGATTACATATCAGTTTAAAAATTGGAAAATATGTTTTAATAATTACGTTTTCCCGTTCAAAAATACGGACATTTTGGCGTTTCTACGGACAGTAGGGCAACTTTTGTGAATATGGGCGTCCTGTTAGAGATCTGAGACCCTAAATATGACGCTTGAATGGATGCAGGCTGGCCCTCCGTTTACAGATGGCCCCTTAAACTACAATACAGTTCAACGATGAAGAGATGAGCTCTAACGAAACTGCCAATCAAAGCAGGTTGAGTTTTTTTTTTCGGGGGAGTTGAGGAGGCTACGCGATAGATAACCGGTTTTGGGCGATGGCTTGTCAAATATAACTAGTGTCTGTTCACGAAAAGAAGTCAGATGGAACATTTAGAAATAACGGAAGGTGACGCCACAAACTGCCTAGTCGATTACAGCAGAGGAGGACCCCAATTTCAAAACCCGTTTTTGACGCCGATAAAATTTAGCCAAAAACAAGTTCTGAAATTGTAGTCCCCCTCTGCTGTAATCGGCTAGGCCGTTTGTGACGTCACCTCCCGTTATTTCTAACTGTTCCATCGGACTACTTTTCGTGAACAGACAGTACAATAGCAGGTCCTGTACAAACTTGATAGACATATGATCTCGTACCCTATTTTGATTAATCAACTGTTTCAGGTTAAACTAGTGTAACAACCTCTGGGGGATCAACTTGTCAACGTTAGACGGTATTCCTTCATTTCTACAGATTACGCGCTTATTTGGCAGGAAGAGCGATGCGGACGAAGGCTCGAAGCAAAACATGATCGTCTAAAGAAGCCGTTGAAAAAACAATGTTAGTTGTCGCACTATTTGGAAGAAGGTGTACGAGTGAAGTTTAAAGAAATTTCTGCACAAAGCAACGAACCAGGTACAAATAGTAGACATGTGATTATATGATAATTCCTGAGGGAATTCTTATCTTTCTTTACATGATCACTGGATGGGGATAACAGATGTGTGATTATGTGATAGTTCCTGAGGGAATTCTTATCTTTCTTCACATGATCACTGGATACGAATAGCAGACGGGTGATTGTGTGACAGCTCCTGAAGGTATCTTTGCCTTTCTTTACATGATCACTGGATAAGAATAGCAGACTCATGATTATGTAATATTTCTTGGGGGAATTCTTATCTTTCTTCACATGACCACACTGGATACGAATAGAAGACGAGTGATGGTGTGATAGCTTCAGAGGGAACTCTTATCTTCCTTTAGATGATCACTGGATACGAATAGCAGACGTGTGATTGTATGATAGTTTCTGAGGGAATTCTTATCTTCCTTTAGATGATCACTGGATACGAATAGCAGACAGGTGATTGTGTGATAACTCCTGGGGGAATCTTTGCCTTTCTTTACATGATCACTGGATACGAATAGCAGACGCGTGATTATGTGATAACTCCTGAGGAAATCCCACCTTTCTTCATACTATCATCGGAAAAATACGTTTTGATCCCCATATCGCTGATAACGAAACTGATGCCTTCTACTAACGGAATTCGTAGTTGATGAAGATAAAATAACGCTACAAGATGATGCAAAACTCTTAAACGAGAGTTGAGAGCTCTAAAGTAGTATGAGCATCAGGAGAAAGAACACCAGAGTCTCTTAGTTGTGAGAGTCTACTTTGCGCAAGTTCTCTACAAGCTCGCGTTTTTTCCCACTGCCATAAATATACGTTCTGAACAGAGGCAACGCCACAAAAAACGATGCCCATCCCTATCACAACACTAGTAGCAATGGCTGGCACTTCGTTAAAATGAATAAATGTGAATAGGATGACTCCTGAAAAAAAAACAAAAAACAAACAATAAATCAACACAACTATTACATGAACAAAATAACGACACACACTGTACAAAAAAGTAATTAGATCAAACAGACTCAAAACTGATATAGTTATATAACTTATTAAGTTATTAACAACTACTCCGGAAGAAACACGTCTACCTTCTTCAGAACAAATACATGAACGAAAAAGCGAATGCAGAGTTGCGTGATCTTTGAATAGATATTTTATTTGCGCTAATTTATATTACTACCTTTTAGAGCCGACAGATGGCGCTGTTTATTCGGAGGTCGAGTAACTTCCCGTTGGCATTCTCATTTACGTAATTGTTCTGAAAGTAGCAGACTGGTTTCTGCCGAAACAGTTGTCAGCTGAAATTGTATAACTGCGTCAGTTTACAGTTATTAAAATATAGAATTCAGAGATGCACTCAGGGGCGGACTGGGTTGCCGGCCAACCGGCCAGCGGACCGGTCCGCCCTCATGGGCGATAGGACTCGCGCCCTCCGAAAATCCAAGGTATGCGCCCTTTAAGAGGGCACAAGTCCGTCCCTGGACATACTATATAAAAATGACATATCACAAAACTAATGTGGTTAAAGATTTTTTTTAGATCGTTTACAAGCGTTGTTTCGATAGCAAGGACAGTCTCCTTCAAAATAAAATCTGATGTGGCCATCCAACAAAACGAAATATTTTGTTAAAAGAGTAAAGAATCTCATGGACATACAAGGCCATCTGTCTATTTTGTTTTCCTGTTAAGTTTATATAATATAAATTTTCCAAAATGTAATATACAATGTATATAGGATTTGAATAAAATTTATTATTGTTATCTATTAACATAGAAAGAAAATTGTACTTTTATGGCTAGTAACATATTATTCAATATTTCGTTACTAACCGCCATGAATGTTTAAGTAATCGTTACCATTGTCACAATGAAAAGTTGGTATTTGAAAAAAAAAAAATCCAATTAAATTAATTACTTATGTATAATTTTGATAAAAAAAAAATACAATAAAGCTTCCTTTTAACGGCCACCTCATTTTTAGGTTCAGATAACAATTTTCTCGTAAGAAAATCTTCCGCAATAAAGCCCTCCTTTTACGGAAAAATTTTGCTGTTTGATGAATGTTCACTAATGAGGGGTTATACTGTACAACGTTCGTTTTCATAATAATAATAATAAAATTTATTTTTTGTATAAACACACTATTATAAGTTTTGTGTTATTAATATTCATGAACACAGTTTAGATCAAGAGTGGGCACAGGGGTCATGATCCCTTCCCCCAAATATACTTTTCCACTGCAAAAAAATTCAAATTTTCATGATAGATGAAGTGTGATATTCCAAGACCATGCAAAATTCAGTCTTTGACCCCCCAAAAATGAAAGTCTGTGTCCGCCCCTGGTTGAGTTACAACTGAATAACACTGGTCAGTGTCTATCTCAGTGATAGTACATGTATTTGTTTAGTCATATACAAAATGCTTCACTATATTAATATATTAGACTTTATTATTATCATCATCAGTCGCGTTGTGTGACTTCAAAAGTGGGCTATTCCCAATTGTTCAAACATCTCCCCACCCCCGACCGTTCTTGGTGTGAAAGAGCCCCAGCTTATGCATATCATCGTCATTATCATCACCATGATGATATATATGTACATATATCTGAATTGTGGCTTTCTTTTATTCAAAGGGAGGGGATGAACATTTGGAAATGGTCCACTTTTAAAGTCGCGATACACCGCTGATTATTATTACATTTTTTTTTTCATTTCACCTGACATTTACTAGAGCGATTAATTAAATGAATTTTCAGTTATAGAAAGAGTTCGGACCTAAATACTTTTATGATCAACACTGTGCCCTACTGATTTAGTTTGTCAGGCGATGTCAACAATATTTTAATAAAAATACTGCTAGATAAGGCGATTTTAAAATTAAAAAATAGACCTCCTCATCTTTCTCTCAAGGAAAAAGGGGAGATGAATCGCGCATTGGAGGAGGTCTTAAAGCATCCCTCCTATAATGTACGAAGACAACTGCCTACGGATAACTCATATTCATAGTCGTCGCTCCAATTCCCGCATGTGAACAATTAATAATACAAGATTTGAATATTCAAAATGCTGTTTATTTTGCAGATAGTTTATATCATATAAGGAAAATTCACTTACCGGTGAAAAATACTGGTATGGACAGAAAGAATCCTCCAATTGCCACTACTCGTGTGTAGGAGCTTTTTTTCAAAAATTTATTTGTCCTGAAAGTCATAGAAAAAAACCAACTATTATAATCAAAAAAATGTGATTAATAATTCAAAGTTTCTACAAATAATACTAAAATAAAGGTAATTTATAATGTTTATGTGTCATGAAAGAGGTGAGTCGATTTCTTATTGCTCCTTCTACCCTCTTAAGACGAGTTTATTATTTCAATTTCTAAAGATCTGAAGAAATAAACTTTTAAAAATACAGTGTAGCCCCTCCTACGGAATTATGGGCCGACGTATCAGCAGCCATTTTCTGGTCTACTTCCGGTTTCATAACACAACGTTTACCATTGGAAAATTAATAATCCATTTTCTTCTTACAGAATCTGTTGCAAATCTCAACATTCTATATTTATTCCTCGAATGATTAGAACAATTCTCAGCGGAACACCCACCAATTTCACCTTATTTTATTAAAAATAACACACTTGTAAATCACTCACTGTTAACACAGCAGTGAAGAGGATGACGTGATACGATGGCAAAAATATGGCGGATATTCGCCAGCCAGTGGAGTAGCTATAGAACTTGCCACCCATACCAAGATCCCACAATTATGTTATCTAAGGCCCTCGACTTGGCCCAATGCAACTGCATTGGTTGCATTGCCATCACCGCGCCAGCTTTCTTTTTTAGAACGTGTTGACGTCACTCCCACGTGACGTCAACAATGAGACATGAAATACAAAATTAATTTAATTTTTTCATATATTTTCACTTATCCGACATTCCTCTGTGCAAGGAATGGTTGGATTAACGAAAACCTATTATATTACTATAATATACTTAAACGTTTCAGAATCGTCCTAAATAAATGAGCATTATGTGCAGCTCCTTCAAACGGTGACGAAGAGTAAACAGCATGAAATTAGGAATCACCAAAACTATCATCACCTCCATTCCAACGCACTTTCGCTTTTGCAAACGACCGGATAAAACGCTTTGCAGTGATAGTTAAATGAAAAACAAAGTTTGGAGCCATCAAAGGCCCATCAAATGGTATCTTCGAGGATTTCTTTCGGTGAGATCGTTTTAAGCTGCCGTAAAAAAAAGCAGTAGCAGTTTCCCATATTTGATGGACTTTTGATGAATGTCATTTCCTTTTCACTCCCCTCTCCCCACTCCCCAGTAAACGCGCGAAACGTGAAGCATGCAAAACAAAATCGAAACTGTTGCCATTCTAAAAATAAGTAATAATGGAATGTAACGCGAGTCTGATACCTAAATTTTATAGTGTTTAATTAGTTACGATGACTATTAATTATTTCTAATGATGACTTATAAATTATTACTGATGATGACTTATAAATTATTACTGATGATGACTTATAAATTATTACTGATGATGACTTACTAATTATTGCTGATATAGATATCATAGTAAGTCAAGTATAATTAATAATGGCATGAATGATTGTGATGAAGTGGATGAATGATTTTAAAATATATATAGCATATATAGTTGCTTTTTCTTTAATCGAAGTAAGATATATTTCTTGAAAAGCGTGATATTTGTGGCAATCTCACAATTTAAAAAAATGCAGACGGCCCTTCATTCCACAACCCTTCTTCCAAGCAGTAGCCTGGGATTATAACCCCTCATTGCAATGAAATTTTGTATATTTAACTTGAATATATGAGTTGTAGCCCGTAATCCCCCCTTATGAACTTTCTGCCTACGCCTATGCTCCCAAGTAAATATGAATATCTATGTATCGTATCGGTCTGTTTTTTACGCCTTTTTCTAAGAACATTCCCGAAAATTTGATCTGATACAAGCGCATTTTACTTATTCTTTAATCCATTTACTATATTAAGAGGTCCTTTAACAACAAACTTATCATCGCAGAAAAAAGTTAAATTAATTAAACGAATACAGTGGAAATACTGAAAAGAAAAAGAGTGAAATCGCTAATCGGCAACCAAATGTAAAATTTTAATAACTTATCAATCAATTGATTTACTATAAAAATGCAAAGTAATAATTGCATTCACGTTGCCTTGAGACTCTGACGTTTACAGATTGCGCAAACAAAATTAATGCGTTTCAAATGTTACTTGTCCCGGAACTGCCCAATTACTTACGGAAGGTGAATAATAAAACAAAAGTTTTAATGAGGCATAACACGAAATTGTATTACTGTTGAAATTTGATAGACAGTAATAAAAAATAATAAAAAATTACCACTGTTCGAACTCAGCAGACAGATATAGATAGCATAAAGTTCACAATAGAAAATTACTACTGTTCAATTGATTGACAGTCAGACCTCGAAGAAAAGAAGACTTAAGAAAAGAAGTTCTTCTTAATCATACTTTTCTCCTCTACATGTATCAACATTTGGTTTGTATTTTTTTTTCCATATTTTCATTTTCAAAAACTGATCTCTCCAAATCGGCCAACAGATGACAAAAGAAATAAAATGGTAATCATAATCCTTATCTTATACCCAGCCTGAGAGGAATACAAATTCCCTAGAAATCAATTCTGATAGACCACCCGCGCCACAGCAGTGATTGAATTATACCCTTTTTCTTTCACGAAGAAGAAGAAGAAGAGTAATGCGAAATGAAGCGAAACGGTATATGCTAATAGAACCTTGAGCATCGTGTAGCTGAGGAAACACTCCCTACTATTTTTCCCTACTTAAAATCCTAAGTAAGGCGTTACCCTACGAAAGTACCCACGGTTTGGAACACAGTGTGAGGCCTTCGAGTTTCAGGAGACCTTGGTCCTTGGTTCAATGATGGTCATAGACACTTAAAATAGTTTGATTTTCATGCTTCTATTTTAGGATTTGCACAGTTTCGAAGGATTTTCGTATGTGGCAAAATATTACTTGTATAGAACGGGGATTTTTGGAGACTCGATTATTGGAATGGCATGTTCTCGAATAACTCCTTCATTTTCCGTCTCTTATTAACTCACAAGTGTTAACGGATTCTAAATTGGCTCAAAAATTGGTCACATTGGAACTACATAATATGGATTAATGAGCAGCGTAGTTGCGTAATAGACCAGAAGTTATGAGATTCGGGTGCTTTAAGGGCCATTGAATAGGGACGTGCTTACGATGTTAACGGCCTTGAACGAAGTAGATTTTAGCGGCCCTTAGAAAAGCTTTGACATAACACAACGAAAAAGACCGACGAGGGTGGTTCTCAAAGCGTGTGTCGCAAAATTCCGTGACTGTGTCGTGAAAATAAATATTTTGAAGAACGTTATTTATTAATACAAAAGTATATATGCAAATTGTGAAAATTGGAATGGCTGAAGTTAATAAGTCACTAATGTTTTTTTAGTTCAATGAGAAACGTGTGCTCATTTATTTTTGCACAATTGGTCAATACAGAGTCGAATCACAAACAAACACACTTGTAATTCTTGGTCAAAAGAAAGAAGCCTCCCCCATTTTCTACTTTTAATGTTGGCCATCACTGAAAATCCTTGCATTTTTCACTCGGTGAATACTTTTACTTTTTCTTCTATATTTTGTAATTCTAGCCCAAAACGTTCCAATTTTTAGAATACGAAGACTGTCTTTTGAGAGAGCTATTTCTTTCGACTATTTTTAGAAATTTACGTGGTCTTTCTAAACCAGTTATTTTGGTGCCTAAAATTTTTACTCTACACGGAAGTCATAAAGCCAGGAAAACGTAACAAAGGCCTTTGACGAGTCTAATGATTTCTACGAATTCTGAAGACAACAAGCCCTCTTAACTTTACGACATTGAAGTTGGCAGAGATCGTCCTCGTCGGGAAACTAGAATCCAAACAACTACAAATAACCATTCATCCTCTCTAAAAACCTTCAACATAAGCGAAAGTGTGATTTCTTTCTGTTAAAGTGCGTCTGAAACTAAACGATAATTGTCAGACACGCATAACCTGCTCAGTAAGTGATTTACGCAAAGGTTTTTGCTCTTTTTTTAAATTTATTTTTCTCGTACATTTTCCCTTTCTTGTACTTTGAAAAGAAACCATAAAAGTCATTACGAAATTTTGCAAAGTTTTTAATCCCACTATAGTGTTGCCACTCAAAAATCATCAATAAGGGATATTTAAGTATTACGTAAGCACCTTGAGGGGAGGGGTGTTGTTGTGCGCATTTTTCTATGTTAGTTAATGTTAATTTTTGCCTACGGGGGCATAGGCAGAAAATTCATAAGGGAGTTATAGGCTCAATGAGGGAGGGTTACAGAGCTACAACTCATATATTCCTATGTTAAATATACAACATTAAAAATTTTTTTTTAACATTTAAAAATTAAATACACAAAAAAAAATTGTGTAATACAAAATTTCATTGCAATGGGGGGTTACAACCCCCAAAACCACCCCCTGGCTACGTCTATGGGGGGCATAAAATGGCCAAAATATTGCTTACGTAATACTTGAACACTTCTTAAGTAGTAGGATAATTGCGGCGTTTAATTCAGTTTATCATCATTCCAGAATTATTTTATTATTATTACATTATTGCTATTTCATATTATTCAGTGGCAACGCTATGTTTCTAATATATAGAATTTTATGTTTATTTTTTCTCTACGGCAACAGGGAAAAAAAATTCAAAGTTTTTTGTTTGTTTTTTTCAAATTGAAAATTCTTCATTCCATTTTCCGAATTTTTTGTATAAATATAATATCCTCTATTGCGCTGTCAGCCTTGATTTTGTTAAAAATTCTTAAATACATTATTCAATTTCTCTCTCGATCAATCAGTTTCAAACAGTTTGTAGTTCTTAAGTCTCAACATTTCCTCCCTAGTCATGACTTTATAATCAATCGAGTTAGGATTAACGTCGGGAAAATAATTCCCAACAAAAAATTTGCATGATATATCATCATATTTTAATATGCAGATTGATGATAGCCAGTGCCGAACTCTGACCTTTCGAGACCTTCTGCTAAGTCAAGCTTACAAAAATCAAAAAGAAGGGAGACACACCTTTATTTTTCCCTTTCTCGTAATTCAACTTTCATGCGATATCTGGAAGTTCCTCTTTTACTCAGTTCCAGTGCCGGGTTAAGGCATGGGCTAATGTAGCATTAAATCGGGGCGCCATTCGCACAAAGGCGTCAGGAAATTGAAAAGGGGGAGCATTTTTTTTTTAAATATTCCCTTTAAAAAATATTATATCAAAATTTCGTTCACAAAATTTTAAAACACAATATAAAGAAAGGACAAAGTAATTTTGCTTACTGGAACGTAGAGATGACCTATTCTGCCCATCCAGGTTGAATTTTTAAAATTATTGGGGGGGGAGTTTCGAGCTCCACTGGTCCATATAACTGTACGCTAATCTCTGACACTACCTAGTTCTAATCTTTAAAAAGTGTACGCAGTTACGCGCAGTACGCAGAAGTGCGTTCTCCTAAATGCGCATATTCTGCGCCGTCGAGAACAAACACAAATAATAGAAAATCAATGGAAGCGTATTGCGCCCTCTAGGAAAGCATTTTCATTAGTTTTCTATTGTCCGAGTGTATTCTTGACGTTTTACATTCGCAAAATATGCGTATCCAGGTGAAGAAATTGAATTTATTCATATCATGTCAATCGATCAGTTTGTTTATTCTTCACATGCACAGTCAAAATTGGAAAGAAAATTTTATAAAACCATGAATTATACATACAGGATTTAACTATACATGGAAAGGTCCCAGGAAAGTATCAACTAGGACAGCGGTCGCCAACCGGTAGTCCACGGACCACTGGTGGTTCGTGAGAGAATTTTGGTCGTCCGCAGAAAAATCTGGATATTATTTGCATTTTTAATGTTTTATTAATAATAAAACAAAAATAATATTCTAAGAAATTCTCATATTCTGAATGACAATTTCCACCTTTATATTGCACTAAATTCACGAAATGTGGTCCGCGGGATTTAAAATTATGAATTTAGTGGTTCATGAGGTCCGAAAGGTTGGCGACCGCTGGACTAGGTTATATGAACAACCCTAGGACCTGACAATGGAAAACCGTAACTGAACATATCAATTAACCATATGCAATTATTAAATATTAAAAATCATAAACTATAAACCATAAATCCACCCGTTTAATATAATGCATTCAATTCCAGATCTTTTTTCCCCATCATTTTATCTTCCGCTTTTCATCGTGAGTTTAAGTTGGTTTTAAATTTATTGATACTATTCAATTTCTTTAAGGGCAATTTATTCCAACGATTTGGACCTTTGAAATTGATGTTGCTTCGTCCCATTTCTGTTCCTATTTTAGGTACAATTAATTTATTATATGTATGACAAATGTCTCTGTCTCTCTCGTTAAATTTAATTTTATCAACTCTATATGTTTATTTTGCTTTATCTTTTCAAACATTTTAATTAAAACACAATATTCATGACGTAGTTCTGTTAGCAAGATGTTATATTTTTTTAAGGTATTTTTCCAGTTAATTCTGTTATCTTTACTAATTACTTTGATTGCGTTTTTCTGTATATTTTTTAACTTATTTTTATTAATTGCGCCAATATCTCCCCATATATAATTACAATATACAGAGTGTCTCAACACTAGGGTTAAAAACATCTAGGAGGGGTAGGGTACATCTAGATCAGTGGTTCCCAATTGGTCGTCCGTGAGACAGGTCTTTATTTAAAAAAAATAATTATAAAAACACTTATAAAAATTATTATTAAATATTAAAATTAAATATAAAAATGAAATTGATTGCATATTTGTAGTATTTTACAATCTGACGGAACTTCAGAAAACGGTTCGTATTAAAAGTAATTCGTCTTAAGCGTGTTCATCTTAACGAGGTTTGACTGCATTATCATTAGATTTTTTCTCTTTATTATTTCTTCTTTTTTTTCCCAAAGAATTATTTTACAAACATATTTCCCTCAAAAAAGACTCAGCTCCCTTTTCTATTCAGGTGTTGCAGTCAATTCGCGAGAACTTTTTAAAGTGGTCCGCGGCTTAAATTGAGTTGGGAACCACTCACTTAGATGAACAATAGGCTATTTGTCATAAAATCTAGGGTCGCAAACCACTCACAGAGCTAGTTCTAAAACCGTCCAGCATGCACAAATATTTACAACCAGTGCGTGAAAAGCGCCAGATAAAACTCAGGTCAGCTGCTCAAGTGCATAGATGATTAGGACATCGCATTTTGCGCTTCTCATGCACTGGTTGTCACTATTTGTGCATGCTGGACGGTTTTAGAAGTGGCGTTGTGAGTGGTTTGCGACCCTAGGTTCTATGACAAATATTGTTCGTCTAGGTGTACCCTACCCCTCCTAGATGTTTGCAACCCTGGTGTTGAGACACCCTGTATAAGATGACTCTGTATTAGTGAGCGAGTAATGTAATGCGAGTTTTATGAATACGTATTTTAGGACTGTATTCGCGAATATTATGCTTTTAAATCAAACAACAATATCAATCAACGTTTATTGGCGTAGTGATACCAACGCCGATGGTATGGCGTGATTAGATGGTGAAACGTTCGAAAGAAAATAAATATTTCTGCCTTCGGTGGGACCTGAACCCACGACCTTCCACTTGCCGGGCGGAGGCTCTACCCACTGAGCTACGAAGGACAATAACATCGGCGCTGGTATCACTACGCCAATAAACGTTGATTTATATTGTTGTTTAATTTAATCTGCGTAGTGTTCGATTTATATAAATATTACTTTTATTTGTTTTGGTTTACATCAGAAATCCGCTGTTCAATTCGCAATTGCCTTAAACCCATGCACTAAAAAAGCAGACATATAATTTCTCAAGTAAAAGAATGCCTTCCTTTAAGAATGGCATACAGTCAAGAAATACAGCCTTTTCCAAAAGTTTTTGATAAAGCTTATAAAGGGTAATGATGCAGATTAAGGGAAACTTTCGGAACCCGGACCGAACGTGAAAAATAAGCCGTGCAATTTTTCCTCGCAGAAAGGCTGATGGAATTTTAATACCATGAACTTCAATGTGGCTAGGTCCTACTAAGGCCCAATTAGTCAAAGAAATTCTAGCAGTTTTATGACTTCACTTCAGTAAAATCCTACCCACGAATTTAGGAGAAAGCCTCCTTCAATGAGAAATGTTTTGAGTCTGCAATAAAATCACAATTGCTGTCCAGATGTTTTATCCACTGCCAAGCAAAACACGGGTGTAAATGCTGGCCAAAATACGAAATCCTGCATCTATACCCTCCCTCGTTTTTCGCACTGGGTTCTATAAATATGCCCTCTGCTTTCAGACTCTTTTAGTGCGTTTTATTTCACAGAAAACCCATTTTCTTCGGAGGATAGGATGGTGAAAAGAGTACGGAAATATTCAGGAAACGGTCCTTCTCACCCACTTTTGATTTGTTGACCAGCTTCCTTTTAATGATACTTGATCGATGCTAAAATTGGAAGAAAAAGGCGCAAAAGCTACAAAATAGGGGATAAAGTTTTAAGGAGAGAGCAGGAGAAGCAAACTACTTACCTCACTACTTGAGATGCAGATGAAACATCGGCGGATTTTTTATAGAGTAATGATAAAAAAAAATAGCGTTTGCATGATTTAAGCATTCTTAAACATAAATTTAGAGGTAAGAAACCGAAATATCTCAAGAATACGTAAAAGAATTATGGACTAACATACGGACATATAAAATGTACGCTATATTGATGTATATTTTACATATTGTATAATGAATTAGCAAAAAATTAATTTTTAACTATCTTATTATTAAGTATTAATTTCTTTTAAAACCTTCAACAATAAAAATAATGGTAGATGATGGAGTATATTCATTTACAAATTATGCATATAAACTATTATACAAAAGTACAGTTTTGATGAATGGCCATACCGAACATCTACAATGAAGAAAAACACCCGGTCCCCTGATTATATATCTGGTTATATATCCTGATTATACAGGCCTGCACAAAAGTTTAGACACAACACAAATTTGAGTATAACAAAATACTATTAAAACTGAAGAAGTAGGAACTTTAATATTACGAAGTATGAACACATGTAATATGCAAATTAAAAATTTGAGAACAGAAATCACATCAGTAGCGAACTTGCTGCAATATATAACTTAAAATAAGTAAAATATGTGGCACAAAAGTTTAGGCACAAACATAAATTTTAGCACTTGCATAAGGAAATGAACAATTTTAATAATCAATGTAGCCACCATTACTTCGTATTAGATTAAATACGCGGTCGTTCATTGAAAGCACAAGATTTTGAAAGGTTTCTGGTTCAAAATTAAACCACGCTTCTTCTATAGCCTTTTTAAGTTCTAAAACGGACGGATATTGCTTTCCATTGGCATACACAACATTCGTTAGTATGCCCCATACATTTTCGATGGGATTACAGTCAGGACTAAGAGCAGGCCAATCGAGAACTGTAATATTTTTAGCGCTCATCCATTCTTTTGTTGACCTGGATGTGTGGATGGACGCATTATCTTGTTGGAAAACCCAGTTTCGTCCACATAAAAGTTCGCCAAAAGGTAATAGGTGACTTTCAAGAGTTGCCTGGTATGCCTTGGAATCTTGTTTTCCATTCAAAAACGCCAAAGAAGTCTGTCCATTGAAGCTAAAGGCTCCCCAAACCATGACTGAACCTCCTCCTTGACGTCTGCTGAACCGACTTAAGGGGCGTTTTCGAAGATCGTGCCAGTAGTGCGAAAGGCCATCGGGACCATCTAAGTTCCACTTTTTTTCATCACTAAATAACACCTGCAGCCATTCGTCACTGTATGATATGTGCTGCCTTGCCCATTGTAGTCGTGCTTGTTTATGATGTAATTGCAAGCAGGGCTTGCGGCGCATTTTTGCATATCTCAAATGCCTGCATTCTACAATCCTTCTACGTATGGTTTCTCTTGACACTCGCATTGCTAACGTGTTTTTTATTTGATTTGCAGACAGGCTTTCATTTGAAGCCAATCTTCGTATTTGTCTATCATCCCGAATGCTGGTCACTCGAGGCCTCCCAGATCGTGATTTTGGTTGATACTGATCACCCCGGGATAACACTCGATAAATGCCTCGCTTTGAACGGTTCAATGCAACAGAAATTTGAGTAACAGATTTACCTTTAGTTTTCAGCCTCCAAATCTTCAAAATCTCGTCATTCGTAAATTGCTTTGACTTCGGCATCGTTCTAAGCATTCTAAATTATTTCAGGCCTTATATAACAACTCTGGGAAACGCCCCTTCGATCACTTGGGAACTTCGCGCCGTTAATTTGCATAAATCTGACATATGTGCCTAAACATTTGTGGCATGCAGATTCCAATATTACGGTGTTGGGATATTTTGTTTCAGTACTTTTGGTAATCTTTTAAGTTGCACAATTTATTATTGGTTCTAGGATTATTTAGATACAATATCGGCGAAGTTCAATGCAAATTCTCGCTTTTATTTATAATTTGCCTCTGTGTCTAAACTTTTGTGCAGGCCTGTATATCCACTGGTTATAATTGAGTTTAACTGCATATGCATTCAGGGACGGATAGGGTCCTCTCAAAGGGTGCATACCTATGTTCGGGGGGAGGCGAGTCCTATCGTCCATGTGGGTGCACCTGCGGTCCAGTTCGCCCCTGTGTGAATTTTTTCTGCTTTTATCTAACTATATTTTCAAGTTATTAGCTTATAGCCTAAGCGAGGGGTGGGCACGAATGAGGTCAATGAGAGCCGCATTCCAATTTATCATATATTATAAAGAGCCACACGATAGTTACATAGTATTAAATACACAAATTTAATTAATATGATTACATATTGTACTCTTAAACTATGTAAAGTATACATATAAGAAAATATAATTAAGAGAAAGAAAATACAAAATAATTATTTCAAAGTTTAATAATAACTCCTAGAATGACCTATCGATGCAACAGAAGATGTACTGTGTTGATTATGTACGACTTCATCATTAACCGATCTATTTTAATTATACACGAATAAGATTCGCAAAAATTCTGGAAAAGTGGATTTGAATTTTTGATGGGAGCCTCACTTAACTCAACGAAGAGCCGCATTTGCCCACCCCTGGTTTAAGCTATGCTTATACTATAAGCTTATAGTATAACTTATATTATTAAGCTACTATTAATATTAATTAAATTATTATAATCATACTATTAAGCTACTATTAATATTAATTAAATTATTATAATCATACTATTAAGCTACCATTAATATTAATTAAATTATTATAATCATACTACAGTTAATATTAATTAAATTATTATAATCATAATTATTGGGTTTATTAATATGAATTAAATTATTATAATCATATCATTAAGTCGCCATTAATTAAATTGCCAAGAGGCACCATACTATTAAGTTTACTATTAATATTAAATTATTATACAACGTTGCCATTACATCAGTATTTACCTTAATAGTATAATAGTATATAATAGTACCTTAATAGTATAATTATAATAATTTAATTAATATTATTATTCAGCTTGAGGTCCCTTTACTACGACTCTGATAAAGGTGTGCGCATCTCGTAATCGCACACCTAAGTTATAAACGCGTTATTTATGCGTCGAAACGTCTCCTTATGGAGCATTAGTATATTGTGTGTTTAAATTTAGAAATCACGCGAAGTCAGTACACAATTGAGTGAATTTCTAACAGAAATTTTAATAAAAATAAAATATCGGTGAAAAAAATCGGCGGCAAAAATATATATAATATCATCGACATTGCTATTCCATGGGAGTGCAGCAGAACATCCTGAATATTTACGTCAGTTCGATTTGTCTGCCTGTCGATTTATGCCTGCTGAATGCGTGAGGCTGCGTAGTGCAGCCTATCTTGATACGTGAATAAAGGAGTAAGATTAAATTTAAAAGGGGGAGGGGAGGTACTCCATTTTTCCTCTGAATAAATCAAACGCAATATATATACCAAGAGAAAATTATGCGTATTCCTGATGTGTCACTGGAAATGGATCGCCCATTTATCATAATACAAAAGTCGTTAGCGTTAAGCGCCATCAGAACGAAAACGGAGAATTTTAAAATGACTAATTGCGAAATCCCATCCATCACTGGGCAGTCGACTATCATTATAAGAAGACATTACTTCGGGAAAATTACAGGTATAAAGAGATGACAAGGAGGAAAATGATCAACGCATTATGGAATTTTAGGAACGGGGATCCAGCAAATGCTAATGACTGGAAGTTTATCGCCATTATAGGCTTATTACGAATGCTGACGTCATCGTATCATTGATAATAGCTGTTATGCAAACTCACAGTTCAATTTCCACTTCTTAATTAAGATATTTCAATTTCTCTCTGTATTTCGGGGAAAATGGCTTCACTCTCATGGAAATAAAGTACCGCCACTGCGGACAACTTTTCCAACTCATTACTCTGCACACAAAAGAAGAAGAAGAAGAAGAAAATGGCTTCACATTCGTGAGGGATTTGGCGATTCAAAACAGAAGTTAAGAAATTCTTCCCTGACTTCTCCAGGTTTTTTAGTCAAAAAAATCTTGTTTTTCCCTGATCTTTAGGGACGATTTAGAATTCCCTGATAATTCCAGATTGCGTGGGCACCCTGTTTTAAGTATAATCAATAGAGGCACCTGCAAATCACTTGACATTTGAAGACGTATTTTCGCGTAAAGGTGCAAAGAAACCACAATATTTACCCCGCCAAGCCCCCACTTTAATTACATATTACTAAATTATTATATTGACTGCCTAATGGCTTATTCTTTAGCATCATTACAATAAAAAATAGAAACTGCTATATTGATACTAAAAAGAAGTTGAAAAGTACATCCATTAAACCCTCCATATATATCGAAGTCGACGATAAAAAAACACGACTTTTTTTAATACAGTATTATATGTAAAGATACATTTCCTAATAAGTGATAATAATTTGGGGTGGGGGCGTGAGCTTTGTCAAAGCCTTTGGTTTCTTTCCACGTCGCCCTGACAAGACGCATTTGACGTTGACTGCTAATTTTGTCTCTTACCATGGGCGCCCATCTCAGGGGGAAGGGGGTGGCTTGAAGTCTCCTAGCATCTCAAAAATTTTATTTTCCCAATGTACTATGCATTTATTTTCAAAAAATTTACAGTCACATTTTAAAATAAGGTACTTTTTAGCTCATTACTAATTGTCAAGCAGTATCAATTATTTTTGTAGCATTTTAGTATCTTGTACATTCACTAAAATGTTTGACAGCTATGAGAAGGAGGTAATAATATTTCTCAGCCCCCCCACTAGATGGGCGCCACTGATGCCTAGGATATAAAAAAGGAGAGATTTGATAGAAACAAAATGTTCTGATACGAAGAATTTTACTTTATAGCTAATACTGTTGTTCAAATGGGGAAAAATAGGATCTTAAAAAACTCTCTCCCTGTGCACGGCCCTGTACCACATGTCATAAGAATATATAGATTTCATCGCTGATAACTGACAAGGAAAGAACAGTTCCTGGCAATTAAAAAAAAATAAACAATTATTTTTAAATCGTACTCTCCGACGTCGAGTCCTTTTCACCCAAAATCTTATAGTGCATGAAATATTTCATTATAATGAAATTATATATTGGCGCAGTATAGCCCAGATGCTCTTGCGCCATAAAAAAGCCAAACAAACAAACAAATATATATTTGGTGGCTTCTCCCCATCTCTGCAAAAATATGAAGAGAGAAAAGAAATGGAAGAGCGGTACCGAGGAATACGCGCCATCCTTTCTTTCCACTACGGTTTGGAAATTCGGTTTCCTATGTATCAGGGGTTCCTAGGTATCCTAAGTTCCTAGGAAAGCTGTAGATGCTGGCACAGCATATCAGTTGTGCTCACGCAGTAAAACACAGGTGAGCAACAACAAGGGGGGGGAGGGGGATAAGAAGGAATTGAAGTTCAATTTAAAATACAAAATTTTCGGTCGCCAGGAAGTTATCGATGACGATAAACTTGTGGATAGGCAAAATGCAACACACATATACAACTAACGGAAAATAAAGTTAAGGTACACGAAATTGAGTTTATACTTGATTGAATACCAGAGATGCGTTAATTTAAAGAAAACACTGGGGGTAAGGGGGGACTAAGTAGAAAAACTGTACGAGCACTCCAGACCGCATCCATGGCCCCATGATGTCGCCATCCATGTTAACCGCATGACCAGAGACATGGAAAAACATAGTAAACACTAATAATTACAGTATTCATTTTAAGCTTATTTCACGGGGCGGAGCGCCCTGCCTGCTCTCGTAAAAAAAATTTGCACACTGATATGCCATCCCATAATTAACGTTTGCATCCTACTGGAAATCTGCTCTTTTCCCGAAAAAAACACCACTAAAGATATATCTTTGGTTCTATACGTCTTGCCTGCTTATAATGCATGATTTTTTGGTCCTATCGGATATAACGAACCATCGGATATAGCGAACCAAAAGTTCGGTCCCTTGAGCTTTTATATACACCGGGGTTCGAGTGTAGTTTAAATGCAAAATGCAATTATTAGTCAAGTCTTGTTTTCGGTTAAGAAAAAGCAAGTGAAAGAAAATCGCCTAAGGTCGATATTTAAATTTAGCGGGTTTCATAATTCGTTACTCTCTAATTCGCAACTCTCTACGTCGCTACTCTCTAATTCGCAACTCTCTACGTTGCTACTCTCTTATTCGCAACTCTCTACGTCGCTACTCTCTAATTTGCAACTCTCTACGTTGCTACTCTCTAATTTGCAACCCTCTACGTTGCTACTCTCTTATTCGCAACCCTCTACGTTGCTACTCTCTTATTCGCAACTCTCTAGGTCGCTACTCTTTAATTCTCAAGTAACTCGGTAGGTTTTCAGCGTTAACAATAGCCATCATTATTGCATTTACGGAAGACCTTTACCTTACCCTTTTTATTGCGTATAGACAGGCAGACAGGAAAGCCAAAAGCAATAGCGGGTTCAATATCTATTGAAACCCGCTAATAAAATGGGGTTTGTTAAAAAAAGTTTTAATTATTAATCTAGTTAGTGAGTGTTCATTAGTATTAATTAAAGCGTAGAAAGGTTTTTTGGTTTTAAAGTGCACTACAAATTACAAAGTGCCCTTTTTTCAATCCAGAGTGCCCTGCTCTTTTCTGAACCTAGAATGAAAATTGACAATTTGTATATTTTATATGTTATATCTTCAACCAAAATCGTGCATAAGGAATGGGTTTTGGGGTGAAACTTGAACCCCATTTGGACGATGTCATTAACTGTAAAATAAAAATCTGTGTGAAAAAAATTTTGTTCTCATCAAAATTCCCCCTTTTTTGAATCCTTATACACAGTCCTCCCTTTCATCTTTTACTATGGTCTGCATTTCTTTATTTACTGTCTATAGATTTTGGGGGTTAATGGTTCTTCGAAGTGGGTGTAATGTAATAGACCTCCACGTGGTACATCCAGGGTAACGCAAAATCTATTACAACTTCTGCCACTTTCCAATTATGGCTATTCAATATGAGCAGGGCCTTACTCACAGATCCATGCTATTGCGCTGAAAACTATCCACAGTAGATACCCTGAGGAAAATTGGCTTCACGTCAATACACAGACGGATCTCTGTTTGATGAAGCTTGTGGTGCTGGTGCTAGAGTTTTCTGTAATCTTTTCTCATTTTATATTCCTGTAGGATTTTTACTTATCTCTTTGATAGCGAAGTTGAAGCTATATTTATCACACTTAATCAACTCCTTTTCCGTAAGAACGCCTTCAATAATGCTGTCATTCTCTCCGATTCTAAAGCAGCACTTGAAGCCATTTCCAATAATAAAAAACAATTTGCAACCACATTTATGGCTGTAGGTCCATATTGAAAGATTTGAAGGACAAGATCAGCCTACAATGGGTCCCTGCACATATTGGGTTAGAAGGAAACGAAATTGCTGATCAGCTGGCCAAAAAAGGTGCATTTATCTTGCAGAGACCACAAGGGACCATGACATTTCACTCGTCGAAACTATTTATACGTCACTATTTAAGTAAAAGCAACGATCTGGAGATTTCAAACAAAGCTTTAAATAAACCCTGGAACGTACTACTCCATCCTAAATTAATTATTCTGGATACTCTCAGAACTGCAGCTGTGGCAAAATTTCGCATGTTAACTGGACATGACTGTCTGCAGACATACTTGTTCAGCTTTGGCCTGGCTGAAAACCCTGATTGAAAACTGTGCTACAGCAGCCATCCAATGACATCGTATCATCTTAAAGTGTGCAGCTCATTAAAAACTTCTCAAGGTATTGTTAGCAAATATTGGAAAGCTCGAAGTTGAATGACTAAATAGTCAAACGCCTGACATTTGTAATAAATCGATTTTGGGGGGACCAAGCCCATCCCCAAATATGGGTGGGGGGGGGTGGTTGACAAGGCCTAAACTCCTTACAGTTGATGTTCCTGTGAAACATGGACGTATACAAAGCCATCGTAATTCAATTTTTTTTGGGGGGGGCAGTCCTATCCCCAAACATTTTTGAGGGGGTCGAAGAGGCCAAGCCCTTAGAGTTTATGTCCCCGTGAAGCATAGGATGCATAAAGCCATTATAATTCAATTTTTATTCCAGCCCCCACACTCAAATATTTGAGAGTGGGGAGTCGAAGAGGCCAAAACCTCTTATATTTGATGTCCCTGAAAATGGATCTTATACAGCCATCGTAATTCAATCAACTGTTTTTTGGGGCCCTGCCCTACCTCAAAATTTTTGATTTAACATCGAGGGGCCAAAGCTCCTCAGAATTAGTGCCTCTATTAATCATGGATCGTATGTTAATATTATGCATGTATCAGACAAAGGTACATTAACATTATGTGCAGACAACACTAGTGTATTTGTAAGAGGAAGTAACATTGATGAATTGATAAAAACTGGACAGGAAGAAATTGGAAAATATGAACTTTGGTTTAGAAGTAATCACATGAAAATAAATGACACTAAAATAAAAATATTAATTTTTAAAACGAAGAAAAAAAAATTGGTAAATTGAGGGATTTAGATAGAATTTATATTAATGGAAAAGAAGTTGAAATTGTCAAAGAAATTGATTCCTTAGGAGTAACATTAACGAACGATTTAAACTGCAATAAACAAATTGAAAAAAAAAAAAAAAATCAGTTCGGGAACAAGAATTATAAAGAAATTGTCACGTGCAGTTCTTAAGAACGTGTTACTGTGTCCATATTATGCTTTTCTATATAGTCACCTGATTTATTGCAATTGTATATAGGAAAATTTGAATAAGAACAACATGAAGGTAATTAAATCCGTACAGAATAAATTTTTAAAAACCATCGAACGAAACACCAGCTTAAGTTACATTACATTATTTGTAAAATATGGTATATTACCAATTGATAAAATCAATGAATATTGTACGCTAGAACTAATGTAGGAAAGGATAATAGAAGGAAAACATTTTGGATAATATTGATATCCAATATCACGAAAACAACAGAAATTTAAGAAGAAGCAACCAAATTAAGCTACGAGAGATTAGAACGGAAATGTACAGAAAGGAATTGAATATATGGGAATAAAGCTTTGGAATGAATTACCAAATAATCTTAACAATATAAAATTGTTTAAAAAGAAATTAATTGTATACTTATTAAACGGAGTTTGTGCGCCAGCGGATTAATAGGGTCCTCAACCGGTTAAATTTTATAATTTAAACTGGGGACCCATCACGGGGAAATGCAAATTGTATTGTCTGTTCTAAACTGTGTGAAATTTATTATACTTAAATTGAAATTCAAGACTGTATGCAATATGTAGCCCTTGTGACAAATAAACATTATTATTATTGTTGTTGTTGTATACGAAGCCATCGTAATTCAGTCAGTAAGCGACCCATTGATCCGTCTTCATGTACGAAGCTAACAAAGAGATTTTATATTAGACAAGATAGACGTAAATTGCAATTCGTTCCGCATACTTTATTCCCCACAAATTTGATTATAAATCTCACCCATTGTGATTTTCATCGGACGTAACTACCAGCGAACGAAGTTTTCAATAGGTACCTTAATTACTTGATTAAAGGTTAACTATTCTTCTTGTCATGATTGTCATCCATTACAATGGGTGACTTAACTTTTCTTACTATGCTACCGTCGGCCATTTTTATGGACGATGCCAACCCAGAAGGGTCATTTAACAATAACTGGGAAGCCACCTTCTTTATTGTATAATATGATGCGTGATAATTCAGATAACGTTGCGTTGCATAATAGTATGTGCATCCAGCATTCATATTCCGAAAGCACGGCATCAATTCAAATTAAAGCAAGAAGTTTGTGAATAAAATTTGGCATGCTTCAGAGAGTGTGAATGTGCACGAGAGAGAGATAGAGATAGTACAAGAGAGAGAGGTTAGACTCGCATTTTTATTATACGCTTAAAGTTGCAGCCAAAAGTTATATGATTTTTTCAGTCCACAAGCTGCTTTAGGGTTTTTTTTTTGTTTTTTTTTTGTTTTGCAAAAGGGGGAATTGGGAACGGTGGCCGCCAAAGGTGGCACTGTAATCCTAGACAGGACGCTCAAACAGCACAACCAACTCCCGAAGAGGGTTGGGGGAAAAGGACGGTATCCGAGAGTCGAACATACACAGCACATAAAGATTCACGCTCGCATAGGTGTCGTCATTTAAGGTGAACTGAAACGAGCTGCCAGCATTCCCACCACGGAGAGTGGCTCCAGCCGTTGGACCGGAAACATACCTCGGGACCGGCCACTGTCCTACCAGGACCGGCCAACCCCGGAAAGGAAAGTGTGGCGTACCGCCAGGATAGCGGCGCAGAGACGTATGGATCCAGGGTCTGCTTTAGATTAGACAGCAAATGCAAAAAATTTCCTGAGACCTTAAGAGTATGCGGTGCGTACTCGATATTTCTTAAAATTTCTCAAGAGTACGCGGCGCACACAGCGCATACCCTTTGGGGACAGTCCTGTTTATAATTCTCGCGTAGTTCATTAAATCTCTTCCTTTCTCTCTCTATGCATGTGTTAAGCAAACTCGTTTGGAACTTCAGCCAAGAAGAAGTTTCGTTTGTTAGTGCTGCGGCGCGAGGGTCATGCTACGTCGGGACCTGTAGGTTTCCCAGGAGCGTGAACCTTCTATGGCCTAGGGAACCAACCCTTGAACTACAGTAAGTAATTAGTCAATAAGCTTGGTGGTCAAATCCGAAACAATGGCGCACTAGGCGAACGCGTTACCACTACACCACCACAGGGCCTAACTAAGAAGAATACAGTTGAACTGCGTTATATAAGATAAACACGAAGGGGAAGAAATTTGTTTGGATTACCAAGGGGAACAGAAAATATGTTTTCATTAAGAGTAATTCGCCTTTTCCAGAAAGCATAGTATGCTATACAATCTGACGGGACTTCAGAAAACGGTTCGTATTAAAAGTAATTCGTCTTAAGCGTGCTCGTCTTAACGAGGTTCGACTGCTTAGATAAAAGCAAACAGATGTTGGTAATTGTTGCTAAAAAAATGAAGGTGGCAATAAGATGGAAATATTTAAAAAAAAACTGTTTCCAGGTTAAATGGATAGACGAATAACAATTAGAATAAAATAGATGAGAACAGCTTAAAACAGACATGCGTAGAGAAAGCTGAGAAAGATACTTTTACAGCGCATTATAATAATAAGCAAAACAACTTTCAGGCAATCAGCTGTGTAGAAAAACGATTTTTATTGCTCAAAATAGTCCTTCCTACCATTTATTAACAATATCACTGACCGTACTGGCCGTTTGCTATTGAAACACGGTATTAATGCGCGCCGATTAGAGGAACGCGCGCGGGGTGCTTTGCACCCCATCTAATTATATAGCATTATTTCATTAAAAACGTCCAATTTTACAGGGAACAATAAGTGGAATTTTCACTTTGTCACCCTACCCCAAAAGATTGTGACTTTGAAGGCAACAGGAAAGAGTTTGGCCAGTTTCAGAAGCAAGGGTGGACGTTTTTTTTTCGCAAATTGAAAGTTGCAGGGTGTGAAAGACCTCGCGCGCATGCTGGCGGATTAATACAGTATTTATTTCAAAAAACAAGATTTTTAGTTTCCTACGTTCGGTTAAAGAACCAGTGGATACATTCAAAATTCCTGGTGTATACAAATTCCTTGTTCTTGTGGACAGGTATACATCGGGCAAGCAGGTCGATCCACTGCGTGCCGAAAACGGGAGCATGAAAGCCTCGTGAGGAATAAACAGATAACAAAATCGGCAATAGCAGAACATTCAATTTTAAATAACCATTTAATCCTTTTTGACCATACTAAAGTTCTCGCAAAATCAACTAATTTTTGGCCCAGATTATACAGAGAAGCAATAGGGATCATCAAGCATCCTAATAAGTTCAATAGATATGATGCTAAAATCATTCCTGTTGTTTGGCTACCCATTCTAACAAAATTGTAACGCGTGAATCTCTGTTTTCTATTTTACTATTTCTTCTGTTTTGGCTTTTAAGAGAAAAAACAATTCTGTTTTGGCTTTTAAGAGAAAAAAACAATTCTATTTTGGCTTTTAAGAGAAAAAAAAATTCTGTTTTGGCTTTTGAGAGAAAAAAAACAATTCTGTTCTGGCTTTTAAGAGAAAAAACAATTCTGTTTTGGCTTTTAAGAGAAAAAACAATTCTGTTTTGGCTTTTAAGAGAAAAAATAATTCTGTTTTGGCTTTTAAGAGAAAAAAACACAATTCTGTTTTGGCTTTTAAGAGACGAATAATGGTTGCTTACAATTTTATTAGTTTCTGATAACAATAAGTAAATTAATATAAGTATTGAACAACAACCAAATTATTAAAATAAGATTAAAATTATCTCTGTTATCTTTTCTTGTACTGAGTCTTTTGAAAAATCTGTAGCTTCTTGCTTAATCATAGTTATAAAAGCTGTGGAAGTCAACAGAAATTTTGTCAGTGAATTTTTAAGAGAACCAAAATTCGTCTCTTTAAGTTTTATAATAATACCTTTGAACATAGATAAATATTTTTTCTGCAAATTATGTATATTCGGCAGTTTTTCAATTTCTACAAATAATCCATTTCTTCTAACGATGATTCGCACAGCTCGAATCGAAACGTAAAGTTTTAGCAATAAAAATCGTCTTTATACTCAGTTGATTGGCTGAAAATTATTTTGCTTATTATTATAAAGATAACCGCATTCAATAGTGAATAGGTAAAGACCAAATATGTATACATTTATACACAGTCGATTCGCGTTATAACGAACTCCACAGGAGCTCTAAATTATTTCGTTATAACAGAATTTATATTAGAATTTTCACGTAAATATAACATGTAAAGCATTTCCCACCCTAACCACGTATGGTTATGATGAAAACATAATCAAATTAGCTCGGATTTTAATAAAGAATTATTTAGTAGAATGGAATTTGAAAATTAAAAACTAGCCTTCATTGACGCCATTGCGGAAAATCCGTGATTTTTGATTGTACAAGTGAATTCGTAGCTAAAGATAATCAAAATGCTTGTAATGAATGTTAAAAATGTAGATAAAGTTGATGGGAAGATGCGCCATATTTTTTTTTCTACATTGCCTTTTCATAATTCTTTATCAATCTCAGAAATTATGGGCTTTAGTTCTTCCAAAAAGCTGCCGTTGTTTCACCTTAGCCATATCACTGCCGAAGAAATTGGAAATAAAAAAATCGCGACTAACACCGGACCCAGACGGCAACAGAATAGACGCAAAACACTTTTCTCGCTGTCACGTGTTAGCCCTCTGCCCACCAGTTATTTGTCATACACTCAACTTGGAAGTTGGGTGGAGAATGGGACCCAGAAACAAATCAGACAGTAGAAGAATGTCAAGGAATGGAAGAAGTCGGTCCAAATGCCATTCTGTTCTTTCATCGTTATTTTCCCCCAAAAAATGTGTCATCCCATTTCTTGCATTTGGGATTCTCTGCATTTAAAGTATTTTTTTTTTATGTATGTGGATTAAACCGGAAACTTTAATACATTGCCTTAATGGCATTTGAAACAGAAATTGATCTTAGTTTCGTAATAAAGGATTTTTCAATATATCGGTATTCGCTGTGCCGAGAATTTGTTGCATACGAATATAGAGGAGAGGGTATATACGGGTATTCTATTATTTATTTTTTATTACCCCTTCTCACCGCAGTAGAGACCACCATTATGGTTTGTTTGTTTGTGGTTTTACAGCTCAAGGACTATAGTGGTCATGCTGCGCCGCCAACTACTGTTTTCTAAGAAATCCCAACCTTTGGACCTACAATTTTCCAAGGAATCCGAACCTCTTAAGGCCTAGGGAACCAAACCCCAGACTGCACTGCTCCACCATTATGGACTTCATTTATTCACCATCATTTCTTGTAACGAGAATCTATTGCATACGAAGATGGAGGATATATAGTGTGCGTTCGGCAGACCTGATACCGTTAGCAGACGGGTTAGTCGATTGCAGTTTCGGGAAGGGCGTCTTGCCGAAACTGGTTTTTCGCGCGGGAAAAACCAGTTCCTCCAAGACGGCCTTCCCTAAACTGCAATGGACTAACCCGTCTGCTAACGGTATCACGCGCCAACTGAGCGCGAATTCATAGTACGTGTATTCTATTTTTTTTTTCCTTTTTTCACCATAGTAGAGATCACCATTATGGGCTTGATTTGTTCACCACAATGGACTTGATTTGTTCATCACCATGGTCTTGATTTGTCCACCATTATGGGCTCGATTTGTTCACCACCATTATGAACTTGATTTGTTCACAACCATTATGGATTTCAGGACATTGTTTCCATCAATGAATTGATTTATTAGATATTACGGTCGTTTGTGTCGTGGATTCACATAACAAGGTTGTATTAATTGTCGTCATGAAGACACAAGGCCGTAGCCAGTATTTAAATTCGGGGGGGGTCAAAAGCTTTTACAAAATAATGCTAAATAGAGATCAGTCACCTTTATCGCAGAAAAAATACAAATACATCACATAAAACTAAATGAGAAAATAACGATTTTGCCTTCAGACATCATTGTAAATTTTTACTTGTAGTTTTGCCATCAAAATTTAATTTTTCATAAGGTCCCGTTTTAAAGACAATGGATTCGGTATTTTTTTTTCTTCTAATTTAAAGTATTCTCAAATTAGTGGTTTACGTAACGAGATCTTGTGGTCAGAATTTTCATAATTATTCAAGGTTTGAGAGTTTTTCCCTCCCGCTTTTTGCAAGTTTAACAAGTAAATACATATATGTATTTTTGACGTCCTATTATAAATTTAATTTCAGGGACAGTCTGTAAGATCCCCCTGGATATGGGTATGTGAAGACACGTATGAAATTATGTGGAAAACAAAAGGTAATTATATAAATAAAGCACTGTAAACAAATAATAAAGAATGTAAAATACTACGGCTATCTATGTGTAACACAGACATCAAACTACCAGGAGTATACACGGATATTGACATAATGGATGGGGAGTAAGGATTGTTAACCTATCCTAAAAAAAATCTGCACCCCCCCTGGAAAAATACGGATGTCTTGGGGGTGGGAACCATAGCTCCCACCCCAAGACGTCTTGAAGTCTGGGGAGTGTAAAGCTCCCCACCCCCCAGACTTCGAAACTAACTATGCCAATGTGCGCTGGATTGAATTGTAAAACACCTGCAAAGAATTCTAGAGCAATATAGTCAATACCCTGGAATGGTAGGATAAAGAACGACGATTTTTTTTTTCGTTTTCAGTCTTTATACTTCTCGTTCAGGTAGAAAGTTTGGTGCTCTGTTCTTTTCGCTTTTATGGCTTCTTATTCCTGATTAGGTGTATAATTATTGAGTTTATAGTATAATGAGTAGCCCACTGGTGATAGCCAAAAGCTTTTAGGAAATATGGATGGTGCTAAACACTGCTCCAGATCATAAACTCTAGTTCAAGGGCCTTAATGCCCCCTCCTGTTAAACGAGGCCATCCATCATGGTATTATTATTGTTTCGTCGGAACCTGCAACCAAACCAGTTCCATGAAATATGGGATGATCAACAACAGTTCAATGGAACGAAAAGCTACGCAAAACGGAGGGAGATGGTCAATTCAGATCTTACTGAAAACAATCTTCGAAGATATTCATAGCGTCTGGGCTGGGCTGCCAGAATAGTTCAGTGTTGTCATTCCTTAATATTCATTCGGAGATAAGCCTAGGGACATAGCCGTGATCATAAAAGTTATTAGCATGTCGCGATTGGATTTTGAAGGAGTGGTATCATGAACCCACCCCACTGCCAGCCCAAATTAGAGCCTGATGTAGTGCTTAGCCGAAAACAATGACCTCTACCTGGGTAACTCCACGCTAGGGCAATGACGCACGAGCAGTTTCTAACTGCAGCTTTATTAGCGTTGACTGGGAGTCAATCGATAAAATTCGTCACACGTAATCGATGAAACACGTCACGTGATTTACATGGTAATATTAGAGGTTTATTACACACTCTATACATTGTTTAAACGTTATATCGGACACCATGTGGTGCTCCAGTTGCCATCCATGAGCTTAGTTCATCACGTGATACTCCAGTTAATAACTCATGACGTTAATTCATCACCAAGTGACAAGCTCCACTCACCGTATACAGTAAAAACTTTAACCTCGTGATGCCCAAGAAAAATAAAACTTTTTCAAAACTTTTGTTTACATTTTTAGGCGCAATGGGGATGCTAAAAAAAATGTTTTTATATTATTAGATTATTTTTTTGTTAGTATTTAACCCATTAATTCTATATAGAGCAACGAATTTTCCTTCTAGTACCCAGATAGCACAAAAACGGCCCGAGGACATCCCCTGGACGTCCGGCGCGGACATCCCCAACGTCTCCAAGACATTCAGTGCACACTGTCGGACGTCCGTGGGACGTCCTGCAGTGATCCATGTGCATGCGTGAAGTACGTCCTTTGAGGGTCCTGAGGATGTCCGCGGAGAACATATTTCGGAGGTTTTTAGGACAAAAACTGGAATTCCTTTTAGCATGTTTTAAGACTTGTTACTGCGGATTTTAGGACGAAATTTGGATTATTTAAGGATATTATTTTGATATTTATAGGACGGGTTACGACAGTTAAAGGACGAAATTTGGATTTACTATTACGTTTTAAGGACATTTTTTGGGCGTTTTTAAGACAATAGTTCAATTTCCTTTTAGGACGTTTAAAGGACTTTATCTTGGTATTTTCAGGAAGTGTTAAGGAGGTATTTCGGACGAAAATTGAATTTATTTTTAAGATGATTTAGGGACATTATTTGGATCTTTTCAGGACATGTATCGGTGATTTTTAGGACAAAAGTTGGATTTCTTTCTACGACATTTTAACGATATTTTGATATTTTCAGGAAGTGTTACGGCTGTTCTTAGGACAAAAGTTGGATTTCCTTCTAGAATGTTTTCAGGGCGTGTTACTCTAGTTTTTGTGACAAAATTGGATTTTCTTTTAGGATGTGCTTTAGGGATATTATTTGAATCTTTCACGGCTGGTCATGGGACGAAAGTAGCACATTAACCCTAATTATTATCGTAGACATATAGGTTTCTTCAGATCATATTTCGCCTGAATATATGTGAAACTATATTTCCATATGCATGCATGGTTAGAGTAATTAGTAAGTGAAAGTTCTTTTCGCTGTGTTTCACCACTTAATTTCATTGATAATATTTATAACAATGAAATTTTAAATTATTTACCTAAAGTTTGTTTGCTAAATATTTCTCGACAAACTTATAATTTGCTCTCTTTCAGTCTGACATCCAAACTTCTTCATATTTTCATCCCCTTATAAGGGGGAATCATATTTACTATAAATTACTTGCATATAATCTCAAAAGAATGATATTTTTCATCAGAATCCACTCTTCAGGGTTTGTAACATGTTAATGGAAAATGTAATACGTTAAATTTTATTTTTATTTCTCTCACTATAATTTTAAGAAATATATGCAACAAGGTGTCCACAAAAAAGTTATTTTGTAATTTCTTTTAACTACGAATTTTTTTTCCTGATCACAAAACATCAGGGGGCATAAAAACATAACTAAATGAAACTAACAAACTTTTTAGTTGAAAAACAGTTTTTTTAAAATTAAATTTATATTTAAATTCCCTGATTAATTTCAACTCTTTGACAAATACCCTAATAATTCCGGGAATACCAAATTCCCTGATTTTTCAAATCTGTGGACACCCTGATACAACCATTACTCGTTTATAGAAACTTTCGCAACAATAAATCTTAATATTCAATCACTTAATTGTCATCGTAATTCATCAATAAACCTTTGAATTCAAGTTAATTCGTAAAAGTAAAAACCAAATTCAAAAACTGATAAAAATTACCACAATTTAAATTCGTACAAACAAATCTTTTCTATTTTCAAGTATACCATCCAGACTTCAACAAGAAACCAGCCAGCACCCTATAAGAGTCAAATTTTCGAGTGTTGCGCTGAGTAGGCGTATAATTAACGTGAATGAAACGGAACCAACTAATACTGAAATATTTTTTGTAAGAGCATAGACGTTATTGAGAAAATTTTAAATTTAACGAAAACTATAAATCATATCACTCTCGTATTATCGCCGGGCGGCAGGAGAGAAATGTTTACCTCAAGAGGCATGAAGTAGTAAATTTCTGTTGCCACTCTAAATAAGAAAAAGTTGGGAAGTAGTAATTGCCAAGCAAATCGCGATGGCCCAGTGGTCAAGCTACTAACTTTGAAAAAAATGTGGCTTAACGAACAGGTTAAAAAACATTTATTTTCTTGCAAAGTCAACATACATGAGTTAATAAGTTTCGAGAAACAATACAACTAAAAGAAAACGAATAATCAGTCGTAGGTAGCAAACTGAAAACGCACTTTACTTTCTAGAAAAGAAGGCACTATGAAATATGTAATTGTTTTAGCTACCAGACACTAATTTTACAAAGTGTTATCTTCAGCGTCGATTTACCTTAGTTCTTACAAATAATAATAAAAGTAAGCATAAAAAACAAATAATGGATAAAAATGTAGTAAAATTGATGAAAACTAGTAACTCATAAAAAGAACTAATAACCGATAAAACAAACAAGTCGCATATAGAAAACAAAGGACTAGCTCGAACGAATTAAAAATTGCAGTTTAACGAATTAAAAAATGTATGTTCTTGTGTGTTTATATTTTACTTTATCTCACTTATATTTTAATTATTTCTTCCTTTCTCTTTGAAAGAGGGGGGGGGGTTACATGCACCAATGTAGGAGTCGTCACTATTTTCCAAAAATATTCGGCGTGTTTCAGATTTCTCGCCCCGTGGGTTGAGGATTGCACATTTCCCCACCGTACTCTCCAACCCGTCGAAAAGAGCAACTGAAAGAGGACGGACTAGCCACAGGTATAATGATTATATCAGTATAAGTGGCTCTCCTCACCAAAATGCCGAATTAAGGAATGTATTGTCGCTAAGCCGAAAGGTTATACTGTAGCCGTAATGAAGATGGCTCGGCTAACCATGGGAGTTTCGGCGCAAATAAATATCAGAATAAAAAAAAAAAAGAAATGCACACACACACACACACACACACACACACACACACACACACATATATATATAGTAGTAATAAGTCAGAATTTGACCGCTCTGTACTGAGAATACCGAATTGCTCATCTGTAGCCAAAATCCCCATCAATAAGCGAATAGTGGAGTTAAGCCGTGGTTCGGAATCCACGTTAAATTGTACTTCGGCACTCTTGGTAAGTTGACTAATGCTTCATAAATTGGGGACATAAAATCTGTGTTGAGAATCACAACAACAACAAATAGTCAAACAATTTTCATGAGATTCCATTCAGAAAATATTCGCAAGTTTAGAAATTGATTTTGCTATCCCTGTCAACAAGATGGCGATTGGATGTTAAATAAATGTAAGTGTCCATGCAGATAATACAGAAGAGAACGGCCATGACGTTACGGCTGCTAGAAGAACCAATACTATGTAGAGTAAGGATAGCATTACCTGATAAAAAGGCACATAATTTTGGTCAACTGGCGGACATGAATATCACAAATATGTCCATACTGTACTACATCCTAGGGGCGTCCGAAATGAACATCATACGGACATTCCAAAACGAATATCCTACGAACGTCCGAAATATGTCCGTATTTTGCTACATCCTAAGGGCGTCGGAAATGGATATCTTACGGACATTCCAAAACTTATATCCTACGGGAGACCGAAATGAATATTCCAAGGACGTCTCAAAGTGGACGTCCTACGAACATGCAAAATATGTCCGTATTGTGCTATATCCTAAGGGCGTCGGAAATACATATCCTAGTGACGGCCGAAATGGATACCCTACGGGAGACCGAGATGAATATCCCAAGGACGTCTCAAAATGGACGTCTACGAACGTCGAAAATATGTCTATATTGTGCTACATCCTAGAGGTGTCCAAAATAAACATCTTAGGGACGTTCGAAATGAACATTCTACAGACGTTCCAAAACGAATATCCTACGGATGCCCAAACTAAATATCCCACAGACGATCCAAAGCAGATATCCTACGAACGTGCGAAATATGCCCGTATTATGCTACATCCTAGGGGCGTCCGAAATGAACATCCAAGCGACGTCCGAAGTGAATATTCTATGGATGTTCCAAAACGGACGTCCTGCGAACTTCCGAACTATGTCCGCATTGCGTATGGACAGAAGGGACCAAAAAAGGACGTCCTGGGGACATTTTGTGCTATCTGGGTAGCAGCTGAAAGGATGTAGAGCCCTCACTACGCGGGGCATCTGGAGGTTAAACAGCAAACAACTCAAGACTTAAATCTCTGTCCTCTATTCGGAAGTGTCCGTTAAGAAGGTTTTACTGTATAAAAAATATTTCAAGGTTTCGAGGAGCCACTTTTGACTAATTCTTTCTAATTACATGATTAAAGTATTACCTTATTAACTTTGCGAAGGAGAAAGTTGCCATCGTTATTATTAGAAAAAAAATTTAGTTTCGGAAACCCATTTAAACCTTTTCACTCCAATATCAGGTGTCAAAAATATTAAGGAAAAGTTTGGTATTGGCGTCAAAATTTTCTTAATTGAAATCTGTATGAATAAAATAACAAGCCAAGATTAGTATTCAAAATACAAGAACCTTCAATAGTGGCGGTTCCTCTCTCTTCAGAGATAATGAGAAAAGAAGAGATTTTTTTCTTTCTCTGGTCTAATTACCGGAGCTAATTCTTCGAACAGTAGCAACACAAAAGGGATTTGTGTCAAAGAAATCTGAATGGCAAAGCGGAATTTCAGACTTCGTGCTCATTCACACCATAAGGATATATCTAAAAAAAGGAGACAGAGTAGTTGTATCATAGACAATGGCTTCTAATTAGACGATGGACTTCTAATTAGACTATTAATGGACCGTGTTCTGACATTTGTAAGATAAAATGTTCTGTTTGTTTGTGTTTTACGGCGCAAGGACAGTAAAGGTCATACTGCACCGGAACCTACTATTTTCCGAGGAATCCGAACCTCTTAAAGTATGTCTCTAGGGGAACCTACACATGAAACACAGTGAATAGTAATTCGCCTGTTAGTTTCCTCTTTTTGGCACGGTTGATTGGTCGGTTGTATTTTTATGGCGCAAGGACAACAATGGTGATTCTGCGCCACGTGTTCTCTTTTTGGCACGTTGGGAGTCGAACCTGTGTTAACGACACGCTATATGTGCACGCAAACGTGCACCACTGCAGGGTTCTAACAAAGTATTCGCTTTTTACTAATAAAATAAATTAGCCAATAGTTAAGGTTAATTTGAAAGGGGGGGACATTGTTGCGTTTCCAATTGAAACAACTCTTTGAGAACCATTTCTCAATTAAATTTGTAACGAATTGAGGAGTTTGGTGTCAAAGACGGACAACAAAATTTTTTCGAAATTGAGTTATTGATGTATTTATTCTAATAGGATTTTTCAGGCTGAATTCCAATTCGAGGCCCTTTAGTTTCAAAAACGGCCAGAACATGAAGAAAATCTCATTCAAAGATAGGCCTATGCAATTGACGTAGGTAAAAATAAGTTACAGTTTTTCGGCTCTATTGAAAAAAAATGCAAAATGGAGTTGTCCATCTTTGGTACGAAACTCCTCAATTATCATATCCATGCTTTCTTTTCGAAACTGACGGAGACGGCGGAGACAAAGGCAAAATAAACAATGTTGTTTTTTTTGCTATGAAATTTTTGAAAAGAAATTTTTTTATAACTACTGGCCATTGGCGTAATTAGTCTCGAGATCTAGGGAAGGGATCTCTGTAGCCCTCTCCCCCAATGCTCTGCCCACAGTGTTCTTTCAGTAACTCTATCTGCTCTGCCCATAGTTCTTTACAGTAACTTTCATTTTTGGGGGGAGATTGAATACTTTCTAAAGGGCCTAAACCTTCCTTACTCGCCCCCTGAAGTTACTCCCATGTTATAAGAAGTTTTCGCGTTGCATAGTAGTAATATGTAAGGTCAAATTGATCAAAGTACATAAAAAACATTTTTATGCGATGCACCATACCGATATTATTTACATTTATGTTTCATAGAAGGCTCTAGGGCAGAAAGATGATAGGTCTCTACTAGAGACGGGTTCAGTCCGAGCTCGGGCCCTAATCAGGCCTGGGCTACATATTTCATATAGTTTTCAGGCTCGGGCGAGCCAAGGCTCATTAAACGGATGCAACTAAAGCTGAAAAAGTGATTTTTTTATATCGAAATTTCCCAAGGAATACAATTATGTGATTTGTTTTCGAGGATTGTAAAAATCTGCGTGTATATGAAAATTCGAAGGAACTTAAATAATGTAGTTTAGCATTTTTTTTTTTAAATTTAAATCGTACGTCAAGGGCTTCCGATTATATTTGAAGCTTTAGGTCCGGGCTCAAATTCCCACAAAGCATTTCGGGCTCGGGCCTTGAAAAATGAACCCGAACTCATATCTACATATTACAACAAGCTTTTAATGATCCAATTGAAAAGCATGGCGGGTTCAAAAGAGTCGTCTCGTTTGTCCTTAATTAATCATTCCCATTCGAAAAAGCAAAGGATAATTTACCTAAATGCCTACAATAAACGTGTTTCTCCCAATAAAACAAACGCTACTGTAATTGTCCTCTTTCGTGACGAAGTAGTCAAACGGAAACAGCAACCAAACTATTTAGATGAGGTTTGCTGATGGACGACCCGATCGGCCTGGACATTTGCCGGAGGACCGAAGAATGGCCTCTTCTGACAATGAGCACTTCCAGCAACAACAAACCATTTTAACCAAAATCACTTTCGCTTGATCGTCGATCGTTCAACCAGGAAGAAAGGGCCATCCTTCATTGACGCTTGCAGACATCAGCAAAAGTGAACGTGCAGCAACTAACGATCTGTATTCCCAAATACGTGAAGGATTGTGCAGGATTTAAGCGGAAAGGCGTTGATTCATGGAATCCGGATTATGATTATGACCATCAGTGACATTAATGATCATTAGTGATGGAAAAAAAGCCTGCGAGCCGAGAACAGAAGATAGACCAATTACTGGACACGCTGGCAGAAAAATAATACTGAAAAAATCACCACTTTCGATATAAACAACTTCGAGAGGAAATCAGTTCTGACTGAGACCAAGACGCATTAACGAGTGGATCCTCAGTTTGGCAATGTGAGCTATCTAAATTTCCCATGGCGTCTGTTCAAATCATGTAAACCTTAAAATCACAATACTTGAGAAGGGTTTATTGTTATTTATTTATCTTTGCTACGTTTCTTATATTTGACAACGTGTAGTAACGAAGACAGTTGATGTAAATCTGCGAGGGTATTTTGAGGGACGCAAGGGGCGGCATCCACAATTTCGGCCTTAGCTACATCCTCAGGATTGACCTACAGACATAAAAAAAAGCTCAAAAATAACCTAGTCTTTACTCTCGACTTTTATAAAACAAATGTGTAAAGTTTTAGTTTGATCCAAAAAAAAAAAGTGTTTGTGTCTGGCAAAGTAAATTAATAAAAGAAGTGATATTTAATGCTTTCTTTATGGGTGTTGTGAGTTCTGAGTAGAGAAATACATTATAAGACTCTTCTACTTTTCTGGAAGTCGTCTATAAAATCTATGAACCTTCTACTCGAGATCCAACAACAAGATATCAACTCACCTAACAAGTTATAACAATGTTGAATCATTCGCAAAGAAAAGAAATGGTTTATCGATACCTGGTGGGACACGAACCCACGATCTCTTGGTTTCCGGTCAAATGTTTCACTATTAAGCTACGCAAGTCCGACATTATTTCTTTCGCGAGAGTATATAAGGCGTTGCTATGGACAAGTTCGCAATTAGCTTTAATAACAACTAAAAACAAGCTTAACGTATCGTTTTAAAAATAAATTTATTTATGAATCGTTATTATTTATATATAACGAAAATGTTTTTCTTATATTAATATTTGAGACCTCATATACTTTCATTTTATTCAAAAGCGGCTAGCACGTTATCAAATATGTGGTCGTGTCGTTACGAAACACCGAAGGTTCACAAAGGGGGTTGGGGGGATTACAAGCTTATATGAGGGATTACAGAACTACAATTTCATATAATAATAAGTTGGGCTTAAATTCCCGAAAACACCCTAGCTTGAATATACATCGTTGTTCAAAGGTCCTGTTAAAGTGTCGGTCCTATCTTTTTGACACTCATTCCGCAATTCTGTGACACAAAGCGAAATAAAGGAATGTCACACTAATGTTCTTTAGTTACTTGCTAACTCGGGACAATAAAGCACGTATCCGACCTCCAATCCAGAGTCATGAGCGTACGCAGGAAGTTCATAAGGGGGCTGGGGTTATAGGTTTACAATGAAGAGTTACAGAGCTTTAACACCATATATCTATATGTATATATATACAAAATGTCACCGTAATGGGGGGCTTACAACCTCCACCAATCTCCCCCCCCCTGCATACGCTAGTACAGGGGTCTTCAACTCTTGGCTATCCGACATGTTTTATGTGGCACGCCAGCTCTCGAAAAAATACAGAATTTCACACAAAATCTGCTCCCTTGGAGTCTGAAATCTATGTATTTTATTCTGTTGTCATTTTCACATTACGTAAAAAATATCTTAAAACATTATAGGACTAAAGTAACACGAGGTTCCCCTCAATCATGTTTTACTTTAATTTTCTAGCGCATATGGGTACTAGGTGTAGTTTCATCGATTTGCAGTGCAACAGTGATTTGAAAAAAAATTCAAGTTAGGGCTCGTCAAATTCTATTTTGAGTATGTTGATAAGAACGCATCAACGTAGAGTTCTCAAAATTATTGGGAGGCAAGCACATTTTATGTACGTTTATACATTACAGTATATGTAAAATCGCAATTTATTTCAGATTATTGGGGGCTCGGGCCCCACGGGCCCATATAACTCTACGCCTATGTAAGAAAATCTTCCCAACCATCCGACAGCACGCTCTGAAAATGTTACTATTCTGAAGCATTTACAACTGCGCATAAGCTAACATAGAAAGTTGACAGTGGGGTTACAGACTTACAATTGTGGGGGTTACAGAGCTACAACTCAATATATCCATATGTGTATACACAAAATTTTATTGCAGTGGTAATTATAAACCCTATCAACCCACCCCCTGCGTACGCCAACAAGTCTGCAAAGAGCTGTTTTCAAAAATGAAAATAAAAATCAAAAGTTAGGACCAGAATAACTGACGTCCACCTTGGAAACACTTTTAGGATTGCAATATCAAAAATAAGACCTGATATTAGCAGGATTATTGAAAATAAGCAGTGCCAAAAATCTCGCTAAAAGGTTTGATTTCGCTTTACATATTAATAACTAAAAGTATTGTAAATGTTTTTTGCTTCCATACATATTTTACATTGTAATATATATATACTGTCTCAGAGGCGAATCTTGAAAATATTTTTGGGTGGGCACGCAAAACTAATATAGACTTAAGGAAAAAATATCAACAAAAGCTGAACCGGGAGGTGGTCAGTCTATGTGATTCTAGAATAACAATGGGTGGTTAGACTTTGGGTTAGATATTACCGCAGGGATCTTTCATCTTTTTCAGTCCAAGGGTCACATGGACTGACATTGCAGATGGCTTTACTACCGATATTTGTAAAACGGCGCAATTTTAAAACATGCAGCAACATTTTTGTATTCAAGTTGAAAAAAGTACAGCTGTGACAAGTTTTACAGGAAATAAAGCGGTGAGAAGCGGCACCTGTTCTAAATTTTCTCGTATTCTGAAGAAGTATCACGATTTTCGTAATGCAATTCTGATCGCAACATGATTCTTAGACACGACTTTCCCTCTGCCTCAATCCTCAGGTTGCGGTGGCTATTGTCGGCAGTAAGATTGATCATTCGGAGTAAACAACTTTGCCATCAAGCACCATAACTATTACCATGAACGGATAATCACTTTGACCCTAGTCCCACTTCGCGCTCATGAAGCAACAATTCGGCAGTAATGATGTCTTCAGAAGCAGACATACACATGATAGAGTAGAAATGCAAGAACTTGCGTACAAATTCCAGATGAAAAGTTTGTGATATAGTGCGGGATTTACTTGTAAATCAAGTAGGCCGAGGACGGGTGCAATTTAACTTTAAACATTATCTCAATATTAATTTAGACCACTCGACTTTGGTATATAGTAGGCCCTCATATAACGAGGAGCTTGGTACTAACGAACATGTTCACTAAATCTGTTTTGGGAATTTAAAATTTCAATCTTTGGAAATTAAGCCTGTATGAGTCACATGCGCATGTAATATGCATACAGTAATAATTAGCTTTAAGTCATGCCCGTAGCTAGACACTTATTACAAGGGGGCTCTGAAAGTTACAGAGGGTTTCAGAAAGCTACAGGGGGCTTAAAATTCGTAAATGTTTTGATGTATTTTATTAATATATTTAATAACACTAAATATATAAGGAGAGTAATATATTTAAAATTAATAAATAAATTTCTTAAAATAAATTTTGCATTAAAAACTTATAAATTTTAGTATACCTCTCTATAATTTCTCTTATCCTTATTATAAAGTATATGAAGATTCAAACGTATGTAAAAAACATTATATACACAAGATCTACCGTAGAAAGCTATTTTGAATACATTTTTAACGTTAAAGAACAATTTCCATTGTCATGTACAATTTCGTACAAAAACAAAAAAAAATTAAATAAAATTCTACAATATTTGATTTTTGAGAAAAAATATTTTCCAGGGGAGAGCTCAGCCCATATAGCCCCAACTTGGCTACGGCTCTACTTTAAATTGGCTTAAATTTTAAGGACCAAGGCGTTATTAGTAACGAGCTTTGGGTATTTACATTCTTCCTTACGGTTCTCCAACGGAAACTGGTTAAAGACATTTGATAAAAGTATCTGGCAATGCTGTATCCAGTGACCCAGGGGTCAAGGCGCTGGGACGCTAACTCAGAGATCGTTGTTTCGATCCCAGCCTGAAGGCAAGGTGTTTTCTTTTCTCTGGTTATTACGAAGTAAAGGTGAGATTCTGGTCTGAATCATAAAAAAAGTGGAGAGTCAAACTTAATTGAAACGATTGTTTTCTTCGCCAGCCCTTAATCATGATTACTTATTAATTACTCATAATCATTAATTATCACATTGGTCATTAGTTAGTTAAATATCTTTGATTAGAATAATAACGGGAATCACAGTGGAAATAAATGTTATTCATTTCCATTTATTTTAAGAAATATGTTCTTTCGGGTCACTCCACGCCCTACCCCCGCTGCATACATCTCTACTTGCAGTATGTATGCCGCCATGACACAAGAGGAAGATAAAAGGGCATGGGCTTGTTAGCGATTGCAAGCTCGGTGTTGTTGATTATTTCAGCAAGTGCTTGCAAAGAGACTGAAAGTTTGTTGATGAAGAAAAAGTATTTTTATTTTGTGGTTTCTTGGAATTTTGTTGAAAATTCACTTTATCCATTGTTGATCAGTTCTTTTTGATATTGTCTGTGACACCATCATTTAGCTCTTTTTTTTTCTCTTTTTTACCAGCATATATTAATACAACCACAGCATGCAAGGCCGTGGTTAAGTCCTATTAAAAATTTAGCTTCGGGGGGCCGGTCTCTAAAATCCCCCCCCCCTCAGGATACGGGCATGACTGCCATCAATGAAAATAGATATTATGAGACATTGAGGAAACTACAGAGAGTCATCCGAAAACGGAGACATGGATTGCTTTCTCGTGACATTATACTCTTCATCACAATGCCCGTCTTCATATTGCTGGTGTAACCTGAGGCCTGCTGGACACATTTGGATTGGCGGTTTTTGAACATCCGCCCTATAGTCCGAACTTTGCTCCAAGAGACTTTTACCTCTTCACTAAGCTGAAGGAGTTCCTGGACGGAAAAGGTTTTGAAAGTGATGACGATGCCAAGAATACAGTGAACAACCAGCTTAACGGACCGCCCCATCCGAGTACGATGAGTGGATAGATATAACAAATGCGTATGTGAAAGAGGTGCTTATATGAAGAAGAAAATCAATTATTTGAATAAAAACATTTCTTTACGGTATAACAGACAAAGTTTTTTTATTTTCTGAATAACCCTCGTATAATGAGGTTACTGAATGTGCATGTGGGAAAGAAAAAGTGGAATCACTCCTTTAAATTAACTTTGAAGGTCTAATGTGGTTTACCTCCACTCCACGCTCCATGACGTTACACTCCGTTGTTTTAAACCTAAAAATCGAATATATATATATATATATACAGGGTGTCAGCAAAAAGTCTTTCTCTGATTGAGAAAATTAATGACGCAGAAGTAAGCAAATTAGAAACATAATTTGTTTAGCCATGAAATATTTTAGATAGATCAAACTCCAATGTTTGTTCTATTTAATGCATAAAATCGTTTGTTTCTAACACGTTGAATTTCTACGTAATTAGTTTTCTTAATCAGCGACTTTGTGGACACCCTGTATATTTACCTATTATCTCTAACCAAGTAAGCATGAATAAATCCAGACCAAAAAGGATTATCATCAGCATGATACCAAGAAAAAGAGAACATATTGTAGTCAGATAGTGACAGGTACAATATACCTCATCATGGACGGAATCATGGGGGGGCGGGGGCGGGGAAGAATGGATGGATGATCTATTCAAAGTCTTGGGCAGGAGTCAGCACACAGGGATTTGTGCATGGGAATAAAGGTGAGAAACTGGATACATCTCGGCCGTCAACCAAATCGAAGAAGGCACTTGAAGAAAAATATTTGCAATAATTTATAAATACACGATTTCAGCATGGTTCCCAACCCAGGTCTATGACAAACGTATGCAGAAAGTTTATAGGGGAGGGAGGTTACAGAGCTACAACTCACATATTCCTATGTTAAATATACAAAATTTCATTGCAATGAAGGTTAAAACCAGGGCTGTCCTGAAGAAACTTATTGAGAGTAAGCGGTGCTGTCTTAAAGAGTATTGTAATTGCGGAGTTACTGGACTTGGTGACGTCATTGCGCCGCGCTGAATGGCATTTGACTGGTCATCTATCGTCTATCCAAGCCCAAGGTGGCAGTTACCACTTTCATCAGTTTTTCATTCCTCCCTTGGTCGTACGCAGGATATTATTTTGAGGCTTGGGGGGTTCAGGGTTTGTGCCTCATTTGTTTCCATTCAAGTTTGTAAATGACTAGAAAAAAAAAAAAAAGCTGAACTTTGTTGAAAGTTACCCAAAAACTTTCTTGAGACCCTGAGAGTACGCGGAGCATACAGCGCGTACTCTTTGAGGATAGCCCTGTTCACAACTACCATGAACACCCCACTGCCTACGTCAGTGATGACAAGCATGTATGGGTCCGTAATCGTCCGATATGTTCCTATGTGTATGTGTAATCTATACACTTTTTTTTATTACAAAATCAGAGTTCCGTTTGGCACATTGCTTTCACATATGTCGGCTGAGGCTTCGTCTAAAGTTTTAAACACGTTCGTATCCTTCACCATGAAATTGAATGAGCTAAACGATTTATATTCCTTCACCATATTATTAGTAAAATGTACGTATTCATTCCTATTATTTATACATATTCAATTTTTGTTTTAAAACTGCATTAGTGTCGCAAGCAAATTATAATGTAGTATATAATTATTTTTTCCTTATGACGAAGAAGAAGAGGGAGACGAAAACCTAATAAGAATTCAAAGTAACCACAAAATTCTAGTAAAAATTCAAGAGGGCAACGACTTGCAAAGGTGGGACCCGCTGGGTTATAGCATGATTATACTAGCATTATTTTCATTGGGAAGCTGGATTCCAGTTTTGTTTCGCATGTGTGTGCATTACAATTTGCGGCTATAATTTAAATTTAATTTAATTTTTAAAAAGACTTCTAATAGATAATCTATGAGTTGTGTCTGTACTTGAGATGATATATATATTTTTTTTTTCATTAAAATGGAGAAAGGTTGACGAACTACTTCTCTGGGAAAATTGAACTTCGAAAAATCTCTATCTCGATGAAAGTCCTATTGGGGTCGATGAGGTCCATCAACCAAATACCAAGCAACTTGGGAATGTTCCCAGAAAACCAGAAACGGAAGTACATTCATATAATTTTTCTTCTATTTTTAGCCGACACCAATTTCATACTTGGGTTGATTGAATGAAACGTAAGCCTTAAATCAAACATAAAAATTTTATATTTCTCCAAAAGCAAAAGGAGAAGGAGAGTAAATCGTATTAAAGTAGTAAAAGTATGGAAATTGATGAACTGGTTTGCAGGTCAATCACCACATAAACAAGTGGCGTTTAAAGGTACGGTCTTCCTGCTCCTCCTTTCGTCGGAGGAATTTTTATAAAAGTAATTTGGAGAACCGTGAAACCATAGAATTTCAAAAATAACCTTAATTTTAGAAACTCAAATCGGAGGGAAAAAACGCACAGCAAACTGGTGCTGAACAGTAAGTGCAGCCAACCCCGCTTAAATGAATATTGATAGTTCCAGCGAACATCATTTGATCAAGCGGGGTATCCGATCAGTGGCGTAGGCAGAAAGTTCATAAAGGGGGTTATAGGCTTAATGAGGTGGGGTTACAGTGCTACAACTCATATATTCCTATGTTAAATATACAAAATTTCATTGCAATGGGGGCGTTATAACCCCCAAAACTCCCCCCCGGCTACGCCTCTGTATCCGATTATTTGGGAGAAAAAAAAATACATAGCTACATATGTAGTACAGTATTTCAATGTGCTAGAACACTAGTGTCGACTGCACATATAATTTACATGATATAGTAAAAAAAAAATTATGCCATGTACAAAATAAAAAATTAATAATCACCTATCTTTTTTTTAATTAAAGAAAAATTGTAGACTAGCATGCATTTGCTACATTACTTGTGCCGAAAGGAATCTGCCAAAGCTTTTACACCGCACTTCCTAATAGGAAGACATTGATTTCTTCTTCAAATGTCTTATTAATGAAAAGGGAAGCGATAGTATTTTAAATCAGAGGTGTAGTAATTCAAAAATTAGAGCAGAGGAAGTGGCGCGGGAAAGGAGGGGCTCACGAGGTTCAAGCCCCCCCATTGGATATCAAAACACATCATTTTCTCATAGTCCGCATCACAAAATCTTCTTTAAAGGCGCTTGAGCCCCCATGAGTCTTAAATCGCTACGCTACTGGTGGTGGGGGCTTAAGTAGCTTTCAAAAAGGTAATGTGATTCGGCGTTATCGAAGAAAAAGGTATCCTGATATGAGGGGGGCGGGGCTCAAGTCCCCCCTCATATCAAGATACTTTTTTCTTCGATAACGCCGAATCACATTACCTTTTTGAAAGCTACTTGACCCCCCCATGAATCTTGAATTGCTACGCTACTAGTGGGGGGCTCAAGAAGCTTTCAAAAGAATGTGATTCGGCGTTGAAGAAGGAAATAGTATCTTGATATGAAGAGAGTGAGGGCAAGCCCCTCTCATGTCAAGATACTTTTTTTCTTCTTCAACGCCGAATCACATTACCTTTTTGAAAGCTACTTGAGCCCCCTCCACCCCGCCATGAGTCTTGAATTACTATGCTACTAGTGGGGGCTCAAGAAGCTTTCAAAAATATAATGTGATTCGGCGTTGAAGAAGGGAAAATTATCTTGATATAAGAAGGACTTGACCCCCCCCCCACTTTCCTAATCACTGATTGAAAAGGATGGTACTGCTGGTTCTGCAAGCGAAATTCTCCGTCGCGTCAGGTCCCACGTATTTTTCAATAAAGCAATTTCGTTTAACGAGAAAGCGGTCAGCATCTTTAAAACCCTGTTAGATTTAGATGGTGTTGTCACGTTCGCTCGTGGTAGCCCTTCGCTCGTCATGCCTTCGTGAAGAAAACGTGTTATTAGCATATGTCATGTATGTATGCGTGTAATCTCTTTCGGACTCGGTCAAAGCTCTCTTTCCATGCATACATACATACACACACTCAATGTATGTAAAGACTTTCCTTCTTGGAAAGTTTCCCAGTAAGCCAGTTTCTGATCAACCTTGGCTGGCTGGTTGGGAGGTAGGAAACCCCCGACAAAACAACGATAGCGACATTCGCTTTTTTCCATTGGTTTTTTTTTTTTTCTGGTTTTCCTTCCTCAAGGGAGTGTTGGTTTGTTTGTTTACGTTTCGTTTTCGAGTTGAATACGAAAGGTCCGACTGACTTTGGGTGGAAGGGTCATCATCGCCCAAGATACAGGAACAGGTATCCATCCTTTCCGTGCGTAAAGCAATATTAAACCTAGTGACGAATCGCGAACCTACCTCCCCAGCCTTTTGAAAGAATGAATACTGCTGTGAAATGGAAAATGAGTGTTTTTGAAAAGCGGATGGGTGGCTTAATGGTGGACCTTCGACCTCGAAACTGCAGTGATGAAGGAAGAGAAAAATAGACCACGTTGCAGTTGAAGAAGAAAAGAAAAAGAGTGCCAAAGGGGTCAACAATTCCTGAAACAATACTCTTTGGCTATTTTGGACACCATTCTGTTTAGTTATACCTATTAAAAGTAGTTTTAACTGGCCATATTAGTTGAAAACAAGCTGACATTATCACACGGAAAGGTAAAATATTTTTAAGAAACGAAAACGAGCATTAAAAATTATTTTTCGCATCTCAGTTCCGCGTGTATAGATTTCATAATTCAAGATTTTTCTTCACTTCTTCTAGTGTGACGTATTTGCACCTTTCATCTGTCGCATCGAATTAAAAAATATTACAGCAGAAGAATTGTAGCAAATTTGATGGGACCCTCACAGCAAATTAATTATATCCACTGGCGTATACAGGGGGTGTTGATGGGGGTTGTAATTCTCCATTGCTATGAAATTCTGTATGTTGAACATAGGAATATGTAAGTTGTAGCTCTGTAACCCCCCATTGAGCCTATAACCCCCCCTTATGAACTTTCTGCGTTTATGGTCATATCGAACTTTTCTCTTCCACTTTCATACCTATAGACGAACTACTGGGTTCTTCTCAATAAGCCGTTATGTCGCAGGGAGTTGTTAAATCAATAGTCACCGTATGGTGAGTCTACTATATTAGCAATGGGAAATCATCACAAACCAATAAATATACTGCGATAATTGTTAACTGTAAGTATACTGTGTAACAAGTAAGTATACTGTGTAACAAGTAAGTATACTGTATAACAAGTATATTATGCAACAATATATGTAACAAGTAAGTATACTGTGTATAAGTAAGTATACTGTGTAACAAGTATTATAACAAGTAAGTATATAAGTAAGTATACTGTATAACAAGTATATTATGCAACAAGTAAGTATACTGTATAACAAGTATATTATGTAACAAGTAAGTATACTGTATAAAAAATATATTATGTAACAAGTAAGTATACTGTATAACAAGCATATTATGTAACAAGTAAGTATAATATATAACAAGTATATTATGTAACAAGTAAGTATACTGTATAACAAGTATATTATGCAACAAATAAGTATGGGCTACTGTGAAAAGTGTGATAAACGTATACTGCGACAATTATGTTCGTCAGATTATGCAGAAAATTCATTTTATAAATAATTGTAATTGTATATAGTATTAATAGTAGTAATTGTATATAGTATTAATAATAGTAATTGTATATGAGTTGAATATAATAATTGTAATTGTATATAGTATTAATAGTAGTAATTGTATATAGTATTAATAATAGTAATTGTATATGAGTTGAATAAGTTTTTATTTTATTCATGAGGATGGGGGGTTACAAATCTAAAACTCCACATCTCCATATGTATATACAACATTTTATTGTAATGTTGGGGTTATGGCCCCCTATCAACACCCCTGTGTACACCAGTGATTATATTTTATACTCTAATATGTGAATATACTGCAAGTCGTAAAATTCTTTTTATTTCCACATGAGTAGGATACACGGTTGCCAATTTTTTATCCTCCATAAATGAGGGTAACCTGTGCACAGGTCACCCTCGTTTCAACGAAACAATACAGAGTTTCACCAGGAGATTCCATAACAAACAGTTATTTCGACACTGGCGTAAGGTTTAAAAACACGACGTTTCGGGAGCCAACTGCTCCCTTTGTCAAGTGAAGGCCTCATTTTAAGCATTCAAAAGAAAAAAATTGAAATAAAAAAAATGAACCTACACATATAAGCCAATAGACGGTCTACAAAGTATGTCCCAACTCCTTTATCCCTCCAAATTGATTTAATATAATATTTAGAACACTGGCATGAATGCTACTAATGCAAAGATAGAGTTTCTGTGACTGCAGGTAAACCAACCAAATGTTATAAAAAATGAAATAAGCAAATTGAATTGAACTAAATATTGAAACATATGTTGTATATAATTATTGAATAAAATTGCAAAACTCAATATTTTAATTTCATTGAAAAAATTTCTGCATTTGATTTGATATCAAGTATATTTCTGGAAAGAATCAGCGGAAAGGGTAGGTGTTGCTGTTCCACTAAAAAGATCAGGGATGTTCTTAAAGAGCGTTCTCAATAAAATTGATTAAAACAATAACAGACAGGCAACCTTTCACAATCTGGAAAAGAAATTTTCACACAACTTGCACTTGAATAAAACTATTTTTTACATGCTTTTACACATCAATTCGATAAGAGTTGGAAAAGATTTAAAAATCGAAGACACTTACCTTTGGTCTCCGTGCGGCGTCTTCAACAGTTTGATTGCGAATAAAAATTGAATGCAGCACACAAATAGACAGCATAAATCCAATGCTATGGTTAACGTACTCAACGCCACCGATACTTGATACACTGTCACATATTCCTCTGAGCTGTCCACAATCCTTTTATTTAGAAACGTACTCGATGAGGGTTTATCACCATCAAGTGGAAGTGTCCTTGCCACAGTCGACATAGGTCCCAATTTTTGAAGAAAGAACAATGCCAAAAACGACATCAGCAAAGAAAGAATACATAACAAAGCTAAGGATGCAAGCATCTGGTAAATACCATGCCTGTCTTCTTCATCAACTGGGCTAGAACCCTTTGTTAATTGCAACAACTTCTTCGAGGTGTCTGACATCAAGGGTGAACCAGGATTCATACTGGTCCTGGAGATGTCCAGTAACGGCTTCGTCGTTGCAGTGCTATTTATAGTCACATTGGCCATGGGATTGCCATTAGATGACGGTCTTCCACTTGAAGATGGGCCGACACTGTTTGGACTAATATGGATGGGTGTTGGTCCAGGTGTGACAAGGCCACCACCACCATGTTTGGAGGCACTTAAGGTGCTGATGTTCAGGTGTCTTTGATTAATTACACCGTTCATTTTGTGTGACGGTGTCGGAGACGTCGATGGTTCAATACTTACAGTACTCGACATCATCCCAACAGGTAAACAAGTAGAAACGTTTGTAGCACTTCAGAAGAGCGAATTAACGCAATAGTACGTTAGATCGATGCACTATGAAGATTCGTTCCATGGTAAACGGCATTTTCGACAAAAGCAAAAGACGTTTATTGGAAGAACGATGAAATATTTTTAACAGATTCAATGGATTTTGAAACATTTCCAAACACACTCTCTGAACTCCAATAACACAACACGAATTTTATCAAACGTTCAGTCTCATTGCTGCCGTAAACGTAACTAAGAATCAGGTAACTGTAATCCACTACAATCATCTTAATATATGGTTGAACTGTTTTTAATCATGCATACCCAAATGGCTTCGTCAAAGTAAATGGATTGCCAATTGTTCATGGATACGAACGTGCCATTAAACTTTTATCTCCAAAATTTGAAAATAACCATGAATATTTTAAAATCGTTTCGGCATCTTTGTGTTACAATAAATAGCAATAAGGCAGATCGGGACACTTCCTTTTGCACGTGTATTCTATCGAACTTCTGGCGGGAACGCCCAGAATGGACACGTGTTACACGTCAAGTATTTGTAATCTTTACATTATAATGAAGATTCCTCGGTACATTTCAAGTGTTTTTACAATCTATTCCCGTTTTTCCACTTTCTCTCTTTCAAAAGATAAACAACGTTATTTAAACAATCAAGATGAGAAAGTCAGCATAAGCTAAAACTCTTGAAAAATGACAGCTTTTCTGAGACCATCTACTCCAGAACAACTTGACGAAGGTTTTTTATATTGGAAGACAAATAGGTGCTTTTTCTTATAATATATACTACTCAAAACATCAAAATCGTTAATCTACTTTCCACGGACGATGTTCACATGTGATATTAAACTTCGAAATTCTACAAATGTCTTCACGATGTCGAAATGCAGAGTAATCAAAACGAGGTAATCCAAACTAAAGCTCTTGGCATCTCATTACGCAGGCAGATGTTATTTTTTCCTTGGAGCGACACTTGGCTGAGATCGACGAAGCGCGATCCAAAACTCGGCAGTGCTTCTAACTTCTAAACTGAGAACATAAAGTGAGACAATAAACACATCTACGTTTCCATTGGCTCAATGTGTTTATGACTCCCAAATAGGCGATGCGATCAGGATGCCAAAAAAGTGGCTCTCTTGAAAATCCACGCCTTACTTTTTAACGGACAACAGATAATAAAATATATACACTCTCCGCCGTAAAATTTAATCGTCTGCGTAAGTGGGATACAAAGATGGTGGAGAGATAACTCCTACAAGCCACAAAAAAAAAAGTAGCAATATTTTAAACAGTACGATGTATGACTAGGTGAGTTTTGAGTAGAAGTTCATATAATTCTCAGTTGACTTAGCTTTTTTTTTTACGTCATTTCTAAAATCGTCGGTGATTGGCTTGCAGTCTCTTTAAAAAAAAAAAAAAAAAAAATTATAGTAGGCGCAGCTGTACAAAAGCTTTATATGACAGTTAGTTCTTTTTTACATTTTTGTAATTCTTCAAATTTACTTTAACGAGCATTTTGGAGTCACGGTTTGCGGTTTAAGGCGGTTTAATAGGAAACAAAAGCATAATGAAGATCTCAGACCAAGTTAATTATAGTTTTAAAAACCTAAGTTTTCTAAAGTTTCAACGTTTTTTTGAAAATTCCGGCAGTCATTCTCTGGGGAGGAGGCGAAAAAAATGAACACCGCAATTATGTTAAGTTGAACTCTGTCATTCTCCTCGGCTTTCGGAAATAGAAACTCTTCACTCTCTAAAAATATGCTCCAAAAACAGGGGAGAGACCATAATAATAACTCCAATACTTTACATGGATCATAAGGGGCTTCTTGAGCCCTCAAAGTATAGCAAAGTTGAGAGATCTTCAAGTTCACAGATGTAGCGAAAATTCTTGCTACGTTTGGAACCCACCCAAGTGCAAGAACGACAAGGAGAGAAGGTGTAGTTGCGGCAACACTTAGCGACAAGGGAATTCAAAGGCGAGGTTGGCTTTAGGGACTCCGAGAGGGTGCGGTTGAGGTTAAGGGGTCAAAGGAATGTGTTCGAAACTTCTTCCTGCGGTTCATTTTCCTTTCATTTTTTCTTCCTTTCGCCTGATGTCGAGTGTTAGAAGAACTGGCGAAGGAAGAACTCCGAGATGACGATACATGATGTCACGTCTGCACAGGGTAGTGGAAACATCTGTCGTTTTCTCTGTTCTCAATGTCAGTTACATCTGACTGTTTTCTAATGACTGGATTGTCCTGCAAAACAAAATAAACGTTTAATATTTGATAAAACTTAGTACGCAGAAAATTTCACACTCATGATCTTCAATTTCGCATTATGGCTAATTTTAGCTAGAAATAAATTAAGAATGAGTTATATATAATTTCATTTGGTACTACTGGTATTCAGTTTCGATGCTATCTAAGAGTTTGTGTTCAATTAAAAATTAATAAATTTAATATTTTGAAGTCATTTCTTCGTTTTGGTTTGAAGTTCTCGAAAAAATCGAACTTACACTAACGGACTTCACTGAGCAAACAAAGCGCATTGCCCACGGGCGTACTCGGGGTTGACGGGGCTATAACCCCATTGCGATGATAATTTATACAATACTATAATACAAATGAATTTATTTTCATACGTATGTGTACAATTTGTGTATACATACATCAGGTGTTTAAGCTGCAGTCGCATTTTTCGCAAAATGCGACGAGTTGCTCGAAAATGCGAAGAAAAAATTATTGCCCATCGCGAAAATGCGACAGGCATTTTTAACCACAGTTTATTCTCTGAAAACAGGATTCCTCGATTCCAGAATATCCGTTTTGCACTTCAGCGATCTTTTCTTGTTCCTTTTTGTTTCCTCTTCAAAATTCTTAACAGTACCTATTAAGCATTGTTGATATAAATAATTTCATTGATACGATTTTTCGAGCAACGAAAGCAACTAATATTTTTTAGCATTTTGCTACAACTTTTTTCCCATTTTAGCATTTTTGCGACAGCATGTTTTGAGCCAGCTTAAACCCTGACATACATGCATGATGGATTACATGCTAAAACAAAAAGTTAACGTACATGCAACCTGAAAACTGTGGCTGTTTTGTTTGGTTAGATAAAAAATAAGTTTAAGTGTATTTTTAAATTGTTTTATTGGTGTTAAATTTTTTATTTCGTTTGGTATGCTATTCCAAATATTTAATCCGTAATAATTTATATTATCTTTTCCATAATTAGTTCGAATATATTTTGTTTTAATTTCTTTTTTATGACGAGTATTTTATTTGTGGTCTTCTTTTATTATTTCTATTATGTCTATGTGTTTTCCTTCATTTATTCTTTCGTATACGCATTGAGATATTTTTAATTTGTGTATATTTTCTATATTAAGTAGTTGATGTTCTTGTCTAAATTGATCGGTTGATTGGTATGATGGTTTTATTTCATTTATTATGTCACGTAATAGTTTATTCGTTTTTAATAAGTTTGTTTTAGTTAATTTTCCCCATGTTGAATTTCCGTATAACAATGTATCATAAATCATTGAATAATAAATATCAATTTGATTATATACATATGGATATATGGAATTGTAGCTTTATAACACCCTCATTATAAGCCTACAATAACTTCCTTTATGAACATTCTGCATACTATGACAATATCTCATTAAAATTAATACAAAGTATTAATATAGAACTAGAAGAATTTAATTATCACGCCACTCTAAAATTATATTATGACGCATCCTCCTGAAAGAATTGTTTCAACTTAGAGGGGGATCCTCCAACCTTTAAACTCAAGTTGAGCTTCAGATTGATTCCTCACTTCGCACACATATATATATATTCCTCTAAACCAGTGGCACCCAACCTGGGGGCAGGGCTGCGCTTACGGTGTTAGCGGCCCTGGGCAAAGCAGATTTTAGCGGCCCTTAGAAAAGCTTTGACATAACACAACGAAAAACGATTGAACAGAGTTTAACATTACAAAATGAAGTTCTTCCATCTGGTCTAAAAGCTGCGGATAAAAATAAAGAGAATATAATGAAGTTAAATTAAAAATAGGGGATAAAAATTAATTAAAATACGAATCATTGTAATTTATTATTACTATAATTATTAAATTATAACGAATTAATGAAAAGCTACCTCAGTAAACAAAGATGCCTTTATTATGCTATTAGGTACCATTCAGGTATTACGTAAGCATCTTTGGGGGAGGGGGAGAGATTTGCTTATTTTTGGTGACAACGGGGAGATGGAAGTCTCAATGATGCTCAAGTAAGATAGAAAATAATAAAACAACACATAGTCAGCAAGTGATAGCCGCCTTGACATTACTACAATACTGGGATGCACGACACACTACGAGTAAAAGATATAAAATACACGTAATCACAGTTAAATATTTAATTATTTAAACCAGTGGCTGGCTGTCAATCTTTTTTCTCTCGGAGACCACCTTCTATACTCCGTTTGGTATCTCTAACATTTTTAAATTATAATGAATATATTATTTTTTAAGAAATGCATTTTATCAAATCCGCTTCTTATTTATCCACTATTTGCTTACATACAACATAAGAAATATTGGAAACAAATACATTAGCATCTTGAGAAGCAGCCATTAAAACTACATAGAACAAGTTGAAGGCAAACGTTTCGAAGCTATCGCAGCTTCATCTTCAGTGAGAACATTGTTGAAATGCTGAAATATTATTTGAGCGTTACATATTCTGCGGGTAGATTGTGGAATTCATTTAACGCGTTACGATGGCTATTGTTGATAGATTGCCAACTTTCAAGGAATATTCGTCTATTATAGTTATGAATGTTTTTTGTGCAAGATTTTCGCATTATGCCAGGATAGGATATGGTTCTGTTCAGCGCAGTGTCTGACAAGAAATGAACTAAATAAAAAATAAAAAAAATCGTAAGTCCTAAATTTGCTCTTGGAGTCTAGTTTTGGGGGTTCTTTTAGTTTGGTCACAATATTATCGAAGTTGGCAATCTAGCAACAATAGACATCATAACGCGTTAAATGAATTCCACTATATACCGGCAGAATATGTAACGCTCAAATAATATTCCAGCATTTCAACGATTTTCGCACTGAAGATAAAGCTGAGATAGCTTCGAAACGTTTGCCTTCAACTAGTTTTGTATACTTTTAATAGATGCTTCTCAAGATGCTAGTGTATTTGTTTTACCAATCGTACCCTATTTAATTTGTTATTTCATTGAATGTTAGTTGAAGAAGGAAAATATAACAAAATACTTTATAATAAA
>QLNU02014176.1:10917498-10932717 GCA_006491805.2 Dysdera silvatica
TGCATTCCACCCCCACATTTATCATATGTAAGAGAATTTATCAAAAGAATTTTTGTTAGTTTTTATTTTATTAAAAAACAAGCCTCGCCCAACATAATTATATATATTTTATTCAAAGGCCCCATTCAACTTGAATCTGTATTCATTACGTGCAAAGTAGGTAAATATGTTAGGTATTGGAATATTTTTAGTACCTTATACAAAAATATTTTAATACTAACATTTTTAAAAAATGGCCGATGTTAAACTTCCTACAGGACATGTTTGTTTATGACAGGAGCGCTTAGATCCTCTGCTTCTCTGTCTGTCTGTCTGCATGTGTCATAGAAAGACTGCTGCAGGGGCTTATGGGAAAGCAGAAATGACGTTTTATGTAAACTAATACCATGTAAACCTAAAATTGTAGCCAAACCTAAACTTGTACTCAGTCGTTCTCCAAACCTCAAATCAGAAGCCCGTGTAGATAAGCTCTGTCACTGTACATTAATGTTTATTAATTGCTCAGATCTCGCATTTAATTTTTGTGCAATTACAGGTGGTAGTAACCATCTATAAACCACATGGCAGAAAACTGCCTATACAACTTTCGCGTGTTGGGAATACAGTAGGCTCCCTCTTTCGTTTTTCAGTGTCCGCTAATTTCTGCCAAACCACCTCCCTAAGGACAGCACCTGTGCTTTTTTATCTGGTAGTAGTTAATATGTGGGTGCATATAAGATGCTGAAACATTAGTTTTAAGAACCATTCTCTTTTGTTATGGCGTTTTTGATAAATCACCATTAACATTCTTTTATCATTATTTTGTACAAATTTTGGTTTTTATTATTACCAAAATAATGGGATTATTGATTAAATAATTATTTGAAATCTGACATGTTAGTGGGTTTTTATTGTAAGGCCACCAACTTGGCGAGAGATTATGAACTCACGAAAGCCTAACGCTTAAGACAAACATCCACCCTTTCAAGGTTTGATACTAGGGGTCATTCCACGTTAAATCACCCAAGCTCACAACCCGGCAATTTCAGATTTCTATGAAATTTGGCTCATTTGTTCTACTTGTAGAGAAATTAATAAATGCCTAGTAATTAGTTCCTGAAATACACAACTTTGAAAATGGGTCAATAGCTCAAATTTGAGCATTCCTTCTATGACAAGTTTTCCCATAATTTCTGTCCTAATTAATGTAGAATCTTAATTTTGGTATCTTTAGAAAGTGCTTAATGTGTGCTTTCTTATGAAATGCCACATGAATATATATTTCAATTTTTTATTTTCAAAGTCGATGCATTTGACCTTTGACCTTGCATATCTCAAAAAGGGGTATTTGGAGGTTGTTGGTTTTTTTTAAAAAAACATGCTCTTTTATTTATTTTCTACTATATCTAAGAATCTCATTCTGGGACCGCCATGAGATACCGAGTCATTAATTTAAACATACTGTGCATGTACCCATTTTCATTCAAAAATTATATAATGCACTTGTTTTCTGCCATTATTGTTATTTTAATTTTTTTTAGAAAATTATATGTTACTCTTCCATTTATTTTCTACAATATCCATGAATCCCATTCTGCGACCGCCATGCACTACTCGAATATTAGAATTAGAAATTACATTTTTACACCAAAAATGACCTTGCGTGCACATTTCTTTAAAAAAAAAAAAAAAATAATAATAATTACTTACAGATTTTGACAAATGGGTTTTTGGCTGCAATCAAAGTCCTAAACATGTTTTGTTAAAAAGAGTTTTAAAATTTTTTTACTGATATTATTTATTTACACATTTCAGGTAAGTAGACCATTCTGGGGGTGGGGGGTATGTAGCAGGATGGACACTTCAATACAATTTTCTGGAGAACAGTGGAAAGGCAAATCTCTGCTTTACTTTGTTATCTGTTATCTCCACTCACCAGCACTTCAACTAAAGCAACTATTTGTGATGAATGCCGGAAGAAGCTGCAATTAAAAAAAAGGTTCAGAAAGTGAGGATGACCAATTAAAAAAAAGTTCAGAAAGTGAGAATGACGCTCCAGTTGCTATAGCAGGCACAAGTGGAGCTTCTGCTAAGAAATACAAGAGTTGCTGAATGTGGTGATCAGATATCATATGCTTCTGATTATGAAAGAGAAACAGCAATATCTACTTTAAATGAGAGCTTGCAAACTATTGAGGAAACTCCAATAAAAAAAGAAAAGACTTGCTGAAATGAAATACCCAAGAATTAAACTAAAAAAAATATATATATATTAAGTAAAGCTTTGAAACGAAAGGTCATGACTATTCCTGACAGTGATTCAGTGGAATTGGAGATAATTTCTCAGTTAAAAGAAAAATTTAAGAGCACTGAGAACAGAAGTTTATAAGCACAAATTTTAACTGTTTTGCCTAAGAGCTGGTGTGCTAAAAAGAAAAAGAATTTGGAGCCACAGTTATTACACGAAGAAAGCTAAGCAACTGGTCAAAGGAAAAGGAATCCTAGCATCTCCCAACCCAAAACTTGGGAAGACCGTAAGTCAAGAAACAGTAAGCCTTGTGTAAACATTTTATAGCAGTGATCACATAAGCAGGGTTATGCCAGGAAAAAAAAAAGAGTGTCTCAATGTATGTTGGTGTACAGAAGACACATGTACAGAAAAGACTGATACTGAGTAATCTAAATGAAGCATTTAAGCACTTCGCAGATAAGTACCCAAAACTTAAAATTGGATTTTCCAAATTTGTGGAACTTAGACCAAAAAACTGCATTTTGGCTGATACTAGTGGAACACATGCTATCTGTGTTTGGCATATTAATCAAAATGTTAAATTAAGACTGCTGGGATGCAAATTGAAGGAACTAAGTAAAGAGAAAAATGTTCCTATTGAGTCATGCAAGATGTGTACGGCACTATTACTGTGTAATCCTGCAGAAATAATTTGTTACTTAAGAGATTATGAAAATTGCCCTAAACTTAAGGAATTTAGAAAATACACCAAAATGCTTTTTTCATGAAAATAGCATACAAACAATAACATATAAACAGTGATTATATGTTGATCGCTCAGTTCTCGAAACTTTGTCTGCCAATTATGATGACTTCATTGAGTCATTTATTGAAAAGCCCTCTGTGCTTCCGCAACATTCATTTATCGCCAAAGATCAATCTTCTTCCTTTAATGACAGCAAAAAAATCTTAAATGTAGTGAATATGTAATCGTTTCTGATTTCTCAGAAAACTATTCATTCATTCTTCAAGATGAGGCTCAATGGTTTCATTGGAATAACTCTCAAGTAACCATTCACCCATTTGTGGTATATTACAACAATGACCACAGCATAAAAAATATTTTGTTATAATTTCTAATTGCCATCATCATGATACTACTGATGTTTATTTCAAAAACAGTTAATTTAGTTCTTAAAAAGAAAATTCAATGGAACCCCAAGAAAAGTTATGTACTTTTCTGATGGTGCAGCTACTCATTATAAGAACCATAAAAACTTTGTAAGCTTGTGCAGCTACATAAAGGATTTTAGAATCCATGCGGAGTGGCACTTCTTTGCCACAGCTCATGGAAAAGGAGTATCAGATGACGTAGGTGGAACTGTAAAAAGACTTGCAACTCGAGCCAGTCTTCAGCATCTGTACACAGACCAAATAATAAGTGCTCGGCAGTTGTATGAATGGGCATCTTCCAATATTTTGGGAATAGAGTTTACTTACGTCACTTCCCAATAGTATGCGGAAGAAAAATTTTTTTAAAGAAGCGCTTTTCGTCCTCTCATGTTGTACCTTGCACTCAGAAGTTACATGCCTTCATACCCAGTAGAGGTAATATGCTTCTATGAAAATATATTCCAATCCCACAATAGGTGAGGAGGTAAAAGTTACAAAAGAAGAAGAACTTGAAATATAAGAAATAAACGGGTATGTAACATGTGTATATGATGAAGAATGGTGAGTAGGGTGTGTGCTTGGTGTCAAACACGAGACAGAAAAAATTCAAATTAACTTCCTCCATCCCCATGGTCCATCTTCATCGTTTTGTTTTCCTGAACCCCTTGACATATCAGACATGCCTGTGGTTTCAGTACTGACCAAAATTGATCCAAGAACTACAACTGGTAAAACCTACATACTATCCCCTGAGGAAATGAGTATTGCATCTTATAAACTATCTAAGAAAATAGCATCAGGATCATGCCACGACTGACAACTTTAGTGAATGAAGCTGGGTGGGTTTTTTTTTTTTTTTTACTTGATAATTTAGCAAAGTCTATAAGATGTAGGTTTTTTTTTCTCTTTTCATAGGTTTTGAGTTTTTTGTTTGTTTTCTTTTCTCTCGAAGTTATCCTAAGCCATATGTTCAAATACACACTGTTTTTACCTATTAGAATCTTCAATACTGTGATACAGCAGTTCAAATATAATCCCCTTATTGTGTATTAAAAAATGTAAAGCCATGCTTATTGTTTACTATTAATGACTGCCGTTAAAACCCGCCTTAAACGATTTTTTAATAAAAGGGATACAAGTACAGTACGTTTAAATTGATTACTCGGTATCCCATGGCGGTCCCAGAATGAAATTCTCAGATATGGTAAAAAATAAACAAATGAATAACATATGTTATTTAAAAACAATAAAATACCCTTTTTTTTGAGATATGCAAGGTCAAATGCATTGACCTTGAAAATAAAAATTTGAAATATATATTCATGTGGCATATCATAAGAAAGCCCACATTAAATACTTTCTAAAGATACTAATATTGAGTCTCTATATTAATTAGGACGGAATTATGGATAATTTTGTCATATAAAAAATGCTAAAATTTGATCTATCGGCCCATTTTCAAAGTTGTGTATTTCAGAAACTAATAGCAATAGGGACTAATTACTGGGCATTTATTCATTTCTCGGCAAGTGGAACAATTGAACCAAATTTCATAAAAATCTGAAATGGTCGGGTTGAAAATCCCATTTTTTGGAGTGATTTGCATGGAATACTGTCACTACAAAAGTTTTTGGCATATATTGAATGTAACAATTTTTATGTTCCTACCACTGATTGGAGGTGGGGTCGGACGGATAAGAAGGGGCGGCAAAATGGGAAATCCGCCCATAGCTAAAAGAGTTTCATGTGTATTTGTATGCCCTAAATTCATTACTTGTTATTTTTGTAATACATTGATAAAGTTGGCAGCACAAAGGATGTGAAATGATTGCTGTGTTAAGTCACTGGTCCGGTTCAACTTTTACCTTGAAACCTTAAATTGCCCATATATCCTGTATGCTGTGCCCACTAAGAAAACCTTTCGCAGGTCCGCTGTTGTGGGTTTTGTACGTCCAATTTCTTCGATTTTTTTCTCAATTTTGCTGTAAGTCACCACCACAGTTGAAATGAACATTGCGTGCTTTTATTAAACCTGTTGAATTTTATTAATAGACCTTCTTGCTTTGAGATTTGTTCAAATTTCTTGTCTTCATTGCTGCTGTTATCAGGATTTACACTATTTATTATTATTCTATGGCGCAGTATGACCATTGTTCTTGCGCCACTTTTTGGCGCAGTATAGCCCAGATGCTCTTGCGCCATAAAACATCCAAACAAACAAACAAACCTTGCGCAACTTCGTGCCAAATGGGCATGATGATTCGAAATTGTGAACATTTAAACACTGTTTCAATTTTAATTACTGCTTGTGTCTTGAATTTCTGAATATTGTTATTGCGGTTCTGCGTTGTAAATAACTTGATAAATTGTCTTTGCCTATATTTGGTCCTAGTTATCCTTGCGCCATCAGATTACTGTCTACCAACATATCACTACTTTGGGAGCATATTTTGACAAGTGATGAGTTGAGATAGTTAAAGAGAGATAGTTAAGAGATACCGAACAACCCATCCACATCAGCAATGCTTGGCAATACTTATTTAAAACCCTACCTTGACTCCAACTATAACATTATTTATTTACCACCATTTTACTTTTACATACCATATATTTTATTTTTCCATTTTTATAATCAAATAATCAAATATAATGGTCTTTAAGTTTTTTACAGCGGCACATTGATCTTTATACCTGCACGCATCACGATTGTTTACTTTATTTTAAATGTTTGTATTCGATGTTCGATAACATTTTCATTCTGCATCTGATGATGGCTGTCCAATGGAACAGCCGAAAGCCTGGCTAATGTAATAAAAATAACTTTTTACCCGCTTTACGTTGTCATATATATCGTATTAAGTGATGAGTTTGTTGATTTATGTATATTTGTGATAATGATATTGGTTGACTTAGTTGTCTGTTTGAGTTTGTTATTTGCGCTGGTCTGTTTATTAATTACTCTTTGTTCCAAGTGGGTATGATGATTTGACATTGCGAATATTTAACTACTATTTTACTTTTAATTACTGACTGTATCTTGAATTGCTGAATATTATTATTGTGGTTTTATGTTGCAAATAAATTGTTAAATTGCGTTTGACCACTTTTGGTCCTTTTTATCCTTGTGCCATAAAATCACCGCCTACAATACCTTACTTTGGAAGTACAGTGAAAATCGTTTATAACGACCAACCGCATATAATGACGGAATTTTTACAAGAAGTTTGGTTTGCTATTCTACTCCATACTAAATATATCGGTTATAACGACATCGTATATAACGACGAAACCTGCTATAACGACGGCGATTTTGTAGTCTACGTAGATTCTAAGTAGGGAAATTCGTATCGGATATAACGACGCGACTTGACAGTCATAAAGCAGAACCACGTGGGTTAGTTATTAAAATTTAAAGTTAGTTATTAAAATTTAAAATTAGTTATCAAAATTTAAGCGTTATTCTAATCTTGTTTATTTACAAATGTAAGAGTAATTTTTATTACTGCTAAACCTGAATATTAAAGATAGTGAACTTAAAAAGTGATTTATTAATTGAATATCACGAGGGTCATATTCTTAAGGGGCCTATTCTATTTTTTCAGCGTAGAGCCCATAAGACCCATAAACCGGCACTGTTCTGAAGTCATTAGTATAATATAATAAATATTATTCATTAGATTTGTTTTCTACATTATATACTTTAGTAGTATTTTCTACAATTTTTTCAATTTAAAAAACTAAGAAAGTACTATGTATTTAGTGTAGCTAGCTATAACATAATATAAACGGAAATTAAATTCATTATAATTATGTTTTTATTTAATTTTGAAACCAAAAAGTTTAATACTTTCTACTATCAAAATAATTTATAAAACTCTAGAGTGTATTATACTATAGGCTACTATGATTTTAAAAATATATCGTTTATAACGACTGAATTTGCACGGTCCCTTGAAGGTCGTTATAACCGATTTTCACTGTATATTCTAACAAGTGGTAAGTGAGCTCATTAATGTATATTTACTAAATTTCATGTTAAATAAATGTCCCATTTTGGAAACTTTTATTGGGTCTCTTGTAACAATTACATATAATTATTTTATTTAGTTTCCTTAATTGCCCTTCACCCGTACATTCACGTACTATGTATTGCTTGGTTGTTTGAAATGTATTTTTGTTTCGAACTCATGAATCATACTTTTGTTTATGTTATATAAATAACATAATTCTTAATAAGAACCATGCTTACACCAATATATCATTTACTATCGTTTGAAGAGCTCCAGTGTATGAGATTTTGTATTATTACTAATACTTTCTATTATTATTTAGTTATACTTTTAAATTAGTAATTAAATTCGTACAAATACTTACCGCAGTCTGGGGTTTGGTATCCTGGGCCTCAGGAGATTTGGATTCCTCTGAAAACAATAGATCCCGGCACAGCATGTTCATTGTAGTCCTTGAGCCGTAAAACCATAGACAAACAAATACTTACGTAGATATATTTGTTCTACACCATTTGTGTACTTTGTGGTATATGGTGATTTTAAATTATTGAATTCTAACTGTTTAGTTGACTTTTGGTACTGTTATTTTGGATGCTGTAGATAATTTGGTAAATTTCACTTGGCTACTTTGGATCTTGGCTGTCCTTGCGCCATAGAATATAGCCCACCAATCTAACAATTACTTACGGTGCATATTGCAACTAATGATAAGTGAAGTCGTTAGTGCAAGTATTTTTGTATGTATGTATTAAATTTCATGATGAGCAGCCGTCCCTGTTTGGGAAGCTTGAACTGAATTTGCTGTAACATCTAATTTTATATTTTATAATTATTATATTTAGTTTCTTAAACTACTCTTCATCTACATATTTAAGTATTACATATTGTTTGGTTATTCGGAATGTATTTTTCCATTGAACTGATGCATCCTACTTTTTATTTACATTGTACAATCAATAACTGAGTGATTTTGTTACTGATTGGTTTTGACCTGGCCTTCTGTTCTGCTGAAATTACGTTTCGTGTCTCTCTTCCTTTTACTGTTTTTATTTTTTTATTTTGTTTGTGCATGTGTGTGTGCATAGATTTTTTTTTTTAAATTTACCTGAGGGGTTGCGTGCCAGTAGCTTAACTAGTTTTGTTGTGGTCTGCTTTTGGTCATAGTTTTCGACTGATTTTGTTGCAGTAGTGTTTTTTGACTTGCTTTAACTTAATTATACACACTTAAATATTTATTCTATATCACAGCTTAAGTCTTCTTTTTAATAAAAATTATGTTTTAAACTTATGCTACTTTAATTCAAGGAGTATTCTTGAAAAATTAATTTACTTTCAAGACTTTCTTGATGACTTTGAAACACGTTTTCATTCTATTTGTGTCACTGAGACCTGCCTACGGGATGGTGACAACTTTTATATTCCATATTATAATCTTTTTAATGCAAATCTCTCTAACAGGAGAGGTGGGGGAGTGGCTATATTGGTACGAGACGATATACGATGTCTTTTGATAAATGAAGTTACCTGAAATTTTGATGGCGTTGAGATGCTTTCAGTTTCTTCGGGCTCCACTTTTATTGTGGTATTATATCGCCTTTCCGCTTCAAATATACAGTAGTGGACAAAATTGTGGAAACCCTTTGAAAAAAGATTATTTTAGAGGTTTGATGGCTAATAACACCACTTTTTTTTGTACCAATACTATAAAATTATATATCATTGGAAAGGTAATTTAATCAAGATTGTAATGCAATAACATTTATGAATCGTATTTTAATAGAACAGCATTCATAAAGAAGAAAGGTGATATACATAGAAAAAATGAGATATACAAAAATGTTCACCATACCAGTTAATACTTAGTTGGGTAACCTTTAGCCTTAATTACGGCCTTACAACGCTTTCCCATGGAGTGAACCAAGTTCTTTAGTTCTGCAGCTGTTATAATATGAAACCAAGATTGAATTATTGCTTCTGTTAATTGTGTTTTATTGCTGGGTTGCTTCCGACTAACAAGCTTCTTTAGCCGGCTCCATAGATTTTCGATGGGGTTAAGGTCTGGGCTATTTCCAGGCCATTCCAGCAGTTGAATATGATGATCTTGAAACCATTTTTTGCACACACGAGCAACATGACATGGAGCTGAATCCTGTTGAAATATAAATGCTTCATTATCTTGGAAAAGATCACATGCAGAAGGCTGCAGCTTGGGCTCAAGTATTTCATTTATGTATCTTTGGGCATTTATATTCCCATTGATCACGCAAATTCTGCCCACACCTCTTGATGTTATACAACCCCAAATCATAACACTAACTGGGTGTTTCACGGTAGGTGTAATGCACTCAGGATGGAAATCTTCTCCAATTCTTCTCCATACGTATTTTACGCCATCACTACCAAACAGTGAGATTTTGGTCTCATCACTCCAAATTACACTGTCCCATTGTTCCGTTGTCCAGTTAACATGGGTTTTAGCCCAGTTTAATCTTTTCAACCTCTGTTTGACAGACAAAAATGGCTTTTTTCGTGGAATTCTTGCATTTAGACCACATTCATGCAGTCTGCGCCGAACAGTCCTTGCACTTAACTTCACATTGCATTGCGCCATTTCACCTTGTATACACAGAGATGATTTTTTCCTGTCACCTAGGCACTGTCTTTTAATTCTTCTATCATCACTTGCTGTTGTGCACCTTTTTCTGCCTTTACCAGTCTGGTTTTGTAATGACTGAGTCTCCTTATACTTCTTCAAAAATTTAGAAATGCCACCTTTAGTTAAGTTTCCCCCAATATTTCTTCTAATTTCTTCATAACTGTAGCCTTGTTCACTTAATATTACTATTTTACATCGCTTCCTAGGTGACCAGTCAACTCTTTGCGCCATTTCTTTAATTTTATTACGTTTTACAAGCACACTAAATCAAAGAGCACAAAAAAAAAACAACCAACTTGATAGCAATTACAGAACACACTGATAAATGTCCTGTAACCTGTTGGCTCATTGCCAAAACAAGAGAAAACATGATTGGCTCATTGCCAAAACAAGATGACACCTGATTGGCTCTGTAAACACTCATGCTCATTGGCCACATTCAAATGAAGGAAAGCTACTTCATATAAATGTAAGCAAGCTGTGCTTCTTTTTTCTGGTTATTTGGCTATAACTTTTGATAGAATACAGATAATTGAACAAATGTTATTGCATTACAATCTTTATTAAATTACCTTTCTAATGATATATAATTTTATAGTATTGGTACAAAAAAAAGTGGTGTTATTAGCCATCAAACCTCTAAAATAAACTTTTTTCAAAAGGTTTCCACAATTTTGTCCACTACTGTATATTCCTTTTTTAACGCATTTTCATTAATAGTGAATTATATTTTAATTAACCATATTACTCTTTTTCTCACGGATTAACTGTGATATTGATCTTTTGGGCAATGCTACTGGAAGGGAGTTATTTTCTGATTTAATTATCTCCCCCAATTGTTTTAACACCATTTCTGAACCAACTAGAGTGACTCCCACCACTTATACTCTACTTGATATATGCGTGACCAATGGAACATGTCTCCATTCCGGTACAATCGACTTTGAATTCAGTGATCATCTGCAATATTTGCCCAGTTTTCACCTACTCGTAGTATTCCTATTATTTATAATAAAACCATAACAAAAACCTTGGTAAGGTTTTTTTTTCTGATTCTGGCATGACATCATTTGTAGATGCTTTGGCGCTGATTGGACGGAGCTGCTGAATATTACTGATCCAATTCAATCTTGCTCTTTATTTCTTGAGACGTTTATGAGACTTTACAATGAATTCTGTCCTAAAGTTGAATGGTGTCCTTCTAAAAAATTAAGAAAACCCTGGGTAACATATCATTTTTATCGGGCGATAAAAAAGAAAATTTGTTTATTTCTAAATTTCTTAAAACTAAACGAAGTAATGAATGGAGTACATTTCATTGTTTTCGAAATCAATTAAATACAAATTTACGAATGGCCAAAAAAAAATTATTATTTTCATAAATTTCAGCTTAGTAACTCTAGACAAATTTGGAGCATTCTTGGTAAAACTAAACTTGGGCCTCCGGATAAAATTATCGTTAATAATATTATCTTCACTGACTCCTATAATGTGGCTTCTACTTTTAATAATTACATGATTGAAGCTCCTGAAATACTACGTTCTAAACTTAGACCACAATTGTCCTATTTGCATTCTTCCAACAATTGCAACGACATATTTTACCGCACCTCAGTGACTTCTTCAGAAGTATTTCTGACTTTATCAACTATTGATAAAAATAAGGGTCCCGGCTGTGATGACATTTGTCCTTGTACCGTACTACCAGCTGCACAGGTTTTGGTACTGCCTCTTACCCATATATTTAATAATATTTTTGTGTCTGGTTTGGTACCTCCTTCATTTAAAAGGCCGGTAAAGTAATTATGATTTACAAAAAAGGAAATAAAACTGACCCTGCAAATTATCGCCCAATAACAATTCTTAATGTAATAGCTAAAGTTCTTGAGAGGTTACTTTATATACTGGGTTAAATTCTATTATCTCTAGGAATAATTTGTTTAATAAAAATCAATATGTCTTTCATAAGGGAAAATCTACTGAACGAGCACTTTTAGCGATCTCTAATATAATACATATCAATCTTGATAGTCATAATCATGTCCTTGGTATATTTTGCGATCTTTCACAGGCCTTTGATACTCTTAACCATGAAATCCTTTTGCAAAGGATGTATGACTTGGGTTTTCGTGGTGTTTCACATACGCTCTTTTTAAGAATCTTATTACTCAACGTAGACAATTTGACCAGATAAATAATATCGCGTCTGCTATGTGCAAGACTAAGTATGATGTTCCACAGGGTTCTATTCTTGGCCCTCTTTTATTTATTATTTACATTAACAATATTTTTCAAATCGAGACCCGAGCTCAACTTGTTGCATATGCTGACGACACCAGTATTTTTTATGTACATCATGATGTTGACGAACTCATGTTATTGGCCAATGCCGACATCGCCGCTTTCAGAACGTGGTTCAGTGATGTTGAATTAACACTAAATCTCACCAAAACTAAAGCTACGCTTTTCACAATGACTCATCAAATACCTCGACCTTTAAATTAACTTTTGATTAATGATGTTACAATTCCATTGGTTGACGAGTTTAAGTTACTTGGAGTTGTTTTTCACTTTTCCATGAAATGGAACAAACATATAGGAATGATTTCACTGTCCATTAGTAGGCTTACGGGAGCGCTTGTCCTCTTTTCACATGTTCTTCCTCGTAGAGTGCTTCTTTTATTATATACGCCGGTGTTTTTTCACATATTAACTATTGTAATCTGGTCTGGGGACATATTACACAGTATAATGTTAATATACTCGGGATTCTACAAAAAAGATTCTTCAGATTTAGCTTTTTACTACCGGAGGTTCATGTCTTCTTTTATTAATGATTAATAATATCCGGACAATTCTCAATATTTATAATTTTAATTTGGCTCTAGCAATGCATGATAGAATCTATACAAAAAATTATACTGATATGGTAACTTTGAGTGATATGGTCACTTTGATATGGTAACTTTGTCTCCCATTCATATAATACACAATTTAGAAATTTTCTTTTACCTTGCCGCTCCCGCACGCAGCTTATATTTCATAGTAATATTAACTCTACCGGTCATAGATTGTGGAACAATCTTCTTACTGAAATCAAATCATTCTTGCGCAGATCTATTTTTAAGAGGGCTTTGAAGGAATGGTTTCTTGCTACCCAGGTGTTTAGTTAGCGTCCAGGGCTCTTGTTTATTACTTGATTTCGTCAGGTATTGCTTTAATGGCGCTAATGCTTTTGTTCATTTGCATTTGGTTTTATTATTTATTTAATATTTGTGTTTGTATCTCGTAATATCCAACGACTTATTATGTATTGTAGTATTCATTGAGACAATTGTCCTAACATTATTTTTGCATGCTTATTGTGTTACCTATATCTAGTGTTTCATCTAAAGCGAAATAGAAGGGCGCAACGCCCTGCCGAACCTATTAGCACCCTGCCCTTCAACTTGTTCACCCTTGTGCCCATATGTCCCATCTAGCCCTCAGAAAATAACACATCATCCGTCCCCGATGATAATTCAAATTCCCACGTTAGAATCCAAAACGCGTGACGAAATTTGTTGATTTATAAAAATTTTGTACTCCAGCATTTCATTTCCGTAATAACACTGATGGTTTCGGCAAAACAAGATTGCTGACGAATATTTGTAAACAAAGCACTGTTGCCAGGTTTGCAGACTTTCAACCACGGACTACTCCGATAAACGTTAGCGGTTCCACCTATTTTTGAGATCAAATTTTTGTTAAAATCAATTTGTTTGTCTTTAAGCACTAAATTAAGCATGTTTTACATCCCTATTTTATTACTCTTACTTGTCATATAGTATAGGACAGAGGTTTTCTAACTTTCCTGGACTGCGGACCCCTTTTAGAGATAACTCGCCCCCTCGGACCCCCAAGAATTAACTCAAAGTTTAAAGCCCGGAATTTGCATCATACATATTTATTTCTAGTGTTTCATCACTAATTTTCACCATTTAAGGAAGGAATTTTTCGTCCCCTCATAATTTATTCTTAGCATTAAAGAGCAAATGCTCTTGTTTCAGTATTTTTCCAAACCTTTGTGGAACACTGAGAAGGCCTTGCGGAACCCCAGGGGTCCACGGACCTCAAGAACCACTGGTATAGGATATTTGAATAAATGAAATATTATAGGATATTGTTTAACTAAATTTTATAGTTATATTAATTTAATTATTATTTTGTATGAAGTTGAGATTTTTTAATCTTGCCATCTGGCAACATTGACATTAGATTGCAATCACGCACACCTTCCGCTCGCCTTTCACATATACTTAACTCGGAAAAAAAAAAAAAAAATCCTCCAAAAAATGGTTACCTGCAAACAAAAACTAAAAAATTTAAAGAAAGCAACTATAGGAACTAAACAAATTAAGACGTTGTTTAAAGGAATTGGTAGTAGTAAAGCTGACGTCACCACGGATATTCGTCATATGAGTATTTGTGTATTTAGAGTGCGAAAAAATGGCCTTTTGCTAGGCCATGCGCCCTGCCCTAATTTTTTCCAGATGAAACACTACTATATCTAATATGCGGTACTCTCTATCGCTCTTACCGCAAGTGAGCGCGATAGAGAGTTCTCTATCTAATATACAGTACTCTCTATCATTGGCGCAGTATAGTCCAGATGCTCTTGCGTCATAAAACATCCAAACAAACAAACTCACTATCGCGCTTACCGCAAGTGAGCACGATAGAGAGTTCTATATCTAATATACAGTATTCTCTATCGCGCTTATTTGCGGTATTGTGTTTTGTCGGTAACGGCGGGCTCGTCAGGCCATATTCTTTTTTGGCAACTTTTCAGCTGTCTCCCTTCTTTTGCACTACTATGTACTTAAGGAAAATAAATGAATAAATGAAATGAAATGCATTAAAATAATGCGATTTTTTATTTACTTATTTTTTTATCCATTTGAATTTATTTTGCTTTCGTTATTTTAATTTCACTCGTCTTGTTTCTTTTTTTCTTTTTTCTTTTTCCATTTTGGACGTCGACTAATAATCGATTTTGGTATTTGATTATTATATAATTTATTAATTAATATAAATTAACCGGTTAATGTTAAATTGATTAGAATTCTATTTATTACGTTATTATTTATGCTTATGTGTTATATTTTATATTATATTACTTTAATATATGT
>QLNU02014176.1:10940082-11022761 GCA_006491805.2 Dysdera silvatica
ATTAAGAGAATTAATTGAAAGAACACATGAATATGAACTTCCATTGTGTGTTGCATTTATTGACTATGAGAAGGCCTTTGACTCTATTAAAACATCAGCAGTCATCAACTCTTTAAGATCAACAGACATTGAGGATGTGTACATTGACATGGTGAAACGTGTGTATAAAAATGCAAGTGCAAAATTTCGGTTACATAAAGATACCAAAACTATCAAACTTGGCAAAGGGGTGAGGCAGGGAGATACCATTTCTCCAAAACTTTTTACTTCAGCTTTACAGATGATTTTTCAGCAGATAAATTGGAATAACAAGGGAATAAAAATAAATGGTGAATATTTAAATCATTTGCGGTTTGCTGATGACATTGTTATTTTTTCAACGAACCCATTAGAACTCCAAGACATGGTACAGGAGCTCTCAACTAGAAGTAAAGAAGTTGGACTCAAGATGAACCTACAAAAAACTAAGATCATGTTCAATAATTTCGTAGAGGAAACAAAAATACAAGTTGACAACATTGAGCTAGAAATTGCTGATTCATATATTTACCTTGGCCAGCTGATTTCAATGGATGGCAACATTATGAAAGAACTCAACAGACGTATTAAACTTGGCTGGAGTGCATTTGGAAGAAACAGTTTTATCCTGAAGGGGAAATTGCCTTTGTGTCTAAAAAGAAAGGTCTTCAACCAGTGTGTATTGCCAGTCCTCTCTTATGGATCAGAGACATGGAGTCTAACAGTTGGAGCAATACGAAAGTTACAGACAACGCAAAGGAGCATGGAGAGGTGCATGCTTGGAATAACTAGGAGAGATCGAAAAAGAAACACTTGGGTGAGAGAGCAAACTAGAGTAGAGGACATCATTGTTAAAGTAAAAGGGCTGAAATGGCGATGGGCTGGGCATATTGCAAGAAGAACTGATCAACGATGGACAACAGAAATTCTGAACTGGATTCCAAGAGACCACCGAAGACCTAGAAAACGTCCTCAAACTAGATGGGTGGATGAAATAAGAAAACAGGTTGGGGTGACGTGGAAGCGAATTGCTCAGGATAGACTTGTGTGGAAAGCATTTGGAGAGACCTTCATCCAGCAGTGGATAGATAATGGTTGAATATGATGATGATGATATATATATATTATATTTTTTTTTTAATTTTTTAATTTTTTTTAATCCCCGAAACCTAACCTGGCAACTATTTTTGCCATCACTACTCAATGTGCGTAAAAGATTGTAGTTTTTGTTATCACTTCATTGAGACGAATATGACATATATTTTTATTTTGATTGTTTAAAATTGGTTTTAGTAGTTCTGTTTCCATGGTTCTTCACCATGTAATTACTGGCTCCAAATTCTTTTTCTATCTTTTTAGCAGACCAGCTCTTAGGTAAAGCAGTTAAAATTTGTACTTGTAAACTTCTGTTCTCAGTGTTCTTGAATTTTTCTTTTAACTGAGAAATTACCTCCATTTCAGCTGAATCATAAGGTGAATCACTGTCAGGAATATTCATGACCTTTCGTTTTAAAGCTTTGCTTATTTTTTTTTTTTAGTTTAGCTCTTGGGTATTTCATTTCAGAAAGTCTTTTCTTTTTTATTGGTGTTTCCTAAATATTTTTCAAGCTTTCATTTAAATGAGATATTGCTGTTTCTCCTTTATAATCGGAAGTATATGATGTCTGATCACCACATTTGGCAACTATCTCGTGTTTCTTAGCAGAAGCTCCACTTGTGCCTGCTATAGCAACTGGAGCGTCATCCTCACTTTCTGAACTTTTTATTAACTGCAGCTTCTTCGGACATTTATCACAAATCATATTTCTCCCTCTCAAAATGGAATTTTTTTTTACTATCCAAGGAAGAACATTCTTTAAATTGTTCTCACATTTGAATGACCTGGTTCACTGAATGGGTTGCAACACACACACTGGCTATTCCAATTTCTTGCAGCTCAGAAGCCTCCATCCTTTAAACAATTTCCCTCAAGATTACCAGAATAAAGCATATAACTGAAATGCCAAAAACCGAATATCAAAGTCTGTAGTCTACAAAATCTGAACTATTTTAACTGAGCTCTAAGCATTACTTGCTCTTCTCTTCTCCTTAAGGATTTGAGTACCAAGCTCCTCCCTTCTTGACATGTGACTAGTGAATAACTTCAATGACCAAACCCACATGGCCAGCCATCTGTTAACTGAGGAATTGACGTGAAACATCTATAATTGCTTTAGTTGAAGTGTTGGTGAGTGGAAATAACAAGATTAAATAGAGATTTGCTTTCCCCTGTTCTCCAGAAAATTCTATTGAAATGTCCATCCTACTACATACCCCCCCTCCCCTCGGAGAATGTTCTACTTATGTGAAATGGGTCAATAAATAATATCAGTAAAAAAAATTTAAAACACGTTTTAACAAAATATGTTTAGAACTCTATTGCAGCCAAAAATCTATTTGCCAAGATCTGTAAATAATTGTTTTTTAAAGAAATGTGCATTCTAGGTCAGTTTTGGAATAAAAATGTAATTTCTAATTTAATATTGAAGTATTGCATGGCGGTCCCAGAATGAGAGTTACAGATATTGTAGAAAATAAATGGAAGAATAACATATAATTTTCTAAAAATATTAAAATACCCATAATGGCAGAAAATAAGCTCATTGAACAATTTTTGAATAAAAAAGGATACAAGCACAGTACATTTAAATTAATTACTCGGTATCCCATGGCGGTCCCAGAATGAGATTCTCAGATATGATAGAAAATAAATGAAACAATAACGCATGTTTGTTTTTGTTTTTTTTAAATAAAATACCCTTTTTCGAGATATGCAAGGTCAAAGGTCAAATGCATTGACTTCGAAAATAAAAATTTGAAATATATATTCATATGGCATATTACAAGAAAGCCCACGTTATGTACTTTCTAAAGATACCAAAATTAAGACCACATTAATTAGGACCGAAATTATGGGAAAATTTGTCATACAAGAAATGCTCAAATTTGAACTGTCGACCCATTTCAAAGTTCTGTATTTCAGAAACTAATAGCCATGGGGACTGATTATAGGGCACTTATTCATTTCTCTGCAAATAAAACAAATGAGCCAAATTTCATAAAAATCTGAAATGGTCGGGTTGTGAGCTCGGGTGATTTAACGTGGAGTGACCCAGTAAATATGTTGAAAAACAAACTCATAAATTGAAACATAAACATTAAACAATATTAACTTATATTGAAGCATTATTCCTTTTTGGTATATAATAAATCAAATTCAATTTTATTGAAATAAATTTTAATTTTAGCAAAAAATAAAAGCCCATCGAACACTTATATTTAAATGGAAAGCATGACGTCTAGCTTTCTTCTCGGCAAAACATCTGATTATATCATCGTATATGGATTTTGTTATATCAGACTCAATAAATAAAATTTTGCCGTCCTAGCCTATTGGGAAATACGACATTGCTCTTAGCTATCGTCTTCTCTATGTTATTAGAAGAGGAGAAAAGTTCAAAACTGTACATATACTATAGCAAACATTTTATTAAAAAAATTGGTTGGCTGTGATTGCAGATTCTATTAAAGTCAGGGCCAGATTATGGTAAGGGCTCGCGGGGCCTGTGCCCGGGCCCCATGAAAAGAGAGGGGCCCCAAAACATTTGAATTGACAATTGTACTTAATGTCATAAAATAGTAAATTAATGCAAACAAAAAAAGCATTTTTTTTCCCTTCATATTTACAATTCGAAACGAATCTAGCGAAATCATAGCTAGTATCCACAATTACAGCAATAATAACTACAACTTGGTCATTCCATGTCAAATCAACGCAGAAAAGTACAGTTTACAACCGAACATTCTCTGATTTCTTTAAAAATTGGCAGAACTCTTGTACATTATGACTTATAACTACCTGACAAATTTTAGTTTTTTATCTGCTTTTTCCCCCAAAGTTATAAATTTTTAAACTTTAAAAAAAGCTGATTTGTTTGTTTGTTTTTTGGTTTTACGGCTCAAAGACTACAGTGGTCATGCTGCGCCGGGACCTACAGTTTTCCGAGGAATCCGAACCTCTTAAGGCCTGGGGAACCAAACCCCGGACTACAGTGAGCAGTGCGAAAAAAAATCTGAAAAAAATGCATAGCCCAGCAACATAAGATATTATGTATCTCCTCTTCTAATTAGGCTACTGAGATGAAAGAGGCCTCGTTTTGAAGCTCTTGATGTGAGGTTTTTGGAGAGGTGTAACATGAATATAGAACTTAAGGTCAAAGGTCAAAGGTCACATGACCTTGACCTTTGACCTTCAATAAGTCAAAACGTGTACCTATTGTTTTGCATGATTTTTTTTACATTTTAATGGTCAACTACTTACTTGATTGCCAATTTTCAAGTTGGAATTCTTATTCAATTTTAATTTATTAATTTTTATGCATAAACAATATGAATCAATGAACATGGAGAAGTTCTTTGGCATGTTTAAACTAGAGAATGAAATATGGTATATATATATTGATTTTCACTAATTTTTTTAATAATTAAGTACTTACATAAAATTTAACAGAATAACTTTCATTAAATGAAATGAAAATACTACTTTCATTAATAAATTGCTTCTTAAGTAAAATGTTAAAGAAATGGAAAACACAGATGTTTAAAAATTGAATTTTTCCTTTCTCAAAATGGTCTTAAAAATTAAGATATATATATATGACTAAACTACATCATGCAATAATGAAACTAATTATCTGATGATGTGGTGTAAATAACAGTGGCAGTGGAGGAATTACAAAGTATTGTGCGTTCGCGCAGACCTGACGCCTGATACCGTTAGCAGACGGGTTAGTCCATTGCAGTTTAGGGAAGGGCGTCTTGCCGAAACTGGTTTTTCGCGCGGGAAAAACCAGTTCCTCCAAGACGGCCTTCCCTAAACTGCAATGGACTAACCCGTCTGCTAACGGTATCACGCGCCAACTGAGCGCTAATGCACAGTATACTGTTACGGGGTTAGTGTTTATATGTATTATTAAAATTATAACGCAGTTTTACTTTAGTTTTACAAGCAGTTTTAAATTAATAATGTTCTAGACTTTCCAAAATTTGCAAATCTCATATCAAAATATATTATCCCTAGTTGTTATAAAAACTTCCAGTTATACAATATATATATATATATATATATATATATGGGAAATAGTAGATAATGTAAATATAAATGAAAATGTAGAAAATCAAGCAAGTAAATGAAAATTATTAATACGTAGGTGCAAATATATGAGCAATACCAATATTCACACAGCCACATCTGCATACTATATAAAATGAAATAAAATAATAAAGGCCTATGCACTAAAATGTGCTTATACAGGATTCCAGGCCCCATCGCCTCCATACATAAGCGCATATACAATATAGGTGTAAATGTATATATAGGTGTAAATGTATGTACATCATACCACAATTACAAAATATACATTCATGTGTAGTGAAAGTATAAATGAATAGACAAGTTTATGACAAGTAGTCACTCTGTATAGCACACTGCAATTAATAATGACGGGCTAGTGACGAAAGTGAAAAATTGAAATTATATGACAATATATTGCATCTATGCATGCATGTACAATCTTTTTCAAGGGAACAGTTATACACGCATGCCGGACACAATATATAAGATCTGCAAGACAATGTTTCTGAAACGCCAATAAACCGTTCGACTAAAACCCCGAAAAACACTGTCAAACGGCTCAAAGGCATTCTGCTCCCGACATCACCCTACAGATCATTGCTGTTAACAAGAAATATTCAAATATATAAAAATGTAATAAACTATACATGTACTTACAAGGATACGTTGGGCCTAGCTCTTCGAGTTCATGACCTTACACTTTGGCATTTTGAAAGAGAGAGGGGGGCAGAGGGTGTTATTGGCAGAATCATTTAGTAATGGTGACAGTTTGGTGCCAAACAACAGGGAGGCTAAAGAATTAGCTGTAGCAGAAGTTAAAAGGGGTGAGGAAAGTAGCTAAAAGGAAAAATGAAGATAAAAGGGGAAGAAGTTATGAAAATGTAAATGAAAATTATTAGCCAAATATATGGCGCAACTTTATATTAAAATTTTTTCTACGTTTAAGGTTAGCGAGGATAACTTTAAGGTAGCGTAAGCAGAAATTTATGGGGAAATTGTTGTTTTTTAATGAAGTAAAGAAACATATGAGACTGTTGGTAGTATCGTTAATATTGTTACATATTTTGGAAATGCGAACACAATGTGTAATCAAAATATTTCGTTGAACACCTATAGAGATATTGCTGTTCCATTTAGTGAGGAAGTTCACCTTGAAATTAAAACAACTACGTTTATCAAATATGGTGCAATTGACGTGGTCTTTAATAATGGTAATATTCAAATCGAGGAAGTTTGAAGTTTGCTTTGGTGCTGTCCTCTGACGTCTTTTTCGGTATAAGCTCTTCGGGATATGTATCAAGGTGTTTAGCACTGAAACTGTGGTTATCGAAAGTTATGATGTCATCTATGTATCTAAATACATTACACAAAACAACACTATTATTTTTTTCATAATGGTGTAGGAATAAATCCGCTAAAATAGAAGAGAAGTTACTTCCTTGTGGAATACCGCATATTTGTTTGTAGATGTGCTTGCCATCAGAAATGTAGTTATTGAAAATGCAGAAGTTTACAATGTTGTTCCAATGATTTTCATCAATGTTCAGGTGGTGCGAGAAATTATTATAATATTCGTTGAGGACGTATTTTAACTTTTCCAAGGGAATACTGGTGAAAAGGTTTTCAAAATCGTATGTGTTAATTACGGAAATATTGTTGTTGTTGTTAATATAGTTGATGACAGGTGTATTGTTCTTGATAAATATGGTGTTTTCTTTATTCTTATGGATTTCTTGTAATATTTTTCTTAGTAGTTGAAAGAAGGTGCTATTGGCGTAAATATATATATATATATTTTTTTTTTTCCCCACCCACGTCTATGTAGCTCAATCTAGAGCTTTTTGTTTTTGAAGAAAAAGAGGCGCTGTCCTCATCTTAGATTCGAAATAGGGTCCCCGCGGTGTCTTGACCTACTAGATGAATGAGGACAAGAACAAACGCATTTTTCTCCGTATATTAGGATGTAAGATATTATTACCCTTCACAGGGATAACACAATTGCCAAATAATGGTCAACACAGAAAAGCCTCCGGGGCGAGATTTTTGTGAGTTTTTCGTGGGGGAATTTATTATACAATAATTTTTGCCACCCACGTACATATAGCTCAAACTAGAGCTTTTTATTTATAGTTGGAGAAAAAGAGGCGCCGTCCTCATCTTGGACTCGAACCAGGGTCCCCGCGTTTAGCCCGCGGTGTCTTGACCTACGATGTAACGTATTGCAGAAAGTGGATGTAAATACTGCAACAGGAAGAACTTACACAATTTCTGCAGAGGACACTGTATCAACTGAAATGAAGATGCTCAAAAGAAAAAATTAATAGTTCCATGTCATTTTACTGAAAATTTTAGTAAGTATTTTGCTTAGGTTAATTATTATAAATGATTAAGAATGTAATTTTAAATCACTGTTCTTATATTTATAACCTCCATAAGGGAGCAATGAAAAGAAATGAGTTAAATTATCTTATTGGTGGTTATTATTTTAATGTATAAAAATCAATAACTTAACATCTCATTCGAGTTCCAGCTTGAAAATTGGCATTGAACTAAGTAAGTAGTTGACCAAAAAAATATAAAAAAATCATGCAAAACAAAAGGGACATGTTTTGAGATATCGGAGGACAAAGGTCAAAGTCACATAACCTTGACCTTCAGTGTCATGATCATGTTACCCCTCCCCGAAAACCTCACATCAAGAGCTTCAAAATGAGCCCTCATCCAGCTCAGTAGCACAATTAGAAGAAGAGTTACATGCTGTTTACGTTGTGCGGCAATGCAATTTTTTCATCCATTTTTGGAAGTTTAAAAACCCATAACTTTGGGAAAAAAATCGGTAAAAATCTGAAATTTGACAGATAAATGTAAGTCATGGTGTGAAACAGTTCTGTCAATTTTGAAAGAAATCGGATAATATCGGGTTGTGAGCCATATTGAGTTGACACGGAACCCAACTGCAGCTTTGAGAATAACTAAACTTAGCTCTTTTTCGTTGTTGCTGGTTTTGCAATTTCACTGCTTAATTGTGTTGTAATTTGGCTACTTTTCATCATAAATGGCTTTAAAATTTTGGAGATTATATGTTCTTATAGTGTTTTTTTTATCTTTGTTGCATATTTTTCTGCAACCAATTTTATTTTTCGTCTGTTTATATCTCGATAAAACCGTAGCATTGTATTTTTTTCAAATGATTACGAATGCCATAGGTGTGAGTCACAGTGTTTCCAGAAACACGAAATTTGTGCGCCGATGCCACACACTATCTTCTACTTTTACCAAAACTTTCAAAACTTCTGCTATGAAAGTGCACTCTTTGACATTCAACATTGACGTGAAAGTGGGATCAAAAAGCATATTCTTGCCTGCATTTTTAAATGGAAATAAAGCTGCATATATTTTTTATATTTAAATTCAATCTTTATATGCATTTGGGGGGCACCAATGCAAGTTGGGCCGTAGTAGCCATAGTCGGCCTCTGATTACAGTACTCCCGTCGTGTCTTTCATTTCCTTTGTACGCTCTAAATAAGTTGGTTTTACTTGTCGAACGTTGTGAGCTCAATCTGGTGCTTATCAAGGAAAAGGACTTACAGTTTTCGAGGAATCCAAACCCCGACAATTTCACCTTGGAAATAGAACCCAGTACTACAGAATAGTACTTGTTGTTTTGTATGCAACCGAAATTTAATTGGAAAAGTTAGCCGCAATAAACAGAATAGTAGGCAAACGCCTTTCCTCTGTCACAATGGCACCTATTCGTACCTTCATTTCGTTCGTCTGTTATTTCTGGTTATGTCCCAACGGGCTGTTTTTACCTCGCAAGCCTTATGAATCCAATTAGAGAGTTACCGTGAGCAGGGACTTCCAACTTTTCATAGAATCCAAACCTCTATCACTGAGAGAATCACATCCGGAACTACAGAAAATGGTATCCAATGTTCAATAAGTCAACCAACCATAAAAGAATGTGGACACACAAAGAGATTTTAAATTATTCCGATTGAGTAGCTAACTGGCAACAGCTTCCTCTAATCCCACATAATATAATCATGGTATAAATTAATACTACACAGCTGATGCCGAAACGGAATACAACAACTTTTCTAATAGAAACAATACGATTAATCGCCCTCCGGCCTTTGTTATTGAATACCACAAGGGGGAGGGGATTTGGGAGGGGAAGTGGCGGGTGTTAATGAGCGCCCATTGTCTTTTAATCTAGGGAGTAACTTCAATGGCTTCCCTCAGAAGCTTGGCATTCGAGATAGCTGAATACGGAATTGTTCTTCGATCCATAATCTATTCGTTTCCTTTGTAAGACAGAGAGAGAAAAAGAAAGAAAGAAAGAAGCAGCCATTTGTCTCAAAGGAAAGGAGAAAACCATTTTTTTCTTCACTTAAAGAGTATTTTCACACACAAGAGCGTTTTTTTCCATTTAAGTATATGGCAACAAAATGTTATGCAAAAGGTATTGTTTTTAATTATATTACTGAAAAACTCGTTAATGGTTGCATGTCCTTATATAAACGATACATTCTCAACAAATCCCGAATATATTACATCTGTTGAAATAGAGTCATCTTAATGCATTCGTGTGGGGGGATAAACAAATTTTTAAATTTCCAAATTTTTATAGGAAGGAAAATATATAATAAACAAACTTTGCCAATTTGGGGCTTCCTATTTAGTTCAGGTACCGTTAGCAAACGCGTTAAGACGCCATTACATTGCAATACAACACTTGCATTTACAATAGATTGCGATACAAGGGCTTTATAGAACTCGTGTTCATTATTCACGTTTATTCATTGCATTATTTATTCACGTTCATTCACCACCCCGGCCACCCAGGCTTGACTAAAGGTCTGGGACAGACCTATACCCAGCAACGGAGAGGTAATGTGTGAATATGGTTATAATCATTATTATTAAAATTATTTTGAATTTGCATACAGTAGCGTCGCAATTACAAAATTATTGTGGGGACAGCTCAAGTAGTTTCAAAGACGATCATGTGATGCGGTCTTAGAAAAAATAATTCACTTTGATAGCCAATGGGGGGCTGTTTCGAAAGCCCCTTCGTTGGCCACTTCTTGCAGGCCCCTTGAAAGTGATCAAAGAGTATGTTTACATTTATTAATATAAAAATAAATAAATTCGAAAAATCAAAGTCGATGTATCAAATTCTCTGACGTAAATGAAATGAGCCTGCAGGTATGGCTTTCTAAAATAACAAATGAGGTTTCAACCCATCTTCATTTTAAATTCATGTGTTGCGTCATTCTGCAAACAGAAACTGAATATGTTTCTCTGTCTTTTCAAGAACTCAATTTCACGCTTTCAGCGAGGCATCATGTCGATTTCTGATGCAGTATACGACCGTGGAAATCGATTCCAAGGTTAATAGAACATACCGTAGGCAACGGTACGACCGACTTTTACGAAACCTGACGCAAGTACCAATCATAACTTAATACCTGGCTTAGCCGCGAAAAATTAGCTTGGGAACCTTAGATTACAGGAAGCAAAATTAAGGATTAAAGTTTCTGCTTGTGTAACATGAGCTATGGTTAAAATGGGGTCAATGACATGGTTCTATAATACGGCAATTCTTAATTGGTAATGCGCTAGAAAAATGGGCAAAATAGCTAGGAAGGAAAAGAAAAATAGCTATACTTTAGCTTTTGGCTCAAAGGCTTAGTATCGATAACAGGTGCTCAGGCATTTTAATCATATCCTGTCCAAAATTTCGATTGTTATTTTGATATGTTATTTAAATAAGCTCAATCTGTTCGGAAAAAACTCACAAAATTGAAAAACAAAAACACAGAGACCTAATTTTGATAATTTAAGGAAATGAAAGAAAATTCCCACAAATTGGAATCACTGACTTGCATAAGAATTTTCGGAATGGGAAAAAAATCACATTGTCTCAAAATTAGGCAAAAATATTCGATATTAAAGAAAACAACTTCAAACATTTAATATTCATATATTATTAATTTTATATAAACTGCATTCAAATCCGATCACAGGATTCCAAGAGGGTGTGGGGGTGGGGGGCGGTATTTTTCTAAATATGAGGTGGGAGGAGGTTGAAACTATTTTTTTTAAAGAATTTGTAATGATACTATTCAAATATTGGGGACTAATCCCCTTGCACACGACTTTGATTACGTTAATAAAAGAAAATTAATAATTAACTCTTCATAATTTCAGTTTATTTATTCCTACATCACTTATTTTGACAAATACTTACATACAAAGACATCCGTCTTTATCCATACCGTTTTAAGGAAATTTTTTTCCAGTAAAAACTGATTTTTCAAACAGAACCTTGGAAATTTACTTAAAAATCGAAGGAACCATACATGGACCCAGAAGGACTGAAAATGACCGCTTCATATATTATAATATCATATATTATGTAATATTATATATTATGTAATATCGTATATTGTGTAATATCGTATATTGTGTAATATCGTATATTATGTAATATCGTATACCATATATTATGTAATATCGTATACCATATATTATGTAATATCGTATACCATATATTATGTAATATCGTATATCATATATTATGCGATATCGTATATCATATATTATGCGATATCGTATATCATATATTATGCGATACCGTATATCATTTATTATGCAATACCGTATATCATTTATTATGCAATACCGTATATCATTTATTATGCAATACCGTATATCATTTATTATGCAATCAATAGATCGTATATCATTTATTATGTAACATCGTATATCATATATTATGTATTATCATATATTATGTATTATCATATATTATGTATTATCATATATTATGTAATAGCATATATTATGTAATAAACATCATTTTCATATCGCACAAGATTCCCAGTAACGCACTAATTGCACTAATCAGCGCTATCCTAATGAGTGGGCCAATAAAGCTAGAATCCCAACTTGGCAAAGTCTGTTTAAAAGTTAATGCAACAACGGACCCAAAAAACCATCGAATCCAGGGGGCCACCGTACGAATATTAAATGGCCTTTGTACTAATTGCAGCCTGCTTGTAATATAAGCCAATTACCTTCAGATCAAATAATTACAATGAATCTTATTAATAAGTAAAAATATTAATACAACTATTAAATAATAATCTTCACGGTTATGTTTCTATCTTCGTTACAAAGGACAGCCTCAGTAAGATAAGAAGACTACACAACCACGAACACACCCGAAAAAGTAAGTGTTGTTAAAATGACGTGGTGCTACGCGGAAGAATACAGATAGCATACAAACCATAGTCCAAAACAATTGATCTCTCTCATTACTCTCTCTCCAGACTATTAAACTGTCAATCTGCGATTTGAATTGTAGAAAACAATCCGCGGGAACCGATAAAAGCCGAAGGCAGATAACATCAAATTGCCCGCAAGCATTCGTCCATTGACAAGGGAACAGACCGAGAAACTGACCTAAAGTTATAATGGTTGGGACTAGACGTGTTATTGGTTGAGGACAATTGTCGATTACAGCTGCCATTTCTGTGAAGATTGATACATTATTCAACGAACCGGAAAAGAAAAATATTTAAATATCATACTCATTCTCAAGAGCTGATTATTGATAAGCGAGAGAGAGAGAAAGGAGAACTATCAGACATCTATAAAAGTTTCCCAAGCATCTGTAACAAGTTCCAACTGGTGCGTGATTGCTCTTACGAAAAACGCATGGGAAAGTTGGCAGAAGGCAGTGACACTGTATTCTCAGTAGGGCGAGGTGGAGGGGGGGAGGTGACAAAGCCTGTAATTAAACCAATAAGAAAAATGCTCGAAAAACTTTTGCTGTACTACAAGGCTGTGTGACGAGCTGGAGGTAGTCCTAACGGGTACATTTTCAAACGACAAGAACAAACATTACATGGACAGATCGAACTTCTGCGCAATCGAAAAATCAAAAACAAAAGGGAAAAAAAATCGGTATATGATCACTCCTCACTGATGCAACAAGCCTGTTCTTCTAGAAGACAGAAAAACTTGAACCAAAAAGAGTAAAAGCACAAAACTGGGATGACGAGAATGAAAAGAAAAATGATGAAGGTAAACGCATCCGACGGATAGAGAGACGAATCAAAAAATTTTCGGCCTTCGAATACACAGAAGCACCTGAGCTTTTTTGCACATTTGTCCTTTGTTTTCTTGTATACAACTGTTCTTTGCTAACCTGTTAACAATTTCCAAGGATCTTTGGTGGCAAACAAACTAATATTTTCTAACGATTCCCGATGTTCGTAAATCACTAGATGACGAATTATTTCGCAAGTTAATTTCCGTTTATTTCAGCAAGTTAATTCTCATTTTGTTACCACAAGGAAATTGTCATTTATGTCAACAGGTTGATTCTTATTTACTTCGACAAGTTAATTTTCTTTTTATCGCTCGTACACCATGCATGTGATATCTCACATAAAAATACATCATTTTATAATTATTTTTTTTATAGGTCACTAAAACATCATATATATTATAGGGACTACAGAACTCCCAGATGGTAAATGTGCATATTTTAACTATAGTGATAGGGGAGTTGTAAAAGTATAGTGAAAAATAAAGTAGGGCATAAAATTTAATATAAGTACAGTAGGATACCGTTATAAAGAACCCGCATTTAGCGAGCTCCCCGATATAACGAGGAAAATACGGATTTTGTTTGGTATTGCTCCAAGGCATCCGTCGGCGTTTGTTTGGTTGCTGTTTGTTGTACTGAAGATGGGACAGGAACCTGATTGCAGACAATTTCTCAGAAGGTTGTTGATGGTGATGAACGCTATTGAGTAAACGACGAAATTGAGTTGACGAGTCGACAACGAAATTGAAAAGCGACCTGCAGCTTTCGTTATGTATGAGGAGATTAGAAACAACTGACATGCGCTGCATGCTTCGTAACAGTGAATACGATGTCCCAACAACATGACATAGCCGAATCGGTAGCCTGGAGGGCCATCGGTCGCTTAAAGGCGGGCCAAGTTCAAGCCGTTGTAGCGGAAGCCTTTGGAATATTCTTTGAAGAGTTCCCAAAGTGTCATTTTTAGACTATGGAATCGGTTTTTGAAGAGTAGAAATGTTAGCCAAAGACCATTGCAAGGTCACAGGCGTGCAACAACACAAAATGAAGACCAGTATTTAATACTAATGGCCAGAAGAAACTGTGATATGAACGCCACTCCTTTAAAACAGCACTTTCTGGGGACTACTGGCACCAGTTTCACCTCAAACTATACGAAACCGACTCCATCCTATTGGCTTGCATGCTCGCAGACCTATGGTTTGTGTTTCTTTGAGAGTTCGGTCTCAGCTCTGGTGGTGTGCGGATGTTCTGCTGTCCGGGCTGGCGGGTGTTGGTTCCAGCTCGCTTAAGACGGAGTGCTTGGGATATTCACTTTGGCCGCCGGGCGGAGTTGGATGGATGCCTGCTTCTGCTATTCTGGGACCGGACTCCGCCCTCCCTCGTAATTCGGACTTCGTCGCTAGGGCCGTGCTTGGCCTTCTGTCCATGACGGGCGTTCGCCATTGTCTTCGTCCGCTGCGATCGCTTGGGGGCCAGCTTTCGCAAACAGTGGATGATACTTTGGCATGTGATGCCTGTCCGGATTGTTCTGGTCTCGTGCGCCCTGGTTGCGGGGAATGATTTTCGCCTGTTCGCTGCCGCTCGCGGCACCACACCCACTCAACGGTGTCCGGTGGTTTCCTGTAGGAATACCGGCCGGCCCGGGGTGTTCTTCCGCGCCATCCATCTATTTCGGCCGCTCTTCGGGGCGGACTGATCGTGGGTGGTCTCCGGTCGACGTTGAATGACGACAATCATGTGAGCTGTGCGTCTCTGTACGCCTGTTTCGATCGACAATCCCCTGCAATGCTCCCTCCCCCCCAGTGTCCCTTCTCGGTCCACTGGTCGTCATATCATATGACAAAAGCCTGTCTGGGATCACAGCGCCGCCACCTTCGGCGGCCACCCTGCTGCCCGTAGAATGTGAGCGCAAGAGCATCTCAAATGGGGACGAAATGAATGGAGTAATGTTCTCTTCTCAGACGATTAAGTGCAATACATTGTAACCGTTTTTAGCGAACAAAACTTTTGCACACTCCGGATTTAACGAGTAAACAACGACGAAATTTTTTAAAGTAAACATAAAAGAAAAACTCAGTGATCAGGAATGTCTTTTAAATTAAGGCGAACATCACGAAACAAACTTCCAAACGTTTGGAACCAGAGAATTTCTGAGAATTTTATACCGCAAAATTCATACCCACAGTTTTCCACGAAATCCGAACCTCTTAAGGCCTAGGAAACCAAACCCAGGACTACAGTGAGCAGTTAGTCAGGAAGCATTCCTTTCTTTATAGTATACTGAGGGATCGAACCTGGGATAACGCACATCTGACGAACGCATTATCACTACATCACAGCAGGGCCCTGGGAAGCCTCGTCCTTTTCTGAAGGCATGGTAACAGTTGGCACAAAACCCTTTTTGAAGCAATGGATCACACTGCTGACTAATGCTCTAAATATTTTACGACGAATCCTTAGCGAAAGTATATAATACTGCAAAACGAAACACAAACAACTATAAAGTATGGCTTACCATAAATACTATAAATATATACTTATTTTAACTATAAACTATAACTATTTAACTTATTATATAAACCATATTTTGAGATCTCCAAATGAAGATTATTTTAAATTATTTTTGAAAAACAGGCAAACGAAAGAAAATCGCCTATGTTCCATATTTAAATTTAGCGGGTTTCAATTAACATTAATTCGCAACTTCCTAATCCACAACTCTCTAGTCCGCAACTCTCTAATTCGCATTTCTCTAATCCGCAACTCTCTAATTCTCAAGTAACTCGGTAGGTTTTCAATGTTAACAACAGCCACCATTATTGCATTTACGGAAGACCTTTACCTTACCCTTTTTATTGCGTACAGACAGACAGACAGGCAGGCAGGCAGAAAACCACAAGCACTGGAGGATTCAATATCTATTGAAATCCTCTGATAATCACTATAACATTCGCTTTTTATATTTTTTTATAGGTTATTAAAGTATATTGAAATTCAAGTAGTAATTCTATAATATGTTGTTCATTAAATTTTGCGCAAATTCAAAGCCGAATATTATTGTGTGCATAGTGCATGCGCATATGTTACCTCTACAGACTTTATTTTCAGCGTTTGAAGGCATTTCCCATATTTGGAATATATAAATTTAGGAGTATTTTCCTTTTCAAAGTTCGGAATTCAGCGAGTGATGGATATAGCGAGCATTTTCGTTAAACCTAAACTCCTCGTTATATGCGAGTCCTGGTCTCTGTTTATTAATTAAAAAGTTACCCTGCACGCGCCATGCTGAAAATATGGATTCTAAATAAATAATGATTAAAATCTAAAAATTAGTCAATAATCATGATTAAAATGGCTTAGTTTTGGAGTCACCATATTCATAATTTCTTGAATATTTCAGTAACGTTCATTTAAAATAATCCTAAATATCGCGTCTTTAAAATTAATTCGTAAAATAAAAGAGGATTATTTTTTTCCCAAATGTAAATGTCCCGAGTTCTTTTAGCAGATGAACTCACATCGTTTTGAAAAGTGTGCACTGCACAATGTGTACGCAAATTGCTTGTATTCGCACAAGACTGCTTCTATCACAAGAACATCCACAGAAGATGATCTGTTGGCAATGTTTAACCTGAAATTAAAAATCAATCGATTATAAGTACGATGTAAAAAGCCATCGATATAATCTCGCAATCGATTACAAATCCTTTCCAGTTCTCTACAGTTGGCTTTCATTGTAACAGGAAACTACACAAATTTCTAATGAAATCGATTATTATTGCGTGGCATTAACGGGAAACAAAGGCTTCATTGAAATATGACAAGTCTCGTCAATTTCGTAAAACTAACGTGGCGAAACGATGTTCCTGCAACCGACCGAAGCGCGTCTGACATCCATGTCACGGAAGGTACGCTATTTATATATTGAAGGGCTGTCGTGCCTTATTATATCGATGCTGTTACAATTTTTTTAATTTTTTTCCACGTCACGGTTCGAGAGTAGAACCAGCTGTAGTATGAGAACCGAGAAATATGGAACTTTTTTTTTCTTCGCAGAATAAAATACAGCTGTCTTCTCAAACACGCATCGCTGGATGATAAAGGTGTATAATTTTACCGTAAGTGTATTATAATATGAAACAGGTCTATTACAATATAATAGAATGATTCGTCAATTTTCTAGCTCATCAATATTCATATCTCTTCAAATATAGCCCTGCCTTGTACAGGTCAATAAACCTCTGGTATTTAATACAAAACTTACTCTAGATTTCCTTACTAATCAGTCATAAGTAGACCCCTTACAGTAAGGAGCGGCGCTAATGATGTGAAGTTTCTTTCCATTTGCTAGGGTCTCAATACCTGCCTTACTTTGTGAAGGGTGACCCGAATATTTTTCCCAGTGTGCCACTGCTGCTAATGACTCATATACGAAAGAATTACACAACTTGTTTGGCGCAGCATGGCATTTTCTGTCCTTGAGGCCATAAAACTCAACTGATCAAGAAAGGAGCACAGTGTAGAGGAAATGAGAAATTTCGAATTTAGAATATTGTCCAATGTTAATAAGCTAAAGTATATATATAGATAAATAAAATAGATAATAGTTATGTATAGAATATACACAAATATATATACATACAAAGGTTATATATATATATATAATATATACTACTCTGCCACTATAAAGTTCCAATCCTCGTATATATATATGCAAATGGTTATATATAATACATATATAAATAGTTATATACTAGAATGTACACAAAAATAGTTGTTGCCACTTAAATAACAAAATACTGAAACAATATTTATTTATGACAAATACCAGGTACTTGACTATTTAGTCATTACCCTTATCATTTAATAACTGAAACAACATAATTTTAATAGTTATTATATTCAAAACTGTCTTTGTTTTAGCTTTTGTATTATTCCTTCAATTTTATTCTTGTTTTACTTTTGTATTTGACAGCAAAAATAGCATATTTATTGGGGGAGGGAGATCGGAAGCGAAGGGGTGTAAGTGACATAAAGTTTTTAAAAGTCGTTTTTGAGAAAATGTTTATAGTGGATGAAAAAATGCCTCCACATGCTTCTGTCACGTAACTCAGAAAAGCAAAGTTCTAAAAGAGTAAATACATTGTTAGTTTCACCTTAAGCTAACTCTATAATTCTCCAAGCTACACCAGTTCTGCACATTTTCTCAAAAGCACCTTTACTACTTATGTCCCTTTGCTTTTCATCCTTTCAGGTTTTTTTTTCTAATTCTCAAATAAAATCAGTCCAGTAGCGTCCGTCTGAAAGTGAGAGCCATATCCTTCAAATTTTTAAGTAATAGCAGTAGTCAGTGTTTTACGAAACCAATGGCGTCCATATATAGATGAGGTCTCCCTCCTTATCGTTCCAAAATATTTTCTTTTATTTAGGTGGATATTTGTAAAAAAAAAGGGGAGTAAAATGCGTTTTGGAAGCTATTCCCTTCCCTTTTTTTTAAAACACACACATGGGCGCCAATGGAACACCAAAGATGCGGCAACCGTAACCAATAATTAAACACTATTCAATAGTATAGTTGGGCAATATCAAGCAAGCTAGAAATACAGTTGGATTCAACAGATGTTATCGTACAGCTGTTAGTTATTGAAGATAATGCGAAATTGAGAGGACAGCTGGTAATCAACGTAATACTATATAAATATTGTAAAAAATACCTCACATACAATGTGAACATACAATGCAATCTACCAAAAAAGCAAATTTACTTGTTCCTCTGTTATTGCAAAATGATACGAGTTTCCCGAACACATGCATCACGTTAAAATGTTACGTGTCAGTTTCAAGATAGATGTACCACATTAGACCTATGCCTAGAATTTTTTTTTTTTTTTTAAAGGAAAGATTTGATAAAAACGACATGTGCTGACATAAGGAATTTTACTTTACAGCTAATACTATTATTCAAATGGGGAGAAATAGAACCCCAAAAAAAACTTTTCCTGTACACGGCGACTCTGTACCATATGTCATAAGAATATATAGGTTTCATTACTGATAAGGAAAGAACAGTCCCTTGCAATTAAAAAAAAAAAAAATAATTTTTAAATTGTATTCTCCAACGTAGTATCCTTTTCACCCGAGGTCTTATATTGCATGAACTACTTAATTATAATGAAATTATATATTTGATTGCTTCTCCCTCAAAAATATGAAGAAAGGGGGGAAATGGAAGAGCGGATCGCACGACCACTACAAGAGGCAGCTAGCCATAATTTTGCTTTACAACGGAAGATAAGAAAGAGGGCACATTTTGCAAAATTTTAAGAGGTCTACTAAAATCTTAATCAAAACAATCAAAGACCGCGGAAAACTCCTCAGGCTGAGTAGGTAAATGATAACAGAAAACAGGTTGAACTATCGCGAAGGCAAATTACCCAAGGTACATGCATGGAAGGAAGTTGCAGAGACTTCCTCCAGCAGTGAATAGATGATAATGGTTAAATATGATGATACTATCATCATCATCAAGTCCAATGAGAGGGATAATTGTTGATCCAAGCTGTTGACCCTGAAATACTATCCGATCTGCATTAAGACGTGGCTATGAAAGAAATTGTTTGTGCTTCGTAAAATGTATTTTTGCTACTGTTCATCGATATAATGTCTTCCAACCGGAGTTCAGTGTATGTAAACCCGAATTAAATATTTGTGTACCAAAAGGCATACACGGGTTTCATTCACATAAGAAATTTGCTCCAAAAGTAGCAGGTCCCTGGCATATACTCGTATATTTTTTTAAATGATACTGTACTGCTCTGTATTTACAGGTGTAAGCTATTTTTTTTTCAATAAACTTCTTATACAAGTATAATAACAAAGTTTTTTAAATCAGCTCTCAGAAAAAATATATTGTGCTTTTTTTATGAATTTTAAGTTTATATATAAAAGAGAAAGGTATTAAAAATGATATATAATAGTTTTTACACCGGGATTCTTTCAAACGTGAGTATTAGTTAAAGACACTGGCGTACGCAGGGGGAAGTTTTAAGGGGGTTGCAACCCCCACCATTGCAATGAAATTTTGTATATTTAACATAGGAATATGTGAGTTGTAGCTCTGTAATCCCCCCCCACCGTTGAGCTCATAACACCCCTTTACGAACTTTCTGCGTACGCATATGGTTCAAGACTTGCACATAGGTAAAAGGGTTGAAACGCTAATTTAACGAAATCGCATTCAATTCGCACCAAAAATTCTAAATTTACAAAAAAAAAATTACAAAAAGTAAAAGATTTGACTACCATGCATACCTATAGTACAAGGATAAAATATCTTTAAAAAAAATCTTTGCCCCAGTTTTTGGGTATTTAGAGGGAAGATAATAGCCATGTAAGACAGAAGAATGGCACAAACGCTTTTGATTTGGAGCGATAGCGAGAAGCGAAAGAAGGCGGGGTCGCGACCCGAGCAGTATCTATAGAGGCCAAGTGGTCACTTCAACCATGCAATAAAGGGGATAATTACCTCCATTGGAAGGAAGTGACAAAAGAATAAGTCTCACAATAGCTGAAGAAAAGGACTTAAAATGCTTTTAACTTCTTGTGGAGATCAGTGCCTTGCTCGTTGTTTCGGTTCCTTAGCATCTAAAGAAAAAGAGTAATAATGAAATACCTGATGGAGAGGGAAGTAATGGTAGCTATAACTCCCACACGCAAGGTTTTCTGAAAAAATTACCACGCATTGGAATATCTTTTCGATTGAAGTATCTTAATCCAGTGCCTTAATTCTTGTAATCGAAGTATCTTAATCCTTGTAATTGTAGTATCTTAATTCTTGTATGAAGTCTCAATTGCAGCGTCTTAATTCTTGTAACTGAAGTCTCGATTAAAGTATCTTAATTCTTAATCAGCTTAATTACAAACGCAATTATATTTTGCAGCAGTATCGATCACCTTGGTGTTGCCATACTTCTAGTTATAAGTTAATATAATTATTATGAGTTGAAGTCGCGAAATGGTCAATCGGAAAAGGCCTTTATCCCATAACACCACGAGAGACTGGACCAACCAGTCACCCAATCAACCCGACAGCATTTATTTAGAATACCTCGCTTATAAAAGTGAAATATATTAGCACCAAGGTTTTTTTCATAAGCTCGCTCTTAAATTCCCCTGCTTTAACAAATAACCTTTACGGGCCGTTGTCGGATAATCGAGTAAAGACGACAACCTTAACGTGAAAATCGGTGCTCAAACGAAGAAAAAGATGTGCAGAGGAGACTCTGCCTTTACGACCCCTCCCCCCTCACCGCTTTTTTAGTTGTTTCCACATTGGTTTTCAGCGATTTTTCTCCCAGCGCTTGCGTAAGTATTGTTTTGATGGAAATTCGTTTTCCACACTTGTAAATCCAACAAGTATTACAATTTTTTAATGGGATTTAAGTTCGGAGATTAAGGTGGGGTATTTTCGTTCATTTTTCACCTTTCAAAGCAACCACAACCTTGTTTTGTGGGCAGTATGTTTGGGATCGTTACCTTGTTGAAAATAGAGTAAGTCCCAACATATTTATGGTATTCCAAAATATTTAACTTCTTACAAAAATTTGTAAATTCGAAAATTAATGCAAAAATACTCCAAAAGGTGAATAAAGAAGCGTTCGAGTATTACGTAAGCAATATTTTGGCCATTTCACCCCCACCTCAGAAAGCAAAAATTAACATTGGCTAACATAGGAAAATAAGACCAACGGCAACCCCTCCCCACAAGGTGCTTACGTAATACTTGAATACTCCCTAAGCCCCAAATACGTTGAGATGGCCCTACTTACACATCTTACCAGAGAGCGGTACATACAACGCAATTAAAGTTACCTTGTTTAGCTAAGAGAGAGAGATTGGGCAGGAGAGGGAGGGTAGGAAGGGTGGCCGCAAGAGGCATCACTGTAATCCCAGCTTTATTTAGCTAAAAAAAATATGCCCACTATGACTGTAACAGATAATTGAAATAAGACCAAAATTTGTACAGATAGTATTCAAAGAATGGAGAAGGGGATTTAGACAGAAGGGGTTAAAGTAGTTCTAAAATCCGCCGATAGGGGGAAATCTGACGCTGTAGAACAGGAATTACATGGGAAAAGCATAGAAATATAAGCAACTAAAAAGCAAATCTAAAATGAGATTTCGATTTTCATATGTGTTTCTTGGGAAAACAGGAAGGAAATAAATATAAACTGCCACAGGAAATGGTTCACAATTCAAACTCATTTCCATTGTATTGTTAGCAACATCTGACGCCGAAGTGAACTCCAACACAATTACCTTTGTTTTAGGCAAGAAATTCCATTGTCTCATTCCGTTTTTGTAATCAGAAAAACTAAAAATTACTTTTTAGCTTCATCTTAATTGTTTATTGGGTGACAAGATCGTAGGTAAAAACAGATCTTTTAAAAAACTAATCATAGAAACAAATGTGGTCTAATACCATTAACGTATGCAGAAATTTCCTAAGGAGGAGTGTTACTGGCTTATGGGGGGGGGGGGGTTAGAGAGCTACAGTAGCCGTAATTACAGAGCTGCCATATAGCCGTAATTATATTTACAAAATTGTATTGCAATGGCGAGTTATGACCAATGAACACCCCCGCCCAGTGGCGTACGCAGGGGGTGTTGATGGGGCTTGTAACCATGAGTGCCCATAGGGGGGCAGGAGTTCCAGCCCCTAGCCGTTCAAAAATTTTATTTGCCTAATTCTGCTATGCATTTAGTTTCAAAAGTTTTACAAGTAGGTTTTAAAATAAGGTACTTTTTAGCTCATTACTAATTGTCAAACGGTATCAATTATTTTTGTAGCATTTTAGTATCTTATACATTCACTAGACCATTTTACAGCCTTGAGAGGAAAGTACTAATTTTTCTCAAAATTTTTCTCAACCAAAATTTTTTGTGTGTGTGGGGCCTCGTGAAGGATCACTCTTCTGTTGAAACCAGCGGAATACGTGATGCAAAAGGTGCCCGGGTTGTCAAGGGATTTAAAGAAGATATTCTTGAATGACGAGTAACAGTAGAATCAAGATTATTCAATTTTTCCTGAATTAAAATTCAAGCTAATCCCGAAATGCCTGCTGCAATAATTTTTTATTATTATTTATTTTTTAGTAAAGACTCGTTTAGTGTTTCCACGAAAAACGCTCATATTTGTTTTCTGTTGCACTCCAGCTTAAAAAGGGTATAATAGCCCAATACAAATGATAGATATTGGACATTATAGAGCTTTGGGTACACTCTTTGTATAGACATCTCTATTGGGTATGTGATGGATATATATAAAAAATCATCAACTATTTTCAAAATGCGCGCGCAGTTAATATCTTAATAAATATATACATAGACTTTGTGTCGCTTTTCATTTCATGTAGTTTAACGATATGTAATTTAACATATTTTGGATAAAATTGTTGTAATTCCTTTACATTTAAAACTCAATTTCCAGATCGTCTGAAATCGCCCCCACCCCCATTTGGAATAATATATATGTGTGTGTGTGTGTGTGTGTGTGTGTGTGTGTGTGTGTGTGTGTGTGATGTTTTAAACCATTTGAATTATTCGAAATTTCAAATAATCGAGGTTTAATTGAATAGATGTTTAGAGCGACGTCGACGTTAAAATGAAATGCCAGACGGCGATAAATTGTGGAATTCGTTCCCAGTATTTAGACAACTCTTCCATTTAGGTAAAAATTGTAAACAAATAAGAAATTATGTATATGCAAGTCCAATATTGATTTATAACATTTGCTCCAAATTGTAAACGATTTTCAATTTAATTTCAGATATATATCAGACTTATACAGGTATCTATTATCTCTCTCTATCAGTGAAGAAAAGATTATATTTGCATAAAATTTGCTACAGGGCTCAAATGTGTTTACCAATCTTACGTTACGGACATAATACATACCTAGAAAAATGAGAAGTAATTATTGTAATTAAAATCATGCATTTATCGTCTAAATTAACCTTACTGTTAGCTTTTCGATCCCCGGTTCATATTTTACTTAATGCAAGAAATTATATTGTATAATTAGGATCACGCTTTTAATCTGGGGAAGCATTTTGGAGAAGATATGTTTCGAGAGGTTCACGATTAATAAAAAAAAAAAAAGTATCTTCGCAATTCTCAACTCGCGCGTGCACATACTTCTTGGGTTCGGAGATCGCGCTTTGGAAAACATTCTCTTCTATGAGGTACATTTCGAAGGAAAAACTGAAATTCACTCACCTGTGCTGCGGCACGAAGTAAAGGTATCCTTTGCTTTGGCGGAACAGAACAGCAGAGATCGCGTTCGCGCCAAAGCCAGTGGCGGGACGTTAAAATCCGTTGAGAGTTCAAAGTGTTTTGAGAGGGCAGCAACTGGTGGATCGCACGTGGTAAGGAACGAATACACACATTCACACATACACTGGCTTAACGTACAACGGCAGGTACGCGCTAGACCGGTTTTTTCCCTCGAGGAGGGGGATTTTTCCTTCTTTCTCCCTACTACTCCCTGTCAAAACAGCTTCAAAAGAAATCGAAAATATTTAACTAATTATCGAGCAATAAAATTCTGGTTACTCCCTAATTTAATAATAGCGATGTGAGTCGCACACAGTTATGGCGTCATCACGAATCCGTTGACTTGCTGTTAGGAGAGGATTAAAAGTAGCTGTACGTAAGTATATTATTATGTCTTTTCTCTTAAATTGCATTTCCGTTCTTTTCCAGTATCATTTATCACCGTAGTAGCTTACGCGTTAAAAAGAAACCCGAAAATTAGCAAAAGTACGCTAATTTCTAGCTAAAACGGGAACCAGATTCGTAACTTGACCCATGCCGCCTCCACTTCACCCTCATGATATGCTAATAATACATTTTGAAACCTTGTCCTTCAAAAAAATCCCTCTTTACACGTTTATGTTTTAAGCTACAAGTTAATTCCCTACAATTTTCCCTACACCAGTTCTAACTTGCAAAGTAATAAAATCAAAACGGCAGCTGGAGACAAGGCTCATTACGCATGCGTGCAGAAGCATGTAATGGAAGTATGTATAAAAGATACCTTTTTTTTTTCCCTTTTCAATGGGATAATAACGAGTGATTGTATTAGCGTTTCTCGCCACCCCCCCAGATCACCCTTTCCTTTTCATCTATTAGTTTAGTTTTTAATTAGATGGGGTCTTCCCTTGCGCTTCTTTTTAATAATTGCTATCATAGAAACAAATAAAAAGATACTAGTACAACAAGATACTAGTAAAACAAATAAAAAGATTCGCAAAATTCTCTCGACATTTAACACTAAAATCCTTTACAATCATTATTGATCATATAATTGATCTGCAGAGTTTAACGATGTTCCGAATTTTATCTTATTCTGGGTAATTGTATGTAAGTTAGAGTGAGAGAGAGAGAGAGAAATACTGCTTGATAAGATTAAACTTTAGTTTGGCGCAGTATAGCCCAGATGCTCTTGCGCCATAAAAAAGCCAAACAAACAAACAAACAAACTTTAGTATTCCCGTGTCCAACCCAAGCATAAGCCTCAAATTAGCAAAGTTTGAGTGTTTATTATATACTTTTTTTTTTATTACAGAAATGTGGGAATTTAATAGCTTAAAAAAAGGGCCCCAAAAATAATTGAGCGCAAGGCCCCTGAATCAGTAGCGTAGCAATTTAATAATTACGGGGGGAGGGCATGGGCGCCCATACGAGTACTTCTATGGGGCTGAGAAAATTAACAAAAACTTCTGGGGGCGGGGGCTGGGAAAAATTATTTTCTTCTCAACGCTGTCGAGAATTTTTTGTGACTATACAAGATGCCAAAACGCTACAAAAATAATTGATACTGCTTGACAATTAGTAATGAGCTAAAAAGTACCTTATTTTAAAATGTGATTGTAAAACTTTTGCAAGCAAATGCATAGCGGCTTCGGGCAAATCAAATATTCTACTGCTAAGGAGGAATTCGAGCCCCCTCTGCCCCCCCCCCATATGGGCGCCCGTGGGGGAGGGCTCAAGTAACTTTAAAGAAGATCATGTAATGCGGCGTTAGAGAAATTAATGTGTTTGATATCCAACGGGGGGTTTCGAGTCCTCTAAGGCCCCCCCCTTTCCTGCATCCCTGTCCTGAATACATTAAGACGGCCCTGAATCTTTGGCCGTTCATAGCTCACTTTAATCATTCCTTTACTTGTCGTGGACCTCTTGTGGGGGGAGAGGGGGTGTCATTTCAGTTTCTATTTGTGGGGGCAATATTTATTAAGGTAGGCTTATATTTGTGTACTCCCACCCTAATCCTCTGAAATGAACAATCACATATTTCCTGTTGCCACACGTAGTTTTCAATTCTCATCCAACATATGCGTAATTTACACTCACTTGCTGTCATAGGTGTACGCAGGAAGTTCATAAGGGAGGGTTATAGACTCCGTGGGGGGATTCAGAGCTACAGCTCATATATTCCTATGTTAATTATACAAAATTTCATTGCGATGGGGGTTTACACCCCCAACCCCTCCGACTACGTCCACGTTTGCTGTTAATGTACAGTAAGTATGGAAAAATGAAAAACTCACAATTAAATTGAAATTCAACATAAGGAAATTGAATTTTTTTTTTTCAATTCAATTTTTAAATTGAAATTGAAATAAAGAATTTTTGATTTCAATTGTAAAAAGTGAAGTTACTGTACCAAATAATAGCGTCTTGATATTTTATTCATGCAAAGTCGTTAACCAATTCATGAAGAGAGATTTTTGTAACGTCTTCTCGTTCAACGATTTATTAAACTGACAAGTTGACGATCGGTAGGTGTTGACCATAAGTAGTTCTTCGCCCTCTTAAAAACAGAAGGAAAACAATATTCCGTAGGAGCAGTAGTGGTGTTGGGTAATGTGATAAAAAAAAACTGAATACTGGAACTGCTCTTGAATATGCCATTGGAAGTTTTTGCAGGTTCAGTGAATATTCAGTAGGGAAGGTTTAATCAGAAGCTGAGGAGATTTCTTGTTGAAGGAATTTGCTTTTCCAACAGGTCAGTATTTAAAAAAGTCTGATATTTATTGATTAAGAGTTTGAGCACTTTACTATCTAGGAAAGCAACTTCTCTTTTTTGAAGCTGTGGTAAGAATGGAATGATATTTGTCATTTATAATTCATTCGATTTTATATTCAAACTTTAAAATTATGATGCTAGTTCTTCGTAAAATAAAGGTGTTCTTTTAGAATCTGTTGCAAACTATTACAGGAGGTTGTTTCAAGATTATGGAAACGATATTGGGATAAATTATTTATTAACTGAAACCTTTTCTCCACCATCTATTATGCTCAATGTGGTGGCCACAGTTCTTAACTACAGCTCTGCACCGAATTTTTCGTTGTAGAAGACTTTGGTGCAGAACAGGAAGAGAAACTTTCCCCCACTCCTCTTGGACTTTCCGAGTCCATCCAAGGTCCATCTAAGGATTCATCCATCTAAGGTCCATCTATTCCAGAGTCCATCTAAGGTAGTAGGACGGTGTCTTCCAATAGCTCTTTATATTATTCCAAAGCCACAATAATCCATTGGAGATGTATCTGAGGACTTCACTGGAATGTAAGTAAAGGGTACATATCCAATCCCGGTGATTCTCTCCATTTCATCCATGTACGGAATGGTTGAACGCAAAGTGTGACTTGATCATGGGCGTCGTTTGAGGAGGACAAGGGGTCAGATACCCCCCTCCTAGAATTGGAATATTTTCAATACATTAAAAGGTTAAAGTGGTTATTTGTTTTGGGTTAGCATTGGCAAAAAAAAATGCTCCACTCCCATAATTTGCCTTAATGATGCCCTTGGTATTGATGCCTTCTCCTGGTGGATCTTTACTTTTTCACCTCATTCCCATACAGTCTTGGTAGCTCTCAACTTCAACTAGGCAACCAACTCAACAAAACCCTTTCCCCACTTCCATGAGCGGACCTAATACCAACCTTAGTTATGCTGCCTTGGCTGCACTCCCAGCACCAGCAACGGTACCTTCACCGCCAACTCATTCATCCAACCCAACACAAACTTTACCCAAACAAACCCTTAACACACCCAACCATTTCAACCGCCCATCCTTCAATAAGGATTACGATTAAAATCCTCCTACACAATCCCATCATCTGACCTTCCCGAACTTTTTTCCACGTCTGGGACATGCTTAACGAAGCCTTCCACGCTTTCGTTGTTGCTCCCCACGAAAATCTAGCCCTTTTTTCTTCCACTGCACTTCTAAAAATCTCCGATGCCATTAAGTTTTATAGGCCTCCCGGTTAGAGACTCCCCAGACTCAACATCATCTTCCTGAATGTGAATGGCTTAACAAATAAAATTCGTGAATTACGAGACTTTGTCTTTCAGGAAGGTCCAGATCTGCTCCTACAACAAGAAACTTTCCTCTCCCCGCATGTTAATTACAAAATTCCCAACTATACTTGTACACGTGCCGACCGAACCCACACCGTTACTAGCACACGAGATCCCTCCGGGGACGTAGCCATTTACCATAACTCAACCTTAAACGCCACCCTGCTCCCTATAACCTCTACTTTCATCTGAAGCTGTTGGAGTCCAGATTTTGGACTCATCAAACAAGCCCTTTAATTTCTTCTCCTTCTATTGCCCCCCACTGCCTTCCATCTTAACAATGACATTGAAACCCTCCTTAAAGACACCACCCCTGCCCTCCTGGCCGGAGACTTTAATGCCAAACATCCCTCCTGAAATTTTAGAGAAACTAACTCCAAAGGCCGCAGACTGTATGCGCTCCTAAACAAGTTTCCCTTTTTCATTACCCCCACCCACACACACACACTAGTTCAACTAGCTCCACGTCTACAAATCAAGATATACTAGACTTTACCATCTCTAACTTCCGACCTATCAACACTACCATTACAATAGGTGATCAGCTCACCTCTGACCATTTACCAGTGTTCCTTTCCATTGACCTTGCCACTAAACTATCCCTCTACCATTAAAATCACTGACTGTAACCTCTTCCAATACCAATTAAACACTCTCTTACCAAACTCCCTTACCCCCATCATCTCCACCTCCCAAGGACTTGCCCTCCTTATTGAAACTTTCACAAACACTATAATCAAATGCACAGACCTCGCCACCAAATGCCGTCCCATCGACAAACCTCTCACCTTCCCCACTCATATTCACGATCTCATTCGAGAAAGAAACCGCGCACGTAAGAGAGCGCAACACTCCACAGAACCAGCCGACAAACAACACTACCAGGGTCTGAAAAAAAAACAGTCAAACAAAAAATTCGTGAACTAACACAGCAACGATGGGCCAACACGATAAACAACCTCTCGACACATGACGGTTCCACATGAAAATTCCGAAAAAAGCTTTCAAAACGCAAACCATTAATTACCAAATTAGTCATCCCATGGGAACCTTCCATCAACCTGTAGAACTTGCAAAAATCTTTGCCAATTCTTTTGAAAGACAGTTCTCCCCCAATACTGCCCCCCGCCACCTTCAATTCCATGAAATCATTTCCTTCACATACAACGGCTACATCGACAACCTCACCATCCACCCACACCCGCCCCTCGCCACCAACCAAGAAATCAACATCATTAAGAAACTAAAAACCCGTAAGGCACCGGGGCCAGACGGAATCACCAACACTGCAATTAAACACCTTCCACCCCCTGCTAATATCCACACTCACCCATATAATCAATAGCTCACTCACATTACAATACTTCCTCACTTCTTGGAAAACAGCTCATATCACACTAATTCATAAACAAGGCAAATGCCCCCACAAACCTGACAGTTACCACCCATTTCGCTTCTCCCATCAATTTGAAAAGTAGCTGAAGCTATTATTCAAAACAGACTAATAGACTTTCTCGAAAACAATAACACACATCTCACACGAACAATTTTGCTTCCGTAAGGAGCACTCTACCATCCACCAAATAGCCAGAATCATTGAAAATATCAAACACCCCTTAAAACCAATCTTAGGACGCCATTAATCAGCCTTGACATATCCAAAGCATTTGATTCCGTCTGGCACCCTGGGTTAATTATCAAACTTTTACATATCAATACCACCCCCCCTCCCTATCTAGTCAATATCATCCAATCCTTCACCAAAAACTATAAGTTTCAAATTAATCTCAACGATCTAACTCTTTCCACAACACGCACCGCTACAGCTAGCGTTCCTCAAGGAGACAGAGTCTTCCCAACGCTTTTCTCTATTTTATTCAATGACTTTCCGAAAACAGGCAACGTCTTTCTAGCTCTTTTCGCCGATGATGCGGCTATCTATACCTTAAAACCTCCCCTGCCACAAGCCATCTCCACCCTACGAAACTACATGAATAATCTAACCAGATGGCTCAATAAATGGAAAATCCAAAATAACCCCCACAAAACACAGGCTGTTCTTTTTTCTAAACACAACTCACTCCCCCACCACACTCAAAATCAACAACACACCCATCAGCTGGTCTTCAACGATCAATTACCTTGGCGTGAGACTCGACAAAAATTTATCTTTCTCTAATCATCTCACATCCATCGAAAACAAAGTTAGAGTCGCCTGCTCTCTTCCAAGTAACTTGATCGGACCACGCTCCATTCTTTCACTTCAAAACAAACTCCTCTTATACACAACAGCCATTCGGCCAATACTTACCTATGCCGCCCCTGCTTGGTCTACTCTTCGCAAACAAACACTTCTTTCTCTTCAGCAATTCCGAAACACACTCCGTAGAATCCTTCACATACCCTGGTACATCGAAACAAACAAATGTTCCAGGATATACAAATTCCATCCATTACCGAAACCATCTGCAAGCCCTCACATAATTACTTTGACCACATCCACCTGCACTCTAACCCTCTTATTTCTAACTCTCATATTCTACATAACATCCCACATTACCTCTTCAACGGACCTCTGAAGGCCTTCGTTAAGCGTTTCAACACTTCCCCCCCTCAACCAACCCCCCACCACAGATACCGTTCCCCCACCACCTATACCACCAAGATTTCGCCGACCAAGATAGCCTCCTGTACTCACTACCAGAACCATCAGTCGACGCTACTGTCGTCGCAGAGTACCACGACCCCGTGAAAATCACCGTAGAATTCCTCGCCACCGAGAAACCCACCAAAGAAACCCATCCCAACCAACACTTTCAACCCGCACTCCTAATCAAACCACTTCAAACTCAACCCACGCCTCTACCATCCTCATCAACAATGACCATCTTATCCAACCCGACCTACCATTCTCACTTATCCCAATGCCCCCCTGAGACTTTCACTCCGATGGAATTTTCCCTGGCCTACCAACAGTCTACCATCGACTTACATACCAATCCTACTTATCCTACCTGGTAACCACTCCGACATCAGCATCCTACTCTCGAACAAACCCACGCCGACTCCTACGTCCTATTGCACCTAGGCCCTTTCCATGACAATACTAAACCCAGCCAAGTCCAACCCATTAAGCCACCCCAGCTTTTAATTCGCTAAATTCAGCTTCTTACTACTTTATTTTATTACTAGTAATTCCGTGACACCCTACAACAAATCACCTAAGTGTTCCATCCACCCTAACAATGGTCGGTCGGGAACGAGTGTTCTCCTGCTGGGCTCGTTCTCCGGTCTCAATCGATTCGCCACTTAAACTAAACCCTTTACCTTTTACTCCCATTAAACGTTTTCCTTTATTATACCCTCCTAAGTTTCTTCAATTTTTTAATTCCTTAAGTCTCCTAATAACTTTATTTACTTTACTTACTTACTTTTTACTCTATCGGCCGCCCTAGTTTCAAACAACAACAATTTTAACATCAATACCTTACCATATCTTGCTCCAACACATCATTTTCACCCTATACAGGGGATAAAGCGTATTCACATTAGGTGCCCCGGAAGTCATGGGAAACTATGCTAGGCTAGGTATTTCTCAATGATACAAATCTTCTAAAATGGTTCTTTGACAATATTCTGAGTTGATTTCAACCGTTGAAGAAATCTTTTTAATGGATAACCTCCCACTTTTACAATATCCAATGGACACCATGAAACCTTTGGGAAATCTTTCACGGCATTGCTTAATCCATTTCATCTGGCCAGTAGAATTTTTTTCTCGATAAAAGATTGCTCGAACTCGATGTGATTTCGATATGAAAACCCATACTTCATCATGGGTAACGGTATTTTTTCATTGTGAACCAGGTAAGTGTTTTTCATACAATTTCCTGCAGTTGGTCTTCCTTTTGGCCATATGTGCTTGGGTTAAGAACTGTCCTTTCGTTTTATGGCAACATTCGAGGTATAAATTTTGATTTATTATTCTATTAATAGTTGAAGGTGATGTTTTAAGCATGATTGCAATTTCTCTCTACGTAAGGGTTTTTTTTTTTCCATTTCCTTGGTTTTGCGAACGTTGGCACTAAGGCTAGGCTGTAGGTATTGATGAGACCTATTTTCGCTAAGTCTAAACTTAAATTCATTGTTTAGCTTGTTGTGTTTTAATAGCTCATGAATTCCTTTTTACTGATATCAAAATTTTTACCTTTACACTGTTCTATGATCCTTGAATACAATAATCTGACATTGGAAAGTGCACAAACGTTGCCTTCTTTAAAGCGGTCGGCTTTAGGCGGCATTTTATAACGATTTATAAAAGTTATTTCCGGAAAATGTTAAGTAAATAATAGAGGATTATATGAAACTATTTTGGAATGTGCATGTCCTCGCACGAGCGCATGGCAGCGCTTCGAAATCGTTTCCATAATCTTTGAAACAACCCTGTATATCAAACTTTCAAGAATATGGAAAACTCGTGTCGATGCTTTCAGGATGTTGGAAACCCATGTTCGATACAGGAACCTAAAGCCAGTAATAGTGAATGTAAATTTCCATGTGACAAATTAAATGAAACGGCATTTTTCATGATAATTTCCTGACTTATTTTTGTAATCTATATTACGTATTTCTTCTATGTAAAAAAAATACAATAGAGTCTCGATAATTCGAGCTAAATGGGACAGAGATCACCACCTCGGATTACTGAAAACTCGGATTTAACGAAAAATAAAAAAAAAAATGCATACAATATTATTTCACTTGAACAGGGATATTCTTGGGTTGTTGGCAGCCCTAGTGCAAAAACAATATTTCGCCACCCTTATTAATTTAATATTATTTCACTTAGAATTTGATATGTGAAATGTTTACTTTTTGATCTACACTCTATAACAAAAAAATCGATGCACCAAGAAGGAGTTGTCCGATTGTAATGAAATTTCGTATGCAAAGACATTTTGACCGAACATGCAAATGATTAAAATTTGGTGTCCAATGAATGAATAGCGGGAACTCCAGCGCATCGGAACTGCGCATTCAGCAGGTGTATATAAGGAGCGATTCTCAATATGTGGTCAAAATTTCTGTTGCATTTTGACTGCGGATATCTTACGTCGACTGTAACAATGCCTCGCCGAAAGATTCGTGCTCATTACGAGCATATGTCAGAGTTTGAAAGAGGTTGTGCTATCGGATTGAAAGAGGCTGGTTGGACGAATCGAAGAATCGCTGGACATGTGGGTCGAAGCGATGCGGCGATTGGACGGTGCTGGCAAGAGTGGGTCAACAACGGCAGATGTCAGCGTCGGGACGGCAGCGGTCGACCTAGGGCCACAACAGAACGGGAAGACAGAGCGATTGTCAGAGCAGCTGTCACAGCACCGGATTCGTCGTTATCAACTATCCAACGTGTGGCCCGCACACATGTGTCCAACATGACCCTCTGCAGACGACTGAGAGAGCGGAATTTACGCTCGCGCCGACCGTTACGCCGCTTACCTCTCACGCCTTTACACCGTCAAGTCCGATTACAGTGGTGCCGGGCTCGATCAACTTGGAACTGCGCTGACTGGGGACGTATAGTCTTTAGTGACGAGTCCCGTTTCCAACTGTGTCCTGACGACAACCGCAGACGTGTCTGGAGACGTCCAGGGCAGCGTGGGGATCCTGCCCTTACTATCGCACGCCACACATGCCCACAACAGGGCGTTATGGTCAGGGGGTGCCATCTCCTTTGATAGCCGGACCCCTTTGGTGGTCATTTCTGGCACACTTACAGCACAGCGGTACGTAGACGACATTCTACGACCGGTTGTGTTACCGTTCCTTTTGCGACACCCTGGACTTACGTTTCAACAAGACAATGTCCGGCCGCACACGGTACGTGTTGCTATGAATTGTCTTCAAGCTTGCCCAACACTTCCTTGGCAAGCTAGGTCTCCTGATCTCTCTCCCATAGAGCACATTTGGGACGCTATGGGAAGGCGATTGCAACCATCCCGGAATGTTGACGATTTAGCCCGACAGTTGGAGACAATTTGGCAAGAAATTCCGCAGGACACCATCCGGGATCTTTATCAGTCTATGCCACGCCGGGTGACAGCTTGCATCCAGGCCAGAGGTGGACCAACGCCTTATTGACTTCCTCCTTTTGTAACGGTCAAACTCTGCAATAAATCATTCAATTATTCTGAAATTTTAACCGTTTTTTTTATGAATATTCTTCACATCCACCAATTTTTATCGCAATCGGACAACTCCTCCTTGATGCGTCGATTTGTTTGTTATAGAGTGTATATAATATCAGGCCTGTAGCCGCTGGGGTCATCAGAGGCGCGTTTCCAGTTGACCCATCGAGCTATATATATATATATATATATATATAATTGTTATCGCAATCGGATAATTCCTTCTTGGTGCGTCGATTTTTTTTGTTATAGAGTGTATATATACCAGGCCTGTAGCCAAGCTGGGGTCATCAGAGGCGCGTTCCCAGTTGCCCCATTGAGCTATATATATAAACTGTTTTTATACATATTTGTATAAACTGTTTTCATACATATTTGTATAAACTGTTTTTATACATATTTGTATAAACTGTTTTCATGCATATTTGTATAAACTGTTTTATACATATTCGTATAAACTGTTTTTATACATATTCGTATAAACTGTTTTTATACATATTCGTATAAACTGTTTTTATACATACTTGTATAAACTGTTTCTATACAATTCTTCCTCTCTTATCCGTGCAGAACGACCCTTGCTGTCCTTGCGCCATAAAAATACAACCGACCTCCCCATCTAATTCCCCCTCCATAAAATTTAAAATACAAACTTTGATATATGCTAATATTGCAGTATTTGTAGTTGCAATTAAAAAAAAAAAAGCCATCGGAGGAGTGTCAAATTTATTTGAGTTTATAGTGACATAGTATAGTGGAACCTGGTAAAGGGACCACCTGAATAAAGTGACCACTTTTTATAAAAGAAAACTTGTAGAGTACTTATGCCTATACCAAAGTCTGTCTTGTATAATGACCACTTGCCTATAGTGACCATTGCAGTCCAGTCTCAAAGGTGGTCACTTTAGACAGGTTCTACTGTATCTAAATTCTGTACTGCTCCTGGCAATTATTTTATAATAGTGAATCCCCGAGTGCTCTGTGCGCCATAAAAATTCCAAACAAACAAACAAACGATCATTCTGCTACAGGCCTGATATATATAAATAGTCTGAAACAGCTTTCATATGCAATAGAGATATATTTTTTAATTTTTATTTTTATAAAATGAAACAAAAATCCTTGATGTTGGCTTTTTTTTATTAAAATAAAACTAATAAACGGTCCGCAGCCGCCTCTGAGATTGCCGCCCAGGTGTGAGGACACCTTTTGCACTCTTGCCAGAAACGGCTCTGACCTTGAAATATCTCTCAAAATACTTATATACCTTTATTTCTTTAATAACGATGAATAGAAGATGTTATAACTTATAATAAATTGGCAATTCTCTTTTAAACTGAAATTCCTCCGATTTTTTTCTTTAAAAAAATGCCGGGAAAGAGTTTTGTAAAGGAAACTCCAAAAATTTCATCGCCTCGAATTTAGCGGAACCTCGATTTTCCGAGACTCTACTGTACCTTACTTTCTATACTATACCATATTGTACCACGCCCATGGGAGTACTTCCAGGGTGGGGGGGGAATAAGAAAAATTATTACCTCCTTCTCAAAGCTATCGAGAATTTTAGTGAATGTACAAGATACCAAAACGCTACAAAAATAATTGATACTGCTTGACAATTAGTAATGAGCTAAAAAGTACCTTATTTTAAAATGTGACTGTAAAACTTTTGAAAGTAAATGCATAGCAGGTTCGGGCGAATCAAATTTTTAAACGTCTGGGGAGCTCGAGCCCCCCTCTGCCCCCATATTGGCGCCCATCACAACGGATAACGGGAATTTAAGGACGCACTCCACCACCACCATTTGGATAACATTATTAGCTTCAACACAAAATCCCTCATGCGAAAATATTTTGATTCCATCAAAACCCCACTCCTTATTTTGAATCCCCCCTTTGAGTTGGGGGAGGGGGTGCTTGACCCTCCTCCCAACTCAACCGACACCTTCATCCTACCTGAACTATCTACAATCGAAGTCCCAGACGGAACTTTCAAGCTAACGGCTATGAACTAGCCATCCGTTAATGAGCAGCAAAAAACGTTGGCAACAAATTGGCTACAAGGTATCGCTACTCGACCGTATACTTTCAATGCGCACATTCCTAAATAGACAATACCATTTGAGAACTGCATCATTAATATTACTGTAACGGCCATATTGTAAAGTAAGGCTAACGGTTTCCCCATCTGTTAAGGTTATTCTTCTAATCAAGTGGCCCTATAATTAAGGATCCTTTTCAAAGCTCGTAGTCAAACAATGAGCCCTCTTAGTCTTTGGAGATAGCTTGGTTCGTTAGACTTCAAAACAACAAAAATATCTACTGATAAAAAGCATCAATATACGGAATTTAACGGGGTTAATTCTTAATTAAATGCCCTGATGATCCGGATAACAGATCATCGATATTTGCCACTTGCTTTAAAAGGATTATCGATCGAGAGGAAATGGGCAATTCAAATGTTGAGCAGTTATCTGGAAGGCGAGGAGTATTGAAAGAGTATGAAAGGGCAGTGTAAGACTGGTAGATATCTGTTTCTATAAGAGCAGTGGGTATTCTGCGTAGCATTCTTAAAAGATTATACAATAATTTTTGACACCCATGTATATATATATATATATATAGCTCAGACTAGAGCTTTTTTTTTATTTTGGTAAAAAAGAGACGCCGTCCTCATGCCAGATTCGAACCAGGGTCTCCGCGTTGAGCTCGCGGTGTCTTGACCTACTAGACGAATGAGAACAAGAACAAGCGCTCTTTTCTCCATATATTAAGTTGTAAGATATTATTACCCTTCACAGGGATTCTTAAAAGATCACACGCAGAGTGTCGGATTTACGTATAAGTCAAGTAGGCCCGGGCTTTGTAGTGGTCTTGCAGGGGCCTAGTGTCAATTTAAAGGTTGTTTTGATATTGTTTATTTACAAATCTTCGAGAAATTTATATTATTAATAAACTTGAATACACCTGAAGACGACGAAGTGCAAAGAGAAACGCATGCTCTATTAACTGAGTATCGCGGGGGGTCACATTCTTTAAGGGCCTACTTTACATCTTTGTCCATGGGCCCAAAAAACTTTCAATGGCGTTGTTCAGCTATGCTCCAGCTAATGATATCGATTCACGGACTGTCGATTCAACACTATGCTCCAGCTAAAGATATCGATTCACGGACTGTCGATTCAATACTATGCTCCAGATAAAGATGTTGATTCATGGACTGTCGATTCAATACTATGCTCCAGCTAAAGATATCGATTTGTGCTAACCGATGGGGAATCCGATGTGTTAGAAAAATTCTATCAGTTCATTGAATCCATACGTCGAGAAAAAAAAAATTCATAAGTTAAAAAACTTAAGTATGATTATATTGATTATTCGATAAACAAATCATTATTGTTTTAGTTTTACTCTCTTATTATGCTGACCACTATTTTCAACACTGGTGTAGCGTGCTTCAGGGTGTAGATGGTGCCATAGAATCCACTCCAACGTTCTATACATAGCATCCATCTATAATTTTCCGTTTCCTAAAGGGGGCTAATTTTTTGCAGGAGGGACAAAGCTCCTTAATCCTCCCTAGTTAAGCTAATGGTTTAAATAACTTTTGCTCTGGTGAGAAAAGAGCGATGGAAATGAGTTATGGAACATAGGATCATTAGGTGTAAGTCCATGGATTAATGGAGGCAATACCTTGAAAACAGTTGAAAACCCCTTTCGATTAAAGAGTATTCAAAAATTCACCAAAATTCTCGATGTAAGATGCAGAATTTGTATTAACAACAAATTGTCACTCTCTTTTTCCTGCTAATTGCTTATATTTTTAATTTTTCCACTCAATAGTTGCTCTCAGAGCGCATATGCATCCTGCCCCAGTAGTTACATTTGAATTCTGAAGGCAGGGGGTCCTGAAATACAATTCTATATTTGCAGGTCTTGCAATCCGATACCTAAAAGAAAAACTGAGTCACGTTCTCATGTCACAGCTCAAGATTTTCCATCCAGTCAAGCAGAAACGGCTGATTCCAGATAGCTTTCGACCATTGCCACCCAAAACGCGTCGTCATCTTGAAACTTAACTCGTTCGTGTCAAGGTTCGTTTAACCACATTCCCTTTTTCTGGGTGCAATACGAGTCTGGGAGGATGGTACGGTCACGGCTAGACTAGCTCTTTTTCTTGGCGTTCTAAAGACAGAGACTGAAAACAAAAGCATGGGTCGTGCAGAACTCAATCTGGAGTACAGAGAAGAAAGGCATTCTTTCTTTCTCTCTGGCGAATACATTTCTAGACAAAAGAAAACAGCAATTGCTACCTACACCCTAAGATAGCCGTTAATGCGCAATGAGGAACATTCCAGCTGACACATTAAGCTGTTATGAGATTGATGGAATCCTTTAGGATATTTATAGTAACTGAACCGTCTGCCACAGCAATAATTCGCAACGAAGAATCTCTCTAATACGTCTAACTGCTGAAGCACTACATGCCATCGTAACTTCCAATGCTGCAGTTACTGAGTTTAATTGCTGAAACACTCAGGGCCCAGGACAGACATTCATAAAGGGGGGGCCCACGCCTCCTGTACGCACGACAGATTTCTGATTACTATATTTATTATTATTATTATAGGTATGAGAGAATTAATTTTATTGATAAGACCAAAGTAAGTATAATACAGTGAAACCCCGATTTAACGCATATTTTTCCCGCATATAACGTCATTTTTTATTGGTCCCAAACAATTTCTTATATTCATATTGTTAAAAAATCCCCGATATAACGTTGCCACTGAAAGGTTTCCCGCATTTAACGTTTTCCTCCCAGAACTCGATGCGATTTTCTTAAAATAGTTAAGTAACTGTGATGGGAAAAAAAAAATATATTTTTTTTTTTAGTGAAAGCGTTCCGTTCAAATATTGAAGGCCGAGAGAAAAGTTTACAAAAACTCATATGTGTTGAGAATGTAATTTATGAAGTAGTTGACAAAAACGAAACGCAGTGTAAAATAACCGATTTCTTTAAAAAATAGTTTTGAAAACGGATGTCTAAACCATTGTAAAGGAAAAATAAAAATATACGTGACTTAAATTACTCTTTACTTCATGTTCCGTGTTTTGTTTTTCCCCCTGCCCCGATTTAGCGTTTTCCAGTATATGGCGTTATTTACTTTTGGTCCCATAAATGACGTTTAATTGAGGTTTTACTGTATAATACATTACCTAGCCAGGTAAGTTTTCCTGTTTTTAAGGGAAAGGAGCCAGTAAGGGTTTTTAAAACCCTGAAAAGCCTGGACCCCAACCCCACCCTCTACGAAACAAATATTAGAATACAAAAATTCAGAAACGACATCAATAGATTAACCAAAAAAATTTCATCACTTCCGTGGTGTACTTTTTACGAGTATCTTGAACTAAATTTAGGGGCCACTCTGAATTGGGGTCCCGGGGCAGCTGCCCCGCGTGCCCCTGCGTAAGTCAGGCACTGGAAACAATTGTAGCGATTATTAAACATAATTAATTGCTCCTGGGCACAAAATAAGTAATCTAATGAAACACAGGATTAATTTTGTGACAATTTTTTTCTATAGTTTCTTTTTTTTCTGAACTTAAGTGCAAGTAGAGTCTCATTAATGCGAACCACGCTAATCCGAAAATCAGTTAATCGAACTTTTCAGCGTGACTAGCAGAGGCAGCAAGAGCGCAGTAGTGTTGCCAACTAAAATTTCAATCTATATTATAGTAACTATATTTAATAGCTATATTTAACTATATTTGCCAACTATAAATTGTATGTTGCTTTGCTTATGCATGTAATTCATTCAATCTAGTTAGATTTGATTAGTGTTGCAAAGTAATGCAAGAAGATTACACGCTGAATTAAAAAAATCCCCCGTTTATATAAAAACTAGATGATCGAGTTTTGAAAAATTCTGGACCTTTTTCTGGACACATGGGAACGCGCACCATTTAGCACAATTTTCACTATTTTTTACCATTTATTTAGAATTTTCTTGCTATTTGTTGACCACTTATTTATTTGTGGACTTGAGTTTTAATTAAACTTTGTAAGTGATGTGTTTATGCAGGACGTGGTGGTTTTTTTTTTTCTTTGGGCCCATCAAAAGCCAGTCTCTGGATATTTATTGTCATTAGTTCATGCTACTCCATTTACATTTTTACGTAATATTTTTGACATATGTGCGTTTTAAGGACATTAGAGGGGAACGTAAATAGGAGCCCTGTCACACGTGCTTCAACAACATTTTTCTATTTTGTCTAATAAAATATTAAAAAAAGTTTAATAAAACATTAAATTTAACTTTACTGCAGCCAAAAATAGCTGCAGTAAAGTATCTATAAAAGAAAGAAGAGAAAAACCTTTATTTGATTAAAAAACATCAACCCAAATAGTTGGAAAACTAGCTTCTAACTTACTAGAAGATCCTGATGATACAATCTTAAAAGTTGATTTTTTGTACAATAGATGTGACAAAGCCGTTCAATGAATTCGTGGTTCGTTGCCTTGTGGTAATTTAGTAATTTAGCACACTGCTATGACCGAAAAAGAGCTAACGATCGAAAGGTGGACAACAGAACAGTTCCGAGTTCGGATAGTGCAATATTGCTTAGAGGTGAACGAAGACCTTGACCGGCGTAATATAACCGTAGCTGTCCTTTTGCCGTAAAACAGTCACCGGCAGCTCGCTAAATAAAGAAATAATGTACTCTTACGAATTCTAAAAAATAATAATTAATAGAAAATTAAATCCTTCAAGCAAACTTTAATTTTCAAAAATTACATATGCCTTCATATACTTTCTACCTGCATAACACTAGTACATACTAGGGATGAGATGGGTTCAGCCCAAGCCCGGGCCCGTAACAGGCTTTATATTTCATACAGCTTTAGGGCTCGGGCTGGCCCGGGCTCATTAAGCGGATACAACTTAACCTGAACACTGATTTTTCTGTATCAAAATTCTCCAAGGAATACAACTATGTGATTCGTTTTCGAGGATTATAGAAATACGTGTACACGAAAATTCAAAGGAAATAAAATAGTCTATTTTAGCAATTTTTTTAAAATTTAAATCGTATGTCAAGGAGTTAAAGTTATATTTGAAGCTTCGACCTCGCGTTTGAAAATGAGCCCAAACTCATTTCTAGTAAATACTTAGGCCCCGCTTTACGATGAGCATGGTCGTGATTATGGTGTTAGCGGCCCTGGGCAATGCAGACTTTAGCGGCCCTGGGCAATGCAGACTTTAGCGGCCCTTAAAAATATTTTGACATAACACAGCGGAAAAAAAAATTGCCCAGGGTTTAGCATTACAAAATAAAGTTCTTCACTGGTCTAAACGCTGTAGGTAAAAATAAAGAGAAGATAATGAAGTTAAATCAAAAACAGGAGATAGAAATTAATTAAAATCCGCGGATCATTAAAATCTATTGTTACCACAATTATTATAATTATAACGAATTAATGAAAAGCTAACTCAATGAACAAAGCCGCTTTTATTATACTATTAGAACTTACAAAGTAATTTTTCTAGCTTTTTATGCAGCCAAGTTTCGGAAACCAGAAGTCTCTGCAGTGGCCATATTGCCACCACAATAAACATGATATAACCCACATAGGCTGCTGACTCTAACGCACTTGACTAATAACATATGTATTTATTTTGACCACCATTTAGAAGCTGCATTATGAGAAATATGACGTCACACACAAAAGGTCACTTTGACCAAATACTCTGTTAAAAATATATGGGACCGCTAAAAACTGATTTTTGGTATTTGCACTACAATTTTTGGCGACCCTGGGCGACCGCCCAGCTCGCACCCCACCTTAAACACGTCACCGACGATGAGGATGCGTTCCTCATACCGTATCGCATTTTGTGCAAGATGATAGAAATTTTAGCTGCGCTGTATGCAGCACTCTAATTCAGGGGTAGATCCAGAAAATAGTTTTGAGAAGGGTGCAAAGCATAAAAATCAATGCAGAGACCTAAAAAAAAGTAAATTTATTATCCTCGAAGCAGGAGGTGCCGCCCACCTTGGATCGGAGCGGTGTAATCTCAGTAACAGTGGATGAATTTCTCGAAAATAGAGCATTATGCAAATCAAATCCCACTATAGCGCAGTGACGTAGGCAGAAAGTTCATAAGGGGGTTATGGGCTTACTACAACTCATTCATTTCTACGTTAAATATACAAAATTTCATTGTAATGGAGGTTACAACCTCCAAACCGCCCCTAGCTACACCTCTACTACAACGTAGTCATAACGTATTTATCTATTTAGTCAGAAATTCGGGTTTGAATCATAACAGCAGCAAACACTTGTTTTTCTATTAATTCGTAGCCCGGGGTTTGATTTCCCAGACGACAGAGCAAAGGATCGAGTAGCTTTATGAGAGATCATGGAATACGACGTTGAACAGTCCAACGTGTCTTGCTGTCCAATGGGGGGGGGTCTTGAGCGCTGAGCCCTCTATTTCCCACGATACTGTACTGCTGATTTTTATAGAAGGAAGATCCGTTTATTAAAGGGGGAAAATAAATTTCTTGCAAATTTAAAGAAAACCACCTTTTATACAATATTATTCATTTCTTATTTTTTATTGAGCAGCCAATAATTGCGACTTTTGTAATTTCTGAACTCAATCCTGTGTCTGATGAATATTACGTCATAATTTAGCAAAAAATTAGATTTACTCCCTATTTATACGTATTTATGGAAATGTTCAGTAAATTAGTAAGCAATTAAAAAATGCGCCCCGAAGACACATACATCTCTGTCCAAGAATTTACGTTGTGGTATGGTTAGAGTTATATTTGAATTCATCACCACAAACTTGGTTAAAAACCACCATATTTGACCAATATTGTAAAAAAACAAGTTTCTCGGAACATTGTAGGTTACGACACAACATTACCTCAATTGTTCTTCGTACGTGGAATTCAAATAAATACTGCGCCGTTATCGCAACATTAATGAAGCGTATGTAGAGCGCTTTCATTGGCTGATAGAATGTTTGTCGCATCTCAAAAACTTTTAAATATAACTTTAAAATAATGGTAAAAAATCGTTCCATTTCGATTAAAATTTAATTATTTAAAAACAGCGTTATAACGAATTAGCGATATATAGCAGGGGCATAGCTAACATCGAAATCTAGTGGTATAGCATCACCCCTCCCCACGCTCTCAATTTTAGCTTGTTGGTTTTTTTTAGGAGTAGCTAAATTTTTTCTAAAGATGGTTAAGCCATCCCTGGACATTTCTTAGTTACTCGTGACTATGAGAGATCTGAACAAGTGTATATTGTTTTAGAAATTTTATTCGTTTGTGTACAGTGAAGTCCGTATATAACGATAATCTGTCTAAAACAATGTTTTCTACCCGGTTTCGACATGGAATGTGTCCAACCTTGTCTATAACGATATCTTTTCCGATCTCGACACAGAGTGTGTCATAGTCAGCCTTGTCTATAAAGATATTTTTCCCAGTTTCGACATAAAATGCATTATATTTAACCTTGTATATAACGGTATTTTCTCCCGGTCTCAACATAGAGTGTGTCATGTTCAGCCTTATCTATAACGATATTTTTTCCCCGGTTTCGACATAGAATATGCAATGTTCAACCGTGTCTATAACGATATTTTCTCCCGGCCTCGACATAAAGTGTGTCATGTTCAACCTTGTCTATGATGATATTTTCTCCCGTTCCCGACATGGAGTTCGTCATGTTCAACCTTGTCTATAACTATATTTTCTTCCGGTCTCGACATAGTGTCATGTTCAACTTTATCCATAATGATAAATTGTCTATAACGATATTTTTCCAAATTTCGACATAGAATGTGTCATGTTCAACCTTATCTATAACAATATTTTTTCCGGTCTCGACAAAGAGCGTGATCTACCTTGTCTATAACGATAAATTGTCTACAACTTTTCTTTTCTTTTTTTTCAGTTTCGACGTAGAACGTGTTAGGTTCAGCCTTGTCTATAACGATATTTTCCCTCAGTCTCGACATAGAGTGTGTCATGTTCAACCTTGCCTATAATATATATAGATAAATTGTCTATAACGATATCTTTTCCCGGTTCCTTGAGTATCGTTATAGACAGTTCACTGTGTATATATATATATGTATGACACCCCAAGACTGTAATATAGGCCATCCGAAACAAGACCTATGGCCAGGGCTCTCCTGAAGAAAATTATTGAAAGTATGGGGGTGCTGTCTTAATTAGTGGCAGATTAAGCGGCTGGCGACCTGGCGCCCCAAATCTCCAAGGGGCCCCGAGCTCGAGAACTTCCTAGTCAAAAACTGCCATAACTCAGAAAGAGAAAGATGCAATATTTGATATTATTCACGTATCATACGTATATAAGTATAGAATGTTCTTTTATTAAATTAAGGCTAATTAAAAATCATATTATTAATTCAATGATGAGTGCCATAATAATTAAATGCAACTGTCATAACTGCAGTTTCGCCATGTATAATTAAATAAGTGAAAGAGAATTAAAATTAAATTATACTGGCGGAAGCCTATTCTCAATAACACCACTTTTCTTATAAAAAGCTAAGGAGAACGACTTTGATTTGACTTCTAGGCACCTTAATACCTATCCCGTATATATATAATATATACAGGGTGTCCCAAAACATTGACTGCAGCTATAATTCCTTAAATATTGATCCTAGACATATGTACTAAATTGGAAAGTGGCGTAAAAAAAAGGTGCAGAATTTTATGAAATTGATTAAAATTGCAGAGGATTATTTTTCAAAGAAATACAAAATTTAAATTTTTGTATGGTCCCTGTACACAAAATTGTCCATTTAGTAAAATGTTCCCCATACTCTAGTAGCTCAATATACAAAATTTCAGAATTCTAGTGGAAAAAGTACCAGAGATATGAAAACCCAAAATAACTAACTTACACCACTCTTTGAAGGAAGCAATAGTTAGATGCTGGGAAGAGGGAAATTCATGTTACTAAGACATGTTATTTTGGGTCTTCATATCTCTGGTTCTTTTATCCACTAGAATGCTGAAATTTTGTATATTGACCTATTGGAGTATGGGGCACATTTCACTTATTGGAAATTTTTGTGTACGGGGACTGTATAAAAACTTAAATTTTGTATTTTTTCAAAAAATAATTCTCTGCGATTTTAATCGATTTCATAAAATTCAACCCCTTTTTTTATGCCACTTTGCAATTTAACACATATGTCTAGGATCAATATTTAAGAAATTAGAGCTGCGGTCAATGTTTTTGGGACACCCTGTATACACTTAAGTGCCAAAACGCTAAAAGGTAATTGGACGAGAAGAAAAAATCATTGTTGTTTAAATAATATTTCCGCGCGAAGATCGGAGCTTCTGGATAAACCTTCGAGGGCGAGAGGACATTTATGTTCTGCTTCGATTGTATTAATTTTATTAAAATTCCCATTGAACTACTATGGTTATTATTTTAAGGAAATAATACTTATTTTAGAATATATAAAATTTAAAGAGGAAAGAAACTGTTTGCATATCGTTGGGGGCATAATCAATGGGATTATTAGTGCATCATTATTGCCGAAGTAATTGTCAGTGGGTATTTATCGTTTGGATATACATGACAGGACATAAAGTGTCCAATCGAATTGTATAAGTACTATTTATTCGATTTTGCAGAAGTTGTGAAGGATAATAATTACATTGATTTTAAAGAAGGAAAAAAAAGATATTTGGAAGCCCGATATAATATCTCAAGTGATATTAAAAAGTTATAAATGATAAAGGAAGTTTGCAAGAACATTTGCAAAGAATATTAACGTATGGTTGTTCAGAAAGAAGAAATAAAAAGAGTGTAAGAAGATGATAAATAAATAATCAGAAGTGTTGATAAATAAATAGCCAGAAGTGCTATTGAATAATAGTTCGAAGTGTACAAAGAGAGTGGAACTTTTCCTAATGTAGAGATTATTTCGAAAATATTTTTAACAATGCCAATATCAAATGCAACAGGTGAAAGATCTGTTTCAATTTTAAAACGCGTTAAAATCTATCTAAGGAGTACGATAGGAGAAGACAGATTGAACAACATGGCCATATTATACATAAAACAAGAAATTTATAGATACTGCAAATATAATTGATGAATCCGCCAAAGAGAAACCGTGACGCCAATTCATACAGAAAACATTTTTTAAGCACTCAGGTAACTTGGTTACTGTTAAATTTTTCTTCTGATTTTTCTTGAAACGTTGAGTTTATTATTAGTTACATATTGCCGGTTTAAGGAACTCACTAAAAATTTACTACTGAAATCTTCCCGAAAAAGTCCTCAGATCCTTACACATATTTTTTGTTTTGGGGCTTGTGTCTCAGGGCCTTAAAATTTTTACCGCCAGGGGCTTCCAATAGGCTTAATCCGCTTGTGGTCTTAATTAAAGAGTATGGAAATTGGACTTGGTAACATCATTGCTGATTGGCATTTGACTGGTCGTCTATCGTCTATCCAAGCCCAAGGTGGCAGTTGCCACTTTCATCAGTTTTTCATTCCTCTCCTAGCCGTATGCAGGATATTATTTTGAGGCTTGGGGGAGTTCAAAGGATTTTCCTCGTTTTTTTTCCATTCAAGTTTATAAATGAACGAAGAAAAAAAAATCGCCGAACTTCGTTGAAAGTTTTCCAAAAAACCAGCAAATACAAAAATTTTCTTCAGACCTTGAGAGTATGCGGCGCGTACTCTGTGTTTTTCAAAAATTTTTGAGAGTACGCGGCGCACACAGCGCGTACCCTTTCGGGACAGCCCTGCCTATGGCTTAACCTGATCTCCAACCCACGGTACGTTTACAACGTATTGCCGTTTCTTTACAACTTATACCTTTACAACGCCGAACTGACTGGAAGTCAAACCCTGCCCAGCGTATCTAAAGGTGTCAGTTGTAACCAGAGGTGTAGCAATTGAAAAATTATGCGTGGGGTGGAAGCTCGATGAAAACGTGGTTTTAAAAAGGATCATATGATTCAGCGTTCAGGAGAACAATATGTCTTGATATCCAATGGGAAGGTCTGGATCCCCCACGAGCCTCTTCCCTTTCGGACGTTACTGACGTGATATAGCCTATAGTAGTTTTAATGAAGTGGTTCTGCCTCGAACATGAATATTATTTTAAGGTTTCCTCAATATCAAGAAGTTGAGAAATGCTCAGTTAAATGCTCCAGTTTAACTGTTTCAATTTAACAACGTGCCATGGGCGGATTTACCATTTTGCCTCTCCTTTCTACCCATCGCCCGAGCCGATGAGAGGGGGACAGCAGTGGCTGCAGCCCGGGGACCCGGATGTAGTCTAGGGGCCCCAAACTGGCACGGACCTATGCTGTAGGCGGCCCGGCACAAGGAAGTAGTCATGGGGTCGGTCGAAGCGAGCTCCTGCCCCCATTCCACAGTCAATGGTAAGAACATAAAAATGGGTGCGTTCAATATACGCAAAAGCTTTTTTGTATTGACAATAAATACGTTGAAAAACAAACTCCATAGACTGAAACACAAGCATTAAACAAAATTCTTCTTATATATCTTCTCGGCAAAATACATGCTTATATCAAACTCGATACACAAAATTTTACTGCCCTAGTCTATAGCCTGTTGCATGGGCGTCGGCAACATAGGGCAAGGGTGGGCACTTGCCCTCCGCTGGACTTTTAAAAAAAAATCATTTTTCTTATCTCAAGGGCAAAAATATGCAACCTTTCTATTTTATTTGAACTAAATTGTCTTATTATTTAGTTAAACAAATTAAATACTTATTTAAATAATTTAATTATGGTATTTTTGAATGAAGGTTTTTTATTTCTGCTGAAGTAATCTTTGCCCACCCCTACAAAAAATTCTGCGGACGCTCATGGCCTATTGGGAAGTACGACACTGCCACCCCCCATGAGTTTTGAATTGCTACTCTACTACTACTCGGACAAGAGTAGGAAACGTTGTTCTAAGTAAATGAGGCACGTGGCGCCATCTAATGGAAGTATACAACATTACTACAATTTTGGACGAAACACAAAAATTATACGGTGTCAGAGACGGCCTATAAGTTTGCATGTCCCAAGGCAAGAAGCACTGGTGTACGCAGGGGGTGTTGATGGGCAGGGCTGTCCCCGAAGGGTACTTGTAGTGCCCCGCGTACTCTTTAAGAATTTTTGAAAAATGCCGAGATGGGGCAGCGTACTCTCAGGGTCTAAAGAAAGTTTTCGTATTTATTGGTTTTTTGAATAACTTCCAACAAAATTTAGGGGCGTTTTTTTTCGCTAGTCGTTTGCAAAACAAACTTGAATGGAAACAAATGAGGAAACACCCCTGAACTCCCAAGCCTAATGGCAATATCCTGCGTACGACCAGGAGAGGAATGAAAAACTGATGAAAGTGGCAACTGCCACCTTGGGCTTGGATAGACGACCAGTCAAATGCCAGTCAGCGCGGCGCAGTGACGTCACCAAGTCCAGTAACCCCTCAATTTCAATACTCTTTAATTAAGACACAGCACCGAATACTCTCAATAATTCTTTCCACGACACCCCATTACATTGAAATTTTGTATATTTAACATAGGAATATATGAGTTGTAGCTCTGTAACCACCCCGAACAAGCCTATAATCCCCCCCACCTTATGACCTTTCAGCGTCCTTTTTAACTTTTGGAATGGATTTCCTTTTGTTTAAAATTCAAGTTCGACGTTCACATGGTATATAAAAAAATACATTACTTTTAACCTTGACAGATAATAAATCGTTTTTTTCTTTAACTTATTGGGTAAGAAATAGTACATAAACCAGAAATTTTAGCTATCTTTAAAAACAAATTAGAACATGAAGTATGCTTTTTAAAATGAGAAAAACTGTGCAACATTCAGAAAAATACAGTCTACTTAATGCAGTTTACACCTTGGAAAGCAGATAAAATATGAAAAAAAAAGTTGCATGTGCATGCACAAAGATACGAACCTGGTACATAGTGACGTTGAAGGTAGCTGCAACACTAAACACTTCTTGGATAGATGAATGACAAATGATTTGTTTGTTTGTTTTGTGGTTTTACGGCTCAAAGACTACAATGGTCATGCTGCGCCGGGACCTACTGTTTTCCGAGGAATCCGAACCTCTTATGGCCTAGGGAACCAAACCCCGGACTACAGTGAGCAGTGCGAGAATGAAAAATGAACTATTGTCTTAAAAGAGATTACTTGAAGTGCTTAGACAGCAGAAAAATACGGTTTAATTTACGCAGTTTAAAGTGTAATTTATTAGGAACGAAAAATGGATTTACAGTACTTTTAAGCAAGGAATGTTTTTTAGCTTTAGAATTGTCTACCTTCTATTTACAATTTGAGTTCGATCTTCACGTAGTGCATAAAAAAAAAAGTGCTTTATTTTTTAACATGATGACAGATGAAAGAGCATTTTTTTTTCTTTAAAACATTAGTATTAACAATTGGTATTTAAATCGTGATTTTCAGGTAACCATAGAATGGATTGCAACATGAAATATTTTTCTTAAAAATGTGAAAAAATATGCATTGCATTCAGAAAAATACGATGTAGGCTTATTTAATGCAATTTACGGTTTGGTAAACGGATGAGGTACCAAAAAAAAAAGGCTTGAGTATGCATAGGGATTCGAACCCGGGACCTAGTGGGCTTGAAGGCCGCTGCAATTCTAGAGGTTCCTTAAAAAGATGAGAAATGCAATATTGTCTTAGGAGAAATTGCCTTGGGTGTGTAGGCTGTAATATAGTAGGCTTTAATTCATGAAAGTAACAAAAAAGATGCAAGTCTAAAACGGAATTTCTTAGAAGGGAAAAATGTATTTGAAGTGTTATAACAAAGGGGACAACACAAAATGCTAAGAAAGCGGTAGTTTCTGATGTAATGGTGAAATTTTATACGCTTCAAACAGACAAAACCTTCAGTTGCACATAAGGAGATTAAGAAAAACAAAATGCTTTATTATATACACTCATCATCAGCAGATATACATTTTCCAATAACATTTAATTTATATATAATAATTCTTCCAAAGAAATCTGTACTTTCTGCAAAAACGATCCGAAGCTTTTTAAAATGCCCAATTTGAATAAAAAAATCATAATACTGTTAAGGAAAACAGATATATTTAATGACAATACATACCTGCCATAAACCAAGGTAAATAATTTATAAAATTTAATAAACAATAAAAGTTGGGGATTACTCACAAAAATGATTTAAAAAAATGATTTTTTTCTTTATTTTTAAAAAGAATTGGATTCTTACCTTTCAAATCACATATAATTTTTGGCTCTAGATTAATTAGAACCATTTTTACAAAAATTTACTGATGTAACAAGTGAATTTAAATGCAACAATTACAAACTTTTCACAAAAATGCGATTTTCTCAAAATGATATTTCCTGTCGCAAAAGGAACATTTTTTTAAAAACTCGAATTTCAATTGATTTATAATTTCCTGGGTAAGTACATATAAGTACTTAACATATGTGTTGCGTGGCATTTTTTATTAGGTTTTTTAATTACTGAGCTGAACATAAAATAAAAATTGTGTTTTCTAGAAAAAAATTTTTTTTGTTTGATATAAATATTTTTAATTTTAAAAATATTTTGTATATCGTAAAATGCCACACAAATGGCAAAATGTAAATATGTTTGCTAACTATATAAAAAAATGTTGTGTGCATCGAATAAGTATTTTCGGAGAAAATGTTCCTTATGTCCTTATGGAAAACCCCATGTTGTTGGTTTCGTGGGTGATCCCCTTAAGTCATCAGCCATTACCTGTTTTAAAGGTGGTGATCACATTTTTTAAAGTGAGAAAACATTGTTCGCAGCAACACATTTGTCAAATATTCTTGGTTTTGATAAAAAAAGAAAATACAGTAATTTCTTTCATTGACAACTTTCAAGGGGTGGAAAAAAAATTCTAGTTAAAAAGGAAAAAAAGCTTGTGATTTTATGTATATTGATGTTTGTTTTACACGCAAAGTATACCAGTAACAGATCAAGAACGGTGCAACCGGTGCCATCGCACCCGCACCAAGAAAAGGGGGTGCCAAAATGGCCTAACGACCCCGAAGTACAAAATCGTTTTATAAAAATTTATCTCATTAAATTTTTAAACTTAAAGCGTTTTAAACCTTATTTAATTTTTAATAAATTCATTATCCTTTTATTATTATCCCTTATTTAATCCTTGTATAAATTATTCTTTAATACACTCCATTTAATTAAGTTAGAATGTGAAGAAGCCTTCTTCCATAAAAACCACAATATGACACTGAAATAAAAAAAGTAAAAGTAAAAACTACATCAAAATGAGTAAGCTTATTTCACTGTAAAGAGAACATTCCAGATTATTGAAACTCATGTAGGGTTTTAATTTTTATGTTAAAACAATTCGATTTTTGGCTCATCAGAAAAAGTACTTGTTGTTTAGTTGTTTTTTTATTTGTTGCAAGAAAATTTTAATCATACGTGAAAATTCCGACACCCACATTTATTAACTCACATTAGAGCATTTGTTTTTAGGATGAAAAGAGACGTCGTCTTCATCCAGGATGAGGACGACGTCTCTTTTCCTCCTAAAAACGAAAGTTCAACTATGAGCTAATAAACGTGGGTGTTGGAATTTTCACGTATAATTATTCCACATGGGGAAAAAAAAAAAAAATTGTCCCAGAGCCTTTTCTGTTTTGACCATTATATGGCAATTGTGTTATCCATGTGAAAGGTAATATCTTGCATACCTACAAAATTTTAATTGTCATCTTGGCTTTCCATCTTGCAATAATATTCAATATTTTTGCAATAAGACTTAGTAGCCTATTGAGGAGAGGCTTATAAATAAAAAAAATTGCACCAATAAAAAGAATTATTTTGAAAATAATATTTAGAGGGGAGGGGGCACCACATGACCTAAATCGATCTTTGCCTATACAGATTATGGGGGTTCGACATATTATCGTGGAGAATAATCGCCAGACAAAAATGGTATTCGCCTGCCTCAATCATAAAGAATAGGAATCAAGCAAGAAAAGATCTCCTAATCGTCAGTTGTAAAAATCTAGTCGTCAGTGGTGACCGCATTTTTTAATCTCTATAGATTACATTTTCAAGGTCTGAAATTGTAAAACCAAAAATATTCATGAACAAACGGACTACGCACATTTACATAAATAAAATTAAATATTCATGACATCAAGTAATAAATTATCTTAAGGAAAAAGGATATTTGTAGTTTATTGCTGTCGTCCGGATAAAAGTCTTTCAATTTCTGCGGCGAACCAGTTTCCTCGCTAATGGTTTCCAAGAAGCAATTTTTACCAGCAAATCCGCCTTGGAATTGGATTTGAATAGTGTCGATAAAAACACAGTGAGGAAATTCCATGTTGACCCATTGTGGAGACCCCTAAAACAAAACACGTTTCAAATCTCATTAATACATATACTAGGGGTCAGAGTCATTTTTTTCCTAAAAAATAGTTGATTTAGTGACCAATTTTGCAAAAAAGTGATAATTTTAATAAACAAAAATGACCATATATGCAAAGGTAAACTAGGAAATAAAAATATTTCTTGAGCAATCCTGTACTTATTCTGCTTACTATGGCACTAAAATAGGAGACAGGATTATAATTTATATAAAATTAATAAAAATGTTTTAATGAAAAGCTAAAAACACGTTAGTTCGAAAGCTTCAACTAAAAAATTATTAAGAAAGTTTATAATTTTATGCAAAAGTTCTCTGGACAGAATTTTGTCTTCTTCCTACTCTTTATAATACTTTAACAAATTTAGAAGTGAGACTAATATTGATTTCTTTTCCCCCCAAGGTTCGAAACCTTTTTCTGAAGTGCTCAAATTTTATTATTTATTTATTAATTTTATCTTATTAAGACTTGATTATTAATTTGCTAGATAATTTACTGAAAATGGAAGACTGCATGAATGAGAAATAACCAGCAAATTTGTTTGTTGGCACATTGACCATTACAATGAAATTACAATTACAATTATTCACGAAAAGGAAACAAATGTATTGAATATGGAGTTATAGACGGGTTTCAAATTTTGAGGTAGACATATCGCCAGATAAGTTTAAAAAGAAAAAAAGCCAGATAATTGTAAATAATGGATTTTTCTCCTTTTCTGCATGAGAAAAAGATTTCTAAAATAAATGCGTAACTTTTACATATCAATAAAATACATCATATCGTACCTACAGCGACAAACGCTAGTGAACGTGGGAGAGAGAGTGAAAGTATTAAGTAAAAATGTTTTTCTTTATCACAAAGTTTACAAAATCTGAAATATGGATCGAGTTGAGACACTTAGTACATTGAGACTTAAAAAATACAAAAAAATAAATAAATAAATAAGAATGTGGTATCAAAAGTTTAGGCTTTGAAATCTTGGATTTAGGGCCTGGGATGAAGTGGGCGGGGGGAGACAAGCCCAGAGCAACTTTTTTTTTGACACTACTGCAGAATATATACCAGTACCATGGTTGATGTATTTATAAGTATTAGTAAGAATCCAAAAGTAGTTTCATTTCTCCTCTGACATCATACCATACAACTGCTGACGTCATATCATCTGACCAATACAGCTGAAATGGAACAGAATTTATAATTATTTTTTTAAATTATTGCAAGGTTTAAGGAATTCAAAAGATTACAGTGTCACGATTACCTGCATGTTTTTAGTATAAGGGGTGCCCTCCAACAAGGCATGTACTGATTAAGGAAAACTACTGGGCCATAAAAAGTTTGGAAAACAACATTCCGTTATGGCAGATGACCGTTAGGGTCCATTTTGACAATGTTGGCAACATTTGGCGACCGGTGCATGTTCTGAATTAACTCTTTTTAATTTATCATTAAATGTATCTAATAAATAATTAAAAAAAAACAAAAAACTAACCTATTAGTTTTTTTTATTTGGCACAGGGATTGATTGCCTCTGGAAATGGTTTCGTAAACATGTGGATATCACTGAATGTTTACGTTTAACCACCCAATTTCTGATTAAGCATCAGTTAAACGTGAAAAAAAAGGGACCAAATGATAAAAGAACTCCACTGATACAGACTTTCATGTAAAAAAGTTGAGAGCCTTGCATTAGTTGGTTAGAATAAAACCTATTCAGGATTAAGTAACTTCAAAAAGTTTTCAACATGATACAAAAATATACATGCCTTCCACTCAAACGAAGTGCAGCAAAAACAAAACCAGTTACGAACATCAATGTTCCGTAGCAAAGCAATTAAAAAATTACGGTGGCTCAAATAGCTTTAAAGAAGACTGTGACGAAATGTGAGAAAATAATGTATTTTGCTAGCCTATAGGGAGGGCTTGAGCCCCCCCTATGCTACGGACAATGTCCAAACCTTTGGCAAGTTTGAATAAATAGGATTCTCCAGATAGTGATGCCAATAAACATTATAAACTCCAAGCGAACCTAATGACTAACCTTTAGAAACAAGATATCGCCAAATAAACAGGATCTGGAAAAGTGACCCCCCCCATTTTGCCCCCTGTATATAATGAGTAGACTACAAAAATGTAAATAAATACAGCCTAATTTTCTAACAGCAGAACCCCAGTCGTCCAAACTTAGCTTAACCGAAATGACCTTCTGTACAAAATTTTTTTGTTTTTTTAAAGTGGACACTCGTTAATTTTTTTTTTTTATAATAGCATTCACATACAGTGAAAATCCTTTATAATGAACCCTGGTTATTCAAACTTCTACACTATTTTTTTATTAAGTGTTCATTTTAAAAAAATTAATTTCGGTTAAACGAAATTCAGATGACCACGACTGGGTTTTACCTACTAAAAGATTGGGTGCGTTATTTGCAATTTTGTAGCCCACTCGTTATTGACAGGAGTGAAATGCTAGAGGGCAACTTTCCTGAGAAATTGAATAAACACAACCACAGAAAAGGGAGGGAAAAAAACAGAGTTTCATAGGATACGATAAGTAATTGACACACTTTGGGGTAAAATTGTTCCATGGCATTTCCTCTTCATGATTACGGATTGTCAGCTATGAAAATTAAAAATTTATGTTCATCAATAAAATTCATATGAATCTATCATGAACGAAAAAAGTCAAAATTAGTGACTTTTTTTTTTTTTAAAAAGTGACTAAGTGACTTTTTATAAAAATAGTGACGTTAGTAACTCTGCTGAAAAAAGTAACTTTTAGTGGCCCGCTCTGACCACTGATATACACACACAACTAAGGGAATAATGTTATTACATTCGTTCCTTATATGGTTTTATTTGTGAGAAATCCAAATCTATCATCTCTGGTTTTTTTACAGTGCGAAAGACATCAAAGGTCATATCGCACCATGACCTTCAGTTTCCAATGAATCCAAACCTCAGATTACGGTGGGTAGAAAAATAACATGCGTTCCACAGTACCATTGGGAGTCAGATCCGGGTTAATAAAACAATAAACCATCATGTTACAACAAACTTGCATTTTTTTTCGATTCCTCGGAACCAACCACTGAACTGCGATTGGCAGATTGTTTTTAACATCGTTGAAGGACGTTCCTATTGAAATTTAATTAAATTTGGTAGAAAGTATGCCTACATGATTTCCCTTTGCAATTACTGCCAAAAGTAGTCCTATTCATTAACAAAACAAAGACATTTTTTCCAGGATGACAAAGTGTCCGATTACTTTTGATAATATACAGTAAAACCTCCCTAAAATGCCCACCATCAGTTCCGCGGAAAAGTGGTCGCCCAGAGAGGTGGTCCTTGAATGGAGGTAAACTTAGCATTGGGTCCATGAGGTTGAGAAAAGCCGTTTCCAGACAAGTGGTCATTAAGAGAGGTTTTACTGTAAATATATTTTATATGTTAGTCATTCATTTAATGGTAACCTGATCTGAATTCCAACACGAATCTTCTATGTCATCAAACATATGTTGTTTTCCAAAGGATTTGCCATCTCTATTTAAAACCGAACTAACCCTAAAAAGTAAAAAATATATAGAACATATTAAAATACATACATATAATGGAAGTATGCTAACGTCATAGTGCTGACCCTGAATATGGATACATCGAGCAGCAAGAACAAAAGGCACATATTACGAACAATGGCAAGCAAGTAGAGCATAATGCGAAAACTAGTTTTTAAGCACATACTTAACTGGATCAGTACGTGCCACTCTTAAATGCCATTATGAATATATGAGCAGCTGCCGTATGCGGCTCTAGCTACGTACGTGTACACCACAAATGTCGGATTTGGCCCTGGATATACATCTTGACGTCAAAATAGCGTTTGTATTTCACACCCAAAGACTGTCGTTTACTTGAGCGTAACGGCGAAAGGACAGCAAAGGTCATGCGGTGCCAAGCCCTACAGTTTTTCAAGGAACCCAAACTTCGAAAGGCCATGGGAACCAACCCCTGGACTGTGGTGTTCAAAACTGCATTGCAAATCATAAAACACTTCAGTTTCATCAGAAGACAAAAATACTGATTTGCAAAAAATCCCCTTGCATCCAAAAAAAACATGGCACGCTCGCTTCCAGTTTGTTTTGGCTTTATACACCCCTACATGGTGTCACATTCTCACGTGATATGGCAATATAGCAGAATTTGCAGCGTTTTCAAAGGGGATAGAATGATTTTTGGGTAACAAAATCTGTATTATCCCATTTCACTGTATAAGGACAATTCAACTTACGCTATGTTGGAATCTACACTTTTCCAAAGAATCCAAGACTCTGTTGTAGGGCCAGCCAGGGCTGTTTCTACCATTAGATCAGAGTAGATGACTGCCTACGGCAGTAAATGGATGTAAAAAAAAAAAGCTTTTTATGGCCATTAGAAACACGATGAACATGTTTTCTGGCTTATCCGTCTGTGATCTCCTCAACATGAATTCTACAAAATACGCATCAAAATAGTGTCGTAGCTGCATACGACAGACGCCTGAAACAAATGCCTGCCCAACAACAAAATGGCCCCAGGGATGCTACATCTAAAAGCTTTTAAAGAAACAAGATATATAAAAGGGGTAGAACTATGCTCCAAAAACTCCTTCACTAGGTTTTAAGACATCAGTACAAACCACTAATTCAACATTTCAATTATTCAGAAGTAGCCTATTCAAAGATTATTCGAACAGGTTGCATGGCCAAAGTAGGGAGGGGGGGGATACCCACCCACTAACCCTTCTCTGATACAGGTAAGAGGATTTTGTACAAAACTTGATTACAGTGATCTTTCTGGCAATGTTCCAAAACACCAGGGATGCTGTACTGACACTTTGATAAGCTCGCATGCATATCCAATGCGCAGAAATCTAAGATCTAGTTTAAGAGTATAGAATGAGTTTTGACACTGTTCGAATCGCCTTGGCACTATGGAAGTAATATGCAGTTTCCCCAAAATAAATTTTGGTTGGCTATGTTCAAAATGAGTCGTCATTTAATAATAATAGTACCACACATTTAATGCTTTACCAATAATAACAGTATTTACTAATGGGTGTTAACTGGTTATTAACTAACTGATGGTACCTATGCATTGGTAATGGCCACTGGCATAGCTCGCCTTGGGTCCTGGGGAGAGAAATACATTATAGCATTCATTTGAAATTTTCGTTCTCCTATGAGGACTAAAGTACCAAGTGGTAGTACAGATACTGTCCCACAAGATCAATTTTCCCCTAGAAACATGAAGGAAAGTCGCTGTAGGCCGGGTTTTGACGTCAGAAATTTTAACACGTGATGTCCCACAGGGTGGAGCAGCATACAGTGTTTCTCTGTGGCGGTGGTAAGACGTTTTGAACATGCTTCGTTGTCCTTTTGAGTGTTTTTTGGAGTTGTAACGCTTGATACGATGTCTGAGAGGTTGAATTTGGCTTTTTTTGTGAAATTGCGTTTGAAAGGGAAGAGAAGTGTGGTGGAATGGGTTATGAAAGAAGGATTAGTAGATTCGAAGTATAACTGCCCGTTGTGCAAGGAGAAAATGCACTTATACACTAGGCCTAACGTGGATGACGCATTACACTGACGGTGCAAAAAGCGAAGAGAAAATGCGCATGATAGAGCGAGGTCGGTACGAAAGGGTTCTTGATTTGCAGAAAGCCACCTTAGTATGACTGAAGTGTTGTCTCTAACATATTTGTGGGTGTACAAGGCTACGTCAGATTTGATACGAGTGGAATTGGGTGTAAGCAGCAATAGTACGTTGGTTGACTAGAGGAATTTTTGTCACGAAGTTTGCATGGATATGTGTGTTCTGGAGGAAGAGAAGATTGGTGGCATTGGAAAAACTGTAGAAACAGATGAGAGAATGTTTGGGAAGCGTAAGTACAATAGAAGGAGATGGGTGAAAGGCGAGTGGGTGTTTGGAAGGGTGGAGAGAGGTTCAAATAAATGGGGTTTTTTTGTAATAGTGCCAAACCGTAGTGCGGATGTGTTAATGAGTGCGATTGCAGAGAATGTGGAGCCGGGGTCAACAATAGTGTCCGACTGCTGGAAGTCTTATGAAAACCTGTCCAAGGCAGGTTTTGAACACTTCTCAGTAAATCATAGTCTGCACTTTAAAGACCCCGAGGCAAGGCAACACACTAATACAGTCGAGGGGACATGGAGCAACATAAAACAGGAGTTTTGACGATAGCAACATTGTCATGTCAAAAACGAGCTCCTGTTTGACTCCTACTTCACAGAATTTATGTGGCGGAGATGGCACAAGGACAGGCCAGAAAAACTGTTTCCATCATTTCTGCAAGCCATAAAAACAATATTCCGCCACATACATTGGACGAAGAAGATTAGAATCGCCTTTTAACTTTGCCAGGAGGGGGGGGGGAGAGAGAAAGGGGATGGAGGCGGACTTTGTAATGTGACGTAAGCAACATGGCGGCAAGCCAGGACAAAGTTGCCAAGCGTGTTGGAAACACTTCCCACTAAAAACGAAATGGGACAGTATCTGTACTAGCGCCAACTACCGTGTCCCTCCACACCAGTCACACCTATGAGAATGGAGGAATATTTTTTCACTACATAAGTTGTATTTAGGTAAATAATAATATAAATCAGCATTCATTGGCGTAGTAATACCAGCGCCGATGTTATGGCGTGATTAGATGGTGAAACGTTCGAAAGAAAATAAATATTTCTGCCTTCGGTGGGACCTGAACCCACGACCTTCCACGTATATATTTACCTTCTTTCGAACGTTTCACCATCTAATCACGCCATAACATCGGCGCTGGTATCACTAAGCCAATAAACGTTGATTTATATTGTTGTTTAATTTAATCTGCGTAGTGTTCGATTTATTTAAATAAATAAATGGTATTTCGTTATTTATAATGATTATTAAAAAGCAAGTTATATATGAATACAATTTCACAACATAGAAATTTATCAAAATATTTACTAGCAGTAATTTTGATGCTACAAACTCTCTTTGACTCTGATGCAGATGTCGTAACCCTTGGCGGGTTTTTTTTTTTCTTGTTTCGGCAAATTTATTTTCTTGTAGTTTTTTTTTTCTTTTTAAAATAAATGGCGCTCTTTAAAAAAAAAAACAGTTAAGACCCTACATTTCCAACAGCTACTGATTCAAGGCTTCCACGGTACCAGATTTCTGGAATGTTATCCAACGGAGCCGTCTCGGCCAAAGGCTGAGAAATATGTTTTCATGAATTTCAAAAAAAAAGAAAAGAAAAAAAGAAATCCCACGTAAACCCCCAAAAATGGAGCCCACCGAGGAAAAGGGGGCCTCAAAATGCGGGAAAAGTCAGCAAGCGTTATGATTTATGCAGTAGTATCGTATCTTTTCCAGGACATGTTCGTATCAAAAAATTAATTTAATGATTTTATTTAATTACATAATTGTAATTAGAGAAATTATATACCTGATTTTAGTATTTCTGTCAACCAAGGACTTCATACTTCCAGCACTTTAAAAATCAAATTTAAAATAAATTTAAAATTTCATTGCAACTTCGTTTACAAAATAATAATTGTAAAATGCATCAAATCTCAACCCCACATTTTAAAACACGTTAAAACTATTTCGATATTCGATTACTGGAATATCGATACTTCGGAGATAAATATTTAATATCTTCTTGGATTTTTTTTTCCCCCATCATTAGCTTACTGCTACGAACATTTGTTATTGCAACTTGCGTTTTTACATTAAATTAAATTTCATTTCAGTGAATTACCTCTATCGGATAAGTCATTTTATTATTAATCCAAAAGTGCTACTTTTACTTCAATTGCTTGATGCCCCCAGTTAGTAGTCCATCATCAGTAGGGACTTACAGGTTTACGGGAAATCCGAACCACTTTCGGCTATTGAATCAAATTCAAACTGCAGATTATTCAACAAAACAGAAAATTTTTGATACTATCGAAATCAAACGAGGATTATTCGCACGTTAGTAAAGTAAATTTTTCCGGCTCTTAATAGGAAGGTTGGCCGACGACGGATAGCACTGTAATCCAAGACAGTTTTAATATCATGAGATCTTGACAGCCAACTGGCGAAGGGGAGATAGTCATCAGTACTGGCGTACAGGAGCCAAGGGTGGATCCAGAATGTTATTACGGGGGAGGCGGTTTCGGGGGCCCTTCGCTAGGAAAATTTTTAGTTTTGGACTGTTAAATAGTTTAGGTAAATGTTGTTATATTACTAGCCTTCCTTTATATCAGGGTTGTCCAACATATGGCCAGCGGGCCATAATCCGGCCTGCCTACAACTGTTTGAAATAAAAAAAATTCACAAACAAAAATTTTAGATTTTTTTCAGAAATAAGGAAAATTTGCGGGGACAGCATGGGTGACCCCTTTCTATATCGCAAGTGAACAAACAAATATCTGTAAGAAACTCTAAAGGGAGACTGTTAAGTGTCAGTTAGGATTTTTTTTGTTTTGTTTTTTTAAAGAAACCGCTGGCTCGCAAGATCCGTGAAAATTCTTTAAGTGGCCCGCTACCGAAAAAGGTTGGACAACCCTGCTTTATACTCACCAAAATATTTAATTTACGACAATGAATTAAAGCTGGGCTTTTCTTTAATTAAACTATATGGTTTAGGGCAGATTATAGTCAAGTATGACAGAAGGATAACCTAGTAAAGGAGACATATACAATAACCAAAAACGATAATTTACAATGTAATTAATAGAACAAGTTTAAATTTAAACTACAAAAACATCGTAATTATTTTACTTTTTTTATAACAAGCAACTTTTTAAAAAACTTGAAGTTTATAGTGCAAAGTCGAGCCATCTTGGTTTCTTTGAAAATTTGTCAATCACTTTATTTACATCAATATGAATGTCTCTGTGGGTGTGTATTAAAAGTCTCTTCTGTCATCCGCGTTCGAAGCCAAGTTTGACGGCGCTTCAAGGATAAAAAACTACGTTATGCTGAAGTAACCCTTACTGAAAATGCAGTTTGAAAGACGAGTAGCTTGAAGATTCGTGGAAAAACGTCTTGATCGCATTTCTCCAAGGCTTGGAGACTTTGGTGTAAGATTTTAGTTTATTACAGTAGTAACAAACAATACATAAAATGTTTAAAACAAATTACACACAAACGCAGTTTATAACAAACAGTTATTTCGACACTGGCGTAAGGTTTAAAAACACGACGTTTCGGGAGCCAACTGCTCCCTTTGTCAAGTGAAGGCAGAATGAAGAGTTCGTGAAAGTCCTAAGCTTATATACCCGCATGTTGGGAATCCCTAGCTGGGAAATCCCCCGCACCCGACGATGTCAGATGAACACCCCCAACTCGAGGTTTTGCAAAAATCCTGTAAGGTTCTGGTAGAGGTTTTGCGATGTTTATTGCACGACTCCTCAAACCGTAGGTTTCCCATGATTCCAGAAAAAGTCTACTCCCCAGATTCGTCACATTCTGATGTAATATTTTCATCGAATGCCAATCTGGTTCGTGACCCTCCCTGAAGACATGTTCAGCCAACTGGTTTGAATCGTCTCCCCTAGCTACCGCACGCATATGCTCCTTCCCTCGTAGACGTATCGATCTTCCCGTCTGTCCAACATACACCTTGTCACAGTCTCCACACGGTATTTGGTAAATAGCACCAGATTTTTCCTCCTCAGGGACGCGATCCTTAACTTTAAGTAATAGATCACGCAGGGTGTAGACAGGTTTGTAGTAGGTCTTAACATTCACACAACTGAGAATTCGAGACAGCTTTTCTGAGACACCCGCCACATATGGCAAAACCACTGATGTCTTCCTAGTCTCATCCTCTACATTCCTGTTTCCACCACTAACACCACAGTTAGCAGTTTAATTTGAGCAGGAGAAGCATTTTACAATTGTTTCGGTGGAAAATCAAGCGTCCACCATCGTCAGAAAATTCGTCCAAACTGATTTGTTGCCACTAAATCAAAAACGAAAAAGTGAAAAAGGCGAAACAGGTAACATAACAAAAAGCCTGATTTGTGTCGCCATCTATTGTGCAGAATGCTAAGTAAAAGGAAAAGGAACAATTATTGTTGGAAGAAGAAATTATGTTGATTGAAAGAGAGGTTTGTAATAAGAGGGGGGAAAAATTGTTCTCAACCGGCTCGTTGACTATTGTACAGGAATTACTGAAGATATGAAAGGCCTCGAAAAAATTGATTCAGCTAATCATGTATATACTTTATAAAAATAAATATAATAGTTAAGTTCATTTGGCATTTTTATATCATTTTATGCCTATTGAAGTGTTTGATTATATGAGCTTTCAATCACAGAATATGAGTAAGTTCTACTAATTCATACTACTGTAGTTGAAGGCGTGTAATTTTTTAATTTGGGACATGTCAACTGTAAAAATTAATATTTTTTAAAATGTACATTATTGAAATCAGGAATTTCTCTTCGTGGTTCGCTTTTCCCTGTCTACATGATTTTTATACAACTTCGTGTATGTCTCTGTAGTCAAAGTTAATACAAAACACGTTATGTGTGAATTCACAATCTGGCGGGCACTTACCTCCCGTTTTTTGAAAAAAGAGACAAAATTGTATTTTTTCTACACAATTTTGAGTTTTTTTTGCCCCACCCCCAACTCCCAGTTTACGCCCATGGATTTACAGCAATCAAAACATAACAATTCCTCATAATACACCATTCCATAAAATTTCAATTCAATTAATTCGATTAAATTTAATTATACCAGTATCAGCAACATTTTCTCCAGTTCATAACATCAACCGAATGCATCCAGGAGGTAAAGGCATAAGAAAAAGACATCAAGCTGTATATCCTCTAAAAAGAAAATATGATTTTATAAAAGGTTAAAAAATTATGAAACTAATGAACACACACACACAATTGTGTAGCTTTTTTTATATTTATTCATTTACCAATGTTTGGAAGCTACTTTCCTTTTGGCAAATTATTTTCCAACGGCTCGATTTTACTATTTTTACGAAAGCAAAAGTAACCAGATGAGAAGAAAGGACAAAAGCAGAAAGGTTTGCAGAAATGTACTTTTAATTGTTATAATTTTAATTATTATGAAATTCAGATTTTAAGCAAAAATTAGTAACTCATAAGAGAATTAACTTTAAGTATCGTACTTAAGTGTAATTAATTTTCCTATATAAAAGCAGACATAAGATAATCCCCGAAAGGTGTTAAAGTCACTTATTTTCTTAGAATTAAACTATATATAGTTAAGCTCTTTAGATAATTACTGTCTGAGAATGACTGTCTAGGGTTCTAGAGTTATTATAAGCTCTTTAGACAACTACTATCTGACAACAAACTACTCTGAAATTTCATCTTACAAATTAGATGCAAACTATGCAAGTTTTATTATAATACATAGCAAAGAAATAAAGTAGGATAAAAAAAATATCGTATCTTCTTTTCCTATTAGAAAACGAACAAAAATAAAATTTAAGTGTTTACAACAAAAAGTGAAAATGTTTATTTATGAAAACTGAAATAAATAATATTTAAGAAATCATCGTCAGATGTGGGTGAAAAGTCAACGCAGCAACCAATCTTTTTTTCATAGAATTCTTTTTAAAAAAATGTGGGTTTTACTTCTAAGAATATAATTTTAGACACTTTTATAAGAAATATCATTATTTTCTCTTATTTCTTTTACCATGCGGAGACTAGTGGTCAAGCTACCAAAAATGACAAAGAAATGTGAACCGTTCAGGAGGAATATGAGGGCCCAATGGTAAGCGATTGATGTTATCACAAATCTAATATTGTTAAAGAGTTCTGAGATAATCACTCTCTTTTTAGCACTGACCACACATGCGGTGCCATCTTCACAAGTGGACCAATAAACTATTCCCTAGTTCCGAGTCCTGGAACAAAAGTTGGTGGGGGGCTCCAAATTAGAAAAGTTTGCCTTTATATATTATATAGTTACCATATTTTTCCTATTGCAAAAAATTGAGTCTTTAAAAGTTAGTATAGAAGAAGGGTCCCAAAAAATAATCGATTCCAGGGCCCCCCAAATGAGTTAAGATGGCTTTGATTCCGCTTTAATTTCTGTGTGATTAAATTTGAAGTGTTGCGGTTTCAGTGTGAAAAATTTGCTTTGTACGAACTGAAAAGTGTAGAAACAACAGCGCTGATAAACGTGGGTTGGATCAGGACCTGATCCACGTTGGATCATGATCCGATTCATGTTGGATCATGACCTGATCCACGTTGGATCATGACTTGATTCATGTTGGATCATGACCTGATCCACGTTGGATCATGACTTGATTCATGTTGGATCATGACCTGATTCATATTGGACCGAGACTTGACGGATAGACGTTTCTAGTAGTCAAGCTACTCATCTTCAGGAATATAAGAAATGAACTAAAAAGTGAGCACTCCAAAGCGTTGCCATTTTGCGGAATTGTTAGCTGAACGAGGAAATAGCGAAAAATTGTGAGTCAGAAAATTTAAATGATACAAGCACAAAACATGATTCCCCAACTGGTTTCTAGAGGAAAAATTTAAATAAAGAAAACGAAATCCTTGTCACTAAAATGCCTTTAAATTTTTCAAAAAAAAAAAAAAGAGCAAGGAAATTTATATTAGAAAAAGAAATCCATTTTAATCAAGTTTATTAAAGCACAAATTTTGGCAAATTAGGTAGAAGGGAAAAACAGAACACGAGAAAGAATAAAGCGACGAGAAGAAAATATTCTGACAGAGCTCTTCTTTTCTTGTCTGCTTTTTTTTTTTTTCATTACAGACATGCATCAAAACTACGAAGAAATGTTTTCTTTGCCAAGAAAAGAAAAAAAAAAAAGAACTCTAGTTTTCTCTGTTCCTTCCTTCTCTTTTACTTTACTTTTCTTTTTGTTTTGAGTAAGAAGTCAAAGAAGACAAAAAGAGAAAGAGAGAGAATGGATGGGAGAGATAGTTGCTGAACTTTAATTAAAAGCAAATGGCGACAAAAAGAATGTGGCATTCATCCCCTGTTGGTACAGCTTTTCACTCGAGTAGGATGCCGTTGCATAATTGCAACACTTTGGGTTTTTTAGGTTGTGACCATAGATAAAAGGCTCAATGTACTGATTAACATTGTTGTACATTTTTAATCTTCAACATCACGTTTTTTTGCAGATAAAAAAAATTACTCCGATTTTTCTATTTCAATGGGAAGTGGCTGCAAGGTCGTTAGAGAAAGAAGTAGTGGAAATAGATATATTTATATATATTAATACTCACGGATGGCCACATTAATGATCACATCAATAGCCGCCGACCAATGAAGGAATCAAGGAAGGGTCTAAGAGGGGCGATAGCCCCCCCTCCCCTTGGGCCGGGGTTATGTCATGGAAAATGAAATGTAAAGTATCGGCCATTTCGTTAAAAACAGGAATCGGAAATAAATCGATCCCTCTGAAGATCAACATAGAGTTCTTAAATTATGGGAGGGGCGCATATTTAGTGCGTTTATATATTACAGTGTATGTAAAATCGTAATTTATTTCAGATTATGGGGCTCGGGCAAGGGCAGTCGTAGACTTTCCTTTTGGGAGGGGTCACGGACAGAATTTGCCATGGTCTTGGAATAACACCTTTCATTTATCATGCAAGTTGGAATTTTTTACAGTGAAAAAATATATTTTGGGGGATAATGACCCCTGTGACCTCCCCCTGTGTCCACCCTTGGGCTGGGGCCTCACGGGCCCATATAACTCTACGCTTATGACTCTGAAAGATTGCTGGATCCGCCCTTGGAAGACGTCCGGGTAAAGAGTGTTGCATCTAGATTTTTATTTACTACTTATTCATGGATGCCCATATAGGGGTGGAAAGGGGGCTCGAGCCCCCCCCTAGCCGTTTAAAAATTTTATTTTCCCGAATCTGCTATGCATTTACTTTCAAAAGTTTTACAGTCACATTTTAAAATAAGGTACTTTTTAGCTCATTACTAATTGTCAAGCAGTATCAATTATTTTTGTAGCGTTTTGGTATCTTGTACATTCACTAAAATTCTCGACAGCTATGAGAAGGAGGTAATAATTTTTATTAATGTTTCTCAACCCCCACTAGAAATACTCGTTAACGTTTCTCATCGCCCCCCCTAGAAGTAATTGTATTGGTCATTCCCGCTCTTCAAGGCCCTGGAATCGTCAATGGTCAACTATTTAAAAGTAACCTTTGTCACCAATTCTCTAATAATTTATCGTGTTGCTTCATAACAATCTTTGTCCATCTTTCCTTACTCTTCAATTCGTCGGCAAACAATACGGAGAATTAATGTAATTTTTTTCCCACCACTGGGAAGGTGATCCCTCTACTTTTAGCTGTACCTCCATATAACAATATAGTTATAATCTCGGCCTAGAATCCACCTAGTGTTTGAAACCAGCACTGTGTGTACTCAAATTGAAAGGACAACCTACAAAAGAAGCCATAATCCGCTACTAAGAAAATGTGATATTGAAAGACGAAATGGTTTATTACTTCATAATTTCCGCGATTCCCCCTATGGAGGGTTCGAGTATTACATAAGCAATATTTTGGCCATTTTATACCCCTCTCCCTCCTAAGCAAAAATTAACATTGGCTAACATAGGAAAATAAGCACAACAGCAATGCCCTCTCTCCCCAAAGGTGCTTACGTAATACTTGAACTCTTCCTTATTACAATTATTAATATGAAACTTGCTCAGTGGTGTAACTAACCTCGATGACTATGAAGAAGGAGGGAAGTGTCTTCATGGGGTGGGGGAACCCTGAAATTTTTTAATGAGAGATAAGCCCCCAGCCTCTTCGCCCAGTTACGTCAATAAACTTGCCTGAATTATATGAACGCAAACAGAGAAAATTATAAAGCAAATTTTGCGTATAAAACTCCTGAACCATCAATTTTTCTCTAATTTTCAGCACTAGTGTTTTCTATGCCTGTCATAGTAAAAAATGCACAGATAAAGATTATTTAATCTGATTTTGCAGTCGGGATCTAGGAGAGATGTTGGGTTTAATCACTATGTATCACCGGATGCGCCTTTTTTTTTAATCTCTAAGTTGGTTGATAGCACAGGCGTTTTTCCCAGGAGGTAGTAAGTATTGACGGTAATGTTTCACGGTTTGATAAAAACCAGTTTGTAGGATACAGATGTTGGTTTGTAAGAAAGGAAATACATAAATTCATTAATTCTTAATCTTATAGTGATTTTATAGTTGATTTCATATTTAGTTAGATAGCCATTTTTATAGTTTTTAATAATTTTAATTTTTATAGACAATTTTATTTGATGGTCTTTTCAAGGTTAATTGCATAGTGTCAACAATTTCATTATTTATTTTGTTAGAAGTAGACGTATTTTAAAAACAATTGAAGCTTTAAATGACAAAATGAATGACAGACTTCTTGTTTAGTTTCATCTTGAAACTTTATTGGACTACAAGCTTTTAAATGATAAAAAAAAAAACATTAACGTGTTTGTCTTGCTCTTTACGCAAGAACCATCCCAACAAGAAGTGAACAAACTGCAATCAAAAAAAATATGGGACCTGATACAGGGCCGCAGAAAAAATAACTACGTCATACTGTGACGTAAATATGCAAATTGTTATTGACGCAAATACACAAATTATTACAGTATTCTTTAACATATTTTACGGTTAAAACCAGTGGCGGATTTATAAAATTGCCGCCCTTAGGCACAGCCTGTACTGCCGCCCCCTCCCTCCTTTACTAAGAAAGGAATATTTGGTAAAAAAAAAAACCACATATCATACTCTTAATATTTGATATGTAAAGGAGATTTTTCATATAATTATTCAAACTAATAAGATACAACTCGACATTATTGCTACCATAGTCTCCGACTTCCTGGATTCGAGACAGTTTTTGAATCCACAATAATTTTAGTCTGGATTCTTGGAACCTCTGATTTGATCTGGTTGGTAAAAGGAAAAAAAAAGGAGCAAACACAATCACAAATATAAAATTGTAATGAAAGAGGGGGTGTTCCCAAACCAAATAGGAACCCGAAATCTCACAGTAACTCTGATAGATATAAAATGCGGCTCATATTGCAAAAAGCCCCTTGCCGAAATCGACATCATTTGGTTTATCTTTAATAACTCTTGCAAAACGTTTCCGTTCTGGCTTTTCTCGAAGTCAGAAAGTTAACATCAACAACTAACGACAATTTGCCCGTGTTGATACCAGTCAGCTTCTGGTGGGAAGTATCGGATATTGTAATGTAAACAATATGATCATATGGTCATATCTCTTTGTCTTTCGATTCTGTAGTTTGCATTTGCAGGCAAGTTAAAGTAGGCTCCTATATAATCGCTGTTGGGGGAAACAGGGCAATAATTAAAAAGAAACATTATTTTCAACATTGCGCAGTTTGGAAAATTTTATTTTTAAGCTCTTTGATGCCGCCCCACGAGAAGTGTCGCCCCTAGGCCTGTGCCTTGTATGCCTACTTAGAAATTCGCCACTGGTCAAAACAATATTTAGGCCTTTGTCTTTACGTGCCGTTAAAATATCAGCCGGTCACTCCGAAATCAACACCGTAAGGTTTTTGCGATGTAGTAGTAGGTAGGTGGATTTAAGCAAGCAAAGAGTTGAGAAGGGTGGCCGTCGAAGACAATGCAATGTAGGAGTGTAGTAGTATAGTGGGAAAGAGCGGGGAGGTTGGGAAAGGTGGCCGCCGGAGGGGGCACTGTAATCCTAGACAGGAGCAATATAGGAGTGACTGAAACTGAAGCGTAAATCTGACCAATAGGGCTTGAAAGAAGTAAAATACGTGTTGCCAGAATCGGAGGCGAAAAGGGGGATTTCCAAAAGCCCAATAACATGGTGGGAGGCGGAGCGAAATTTTAATAATGTAATAAACGTAATTTGTCATTAAACGTAATTAGCTTGGGTGGTGGATCAGCTAAACTGTCCAGGGCCTTGTAAATCAGGTCCTCGGCCCTGCATGTTGCCATTGCTTTAACTTTCTCTTTTGTTCTAAAAAAAGGAAACGTAATTAATCCCCGCCCTTCTCCTCCTCTTCTTATTTTTTTGTGGGCAGGACGTTATTTGCTTCTCGGAATAAAAAAGAAAAAGGAAGGAAAATGGTGGATTCAAAGAGGGGCTAAGGGGCTTCGGCTCCCACAACAAACACAATTTTTATTACACAAAATGACTCTTTAATGGATAGTTAACGCGTTATAAAAAGTTTAACGCCCCCCCCCCTCCTCAATAAAAAATAATAAATCGCCACACAAGGTGGAAGCGAGACTCATAAGAATTAGAATAAATAGATTAGATAGATTCTCAAAAGTTCCGGTAGAAGCGACCTAAACCTCTGTTAATTTATGAAAAATAATACTCCTTTTAACAGTATTATTTTCCCACAAATTATTTACAAATGCAGCCGATAGATGGCGCAACTTTACTCATATCACCCTGCTTGATATTAGGGTCATGCATAGTGAAGGGAACGCCACAGCATCGGCCAATGAAAGAGCTCGATTCTGATTTCTGAACAGTTGATTGGCTGAGGCTGTTCCCTGACAATTTCTGTAATGGCGGCTGACGCTGTCTCTACCCCACTGCAACCAACTGAAGCGCAAAGCTCCGAGATAATGCATGTGTTGTGTGCACTTCGCAAGCCAAGAAACTTTTACCAAACGAATAAAAAATTTCCTTCGAAAGCTGAAAGTGAGGGAAATGTGAAACAATGTCATTCACAAAATGGAATGAATGTCTGCTTTATAAAATTAATTTATTTTCGCTAGACAAAGTATTCTGCATTTTAACTGTAGCATAGAACTTGAAAACAGCCGTTGGTTACTTAATATTTAATTTAAAGGAATGAAAGCCATATATTCCATTAAACCTTATAATAACTTAAATTAAAATGTAACTGCCATGTTCTCATTTCTGTATGTTCAGAATATATCTCAAATCTCGTGAGGCCATTTATTCACCATTAATTACTCTTCCTATAAAAGAACGTTACCCTAGATCTGGCAACTCGCCAAACTCCATCAACAAATTGCCAACTAGTACAACTCTGACGTCAATCCTAATTGGACTCAATTTTAGGTAGTTTTTTAGAGGAAAAAAAATATTATTGGCAAAATATGTAAATATATATCTATTTTTTTTAAAAAAATGAATCATCTAGAGTTGAACTTCATCGGGAATAAATCATATATGGACACCAACGAACTCCGGATAGTGGTTAGAATCTGGAATCCAGGCGAGAGGGGCTAATCCTGTTTTTTTTTCCATTTTTAATTCCAAGTTCGGTAATATAAAAATTGATTTTTATCGATGGATATTTTATTTTTGGCCACAAACGACTGAGATTTTAAAAAAACATCATTTTTATTTAACCATGAAACACTGAGGAAATGGGAAATTTGAGGAGACAACCATGCGGTGTTTCTTTTTAGTAACTGCGGAATGGCATCGGTTACTTATCGGTTTTAATTTGAAACGGAAGTTCGCGCGCTTGAGTCTCGATTATTGTTGCCAGGTGCATCGTTTTCTTCTTGCATCGTGCAGCCTTTAATCATGTCAAATTCCCTACGCAAAGGATACAAAATTGCTATATCGAATCGCGGCCGCACGGAGCGCTGCAATCGCAAACCTGAATACGAGCGGGGGTTCGGTGAGGTCACGTGATCGAATTCACGGTTCCTTAAAATACCGTTTTCTTCTAGCGATCGCTCACATTTTCTGCCTGCCCTGTAATTTTGTTCCCTCGATCGCTGTAAGCTTACTCAACGGCTTTGACGTCAATGCAGCAATCTTCCAAAGCAGGGTGAAAGGTTAGGACGAAGAAAGCTGCATATCCAGTCCTATTTCTATTTTTGATAAAACTGTATTTCAAAGACTTTTAACGTTGGTAACGCTTTTACTTAGGAGGAGGGGTAACAATTCAAAAGGTAGTCGGGGTGGGTTCAAATAGCTTTTAAAAAAAAGAAAAAAAAGAAAGATCACGTGATTCGGTTTTAAAGAGAAGAGGCGTGTCTTGAGATTTAATGGTGGTTCGATAGGAGGGGCTTGAGGACCCCCTTTTCTACGTCACCGCAAGGAGGCGTGGCCAGTGTAATTTGCACGTTAAATGGAAGTTCTAGAGATTCATTTGTAGTAATTTATGGTACAGGGATAGCTAAAAACATACTACGCCAGCATCTACATTTTCAGAAGTATCCAAACCTCTGTTGCTCAGGGAATCAAACCTCAGACTACGAATCGACAGAGAAGGAGTTGCGCACCATTGGCGCTCAAATTCGGATTTTTAGCATGGTACACGAACCTAAATTTCTAAGTATCCATTATATTTTCTATGCTTTACGCGAATTTTGTGTCAGACACCATGTGGCGCTCCAGTTACTATTTATGTGATTAATGCATCACCAAATGGCCATCCACTCGCTCACCAGGTGGCACTCCAGTTAATTACTAGGTAGTTTCTCCCCGTCTCCTTAACTCAATATGCATTTTTTAATTAACTAACATATTATTTATGTATTTGATGATAGTTATCAATAAAAATTATTGTTGGTTAAAAATATAGATTATTATTTTCTATAATTCGAGTTTTTCGATAATTCATATTACACCGGATTATCGAGATTATAATATTCTATGATTTTCAGTGCCTAGCTATTCAGAGAAACTGAATGGTACGCGAAAAGCATTAAGGCGGGAGATCGTAGCCCCTGCTTCCCCCCCAGACCTCGAGACTAGCTTCGCCACTGCCTTTACTCTACTTCCCTTTACTCGTATAGTTACATATGATGACGTTGGTATTCATATAGTTGCATATTGGTTACTAGTACCGTAGCAATTCAAAATTCATGGGGGAGGTCTCAAGTGGTTTCAAAGAAGATTATGTGTTGGGGCTTTATGGAAAATAATGTTTGATATTCAATGGGGGGGGGCTTGAGCACCGTGAGTCCCTCCCTTTCTTACGTCACTGTTAGTAATAATCACAGATTTTTAACACTTTAGGCTGGGTTCGAATAGTAGCAAGTTTGGATATATATATATAGTAGCATATCATGGTTTGGAGGTTACGTGAAGCGATCGGTCCCATTTCCTGACGATCCTTCACTAGAGCCGTTTCTGATTGTTTTGCCGCCCTAGGCAAGAATTGAAAAATGCCGCCCCCAACGTTTTACTACCATTACTCTTTCGACTAGATCTCCCTCTCTACCACCACCAACACCCAGCGGTAGAACAATGTAAATCTTCTATTATACTTTTAATCATTAAACCCGTTAATTATATTTATATTTTAAACTTATATTAGTTATTTTGTAATATTAGAATATTGTGAATAGTAAAACAATTGCTACATGTTATAATTGTTTAATTTCAACATTTTATATTTTTGAAAACTGAGATATTAAAGGAGTAATATTTCAAAACACAACGTTGTATTATCAGAGCTAGAAGGCTTAAATGTATTAGATATAAAAGAACTTGTGTGCAAAATTAAACAATGAAACACATCAAACATTTTTACATTCGTCAAAGTAAAGACTTATTAAGTAATTGTTTCGTATGCTTTTGAAAACAATTATATGTTTTAATTTTTCTTCTTTTTCATTTTTTCTCCTCATTTGCTCAATTTTTTCTTTGTTTGATTTAAAATTAAAATTTTTACGCTATTTTACCGACATACACACGCATCAAACAATTATAGCATACAGTAAATTCTATAGAAAAGATTTCGGTTAATACGAAATTTTGTTAATTCAAACAGGTTTGTGGGTCCCGATTAGCCCGGATTACTGAAACTCCACTATACTAAATCAGGATTCCATTTTTATGAATAATTTTTTCATACAATGCACCCAAATTTGTCCAAAAAGCGCGAATATTTTGCCTTTCTACAGACATAATGTAGGGTTTGTAGTCTAACATTTCTCTGAAAATTACTAAAAGTTTCTTTGACGTTTCTAATGGCAGCAATACCTGATCGACACAATCACAGGAGAAATATATGAAAGAGAGAGCTAGAAAGTTTAGTTTTTTTTTCTTCTTCTTTTCCTCAATTCCGAGTTCTGAAAGGCGAAAACTTCTTTTTCTTCGCATTTTTTTATCTCTGCTTTTTCTTTCTTCTTCTACGTGTCCCTTTCTGTGTCAGAAACATAATCACGTATGGCCTCTGAGCGAAGAAAAACTTTTAAGAGATAAACGGAAGGAGATAAAAAGAATTCTTTCCTTTTGCAGTTTGAGTCTAACCACGCTTGCCTGCAGGACGTAAACGAAAGACGAAGAAAAGACAGAAACTCTTTCAGTTTCTCACACGAAAACAAAAGACGTAAACTGGGTATCTCTCATGGTAGTGGGGGCGTATCCTATTTAAAACAACGTTAAGATCGGCTTAGTTATAGACCTTTCAGCCTTGTGGGATTCCTAATAGATTCGATCGTGTATAAACCTGTTGTAATTCGTAGACCATGTTACGCCCTCGTCCTAGAGGACTCATCGCGCGGTCCCGGGACGTATAAACATATTATGCAAATTACGGCATTCTCGGTAATCTGGTCTCTTTTAATCCGTCCTTCGACCCTGGTATAAAATGAGCGGGGCTACGTGATGAGACATCACGAGGCAGAAATGTAATAAAGAATTAAGTTTTTATCTGTTCCCGGTAATCCGTCACTTACCCATGCGTGGGATAACCAGATTAGCAAGTCTGATTACCAAACATTGTGGGGGTCGAAATGTTCAGAAATTAATACAGAATAGACTATTTAGTTTTTGGCCTTTTCGAAAGAGAAACGCCGCTAGAATTAGAAAGGTCGCTAGAGAAAAAGGGCTAAATGCGGTTTTGCATCCCAAGACTGGACTGCAGGCCATCTTGGACGAAGCCAGAGGTTTAACGTGACATACGAACTGCGAAACGGCTCTACAAATCCTTTTATTGAGAACCAAACACTAAGCTCACAAACCATAGCGGCAAATATTGGACTATTTGCTAGCATTTCACTAGAAGAAAATCCACACAACAAATTTCGGTGAGGATGGGTTTAACCGGCCAGGTTTTTCAATGTCTTATCTCAGCGGTTCTTCAACTGTGGTCCGCGGACTCCTAGGGGTCCGAGGGAGCCTATCGGGGCGTCTGCGAGACCTTCCCAGTGTTCCATAAAAGTTCGGAAAAGTACTAAGACACGAGTATTTACTCTTTAATGCTAAGAATAAATTATGAAAAATTCCTTCCTTAAATCTGTAGTCCGGGGTTTGGTTCCCTAGGCCATAAGAGGTTCGGATTCCTCGGAAAACAGTAGGTCCCGGCGCAGCATGACCATTGTAGTCTTTGAGCCGTAAAACCACAAAACAAACAAACAAACAATCCTTCCTTAAATGGGAGGCTGCAGTGATGAAACACTAGAAATAAATATGTATGATGCAAATTCCGGGCTTTAAACTTTGAGTTAATTCTTGGGGGGTCCGCGAGGGCGAGTGATCTCTGAAGAGGGTCCGCGGTCTAGGAAAGTTACAGAATCGCTGTCTTATCTGATTCCAACTTGGAGATGGCAGGAAACTTTCTCTGTTCATGGAACGAACATCTTGCATACTTGATTCGCTGGCGTATGCAGGGGGAGCTGATGCAATTTTGTATATATATGAATATATGGAGTTGAAGCTCAGTGACCCTTCGCTTATGGACTTTCGGAGGTGGGGGGGGGGCATCTAGGGGAGGCTTAATCCTCCCCATAAAAACGAAAAATACAAGTGAATGCTATGGGCAAAGCATTGAGGAGTGGGGGAGGCTATAATCCCTCCCCCGAGACCTTGGGGCTAGTCACGTCAATGGTCATTTATCAATAATTTCTTAAACTTTGATGTTGCATTCTTTGCCAATTCAGCTTACCTTCAAAAGCTTTCCATAGCACCCCGTTCTAAATACCTCGACTCTTTCTTTCTCCTCAGAGTTCACAACGGATACGGAAACGCAATACAAACTTTACAGAATAGTTAATGGTTTTAAAAGTGTTTTTAGGTCCCTTTTCCTTTCCTGATATAGTTCTAACGACTTCGAAAAATGGGTAAATGATATTGTGGCATGCATGTTTGTCCCCAGCAATACAAAAATATGAAATTTTATCATAAAATCCAAGCTCTGTTGAAGTGAAGTTGATTCCATAGTCCATTTGTCGTCTGCAACGTAAGATTCTTCTTTTTGTACCGATACCCTATCTCCAAGAAGAAGAAGAAGAAGAAGGGGGTTGTAGTCTAGAGGCTTGAAACATCATCCAAAGACAATAAGGATCAATAAAATAATAATCCACCACCCACAAACAGCCGCTTTGCTTGTGACTGTACACGTACTATGGAAAAATATCTTCGACGACTCATCATAGCCTTGGGGAAGAATCCGACACGGGAGAATAACTCCAGTCATCCAAACGAGACGAGACAGCGCGTGTATATTATAATAATAATAGTTTCCGCACAAGTTATTTTCTGCCGGGACTCCAGAAATCGTTGTGTAGATTTTTTCCAAATCAAGACTTTGATATTTATGAAAAATAAGTTGGCATCACTTGAGCTCTCAGTTAGACTATTTGCTTTCAAAATTGGCCAGTTCGAAACGTAACCGCGGTTAAAAAATGACGAAGCTTGCAAGTGTTTTGATTTGGGCATTTTATCGAATTTGTTCACCTCTCATCTTCTTTCATTTTGCTTTCATTTTGTATGCATTTGTCTTTTTTTTTTAAGCTTTATCTCGTGAAGATTAATCATGTTTTAATATTCATGAGCATCTCACGACAATAATTAATTCGCTTCAAATAAAAGGATCACTCCCCTTTCAAAAGGCACCGTTAGAAAAGGATCCTTTTATTTGGAAGAGGATCCCCCATACATTTCCTTCTTAGAAGATCCGGATATGCGGGCGAGGGGAATGAATTCCCCGATGCTTTTCCTTAGTCCAAGCCGCTAAACTTGTTCAAAGGCTTCTTCAGCCAGGGTCGATAATGCGGAAAGCGACTGCGCAGGGGCAAAGCGCTTTCCCCCATAGTGCCCCTCTTACTACTACCCCTACGCCGAAGCACGCTCTGGGGGGTGGCGATGTAATCGATCCGACTCAGCGTTGGATACAATTTCCCAAACAGTATGCCGTCTTTTCCTGCAGCTCTAGTTGTTCTGAACTCCATTTCTGTCTTTCCTACTTTTTCCTTTTTCTTTTTCACATTCTCAGCTATGAGGGGGTGAACTCCAAATTTATTTTTCCCTTCAACGTAGGTATAGGATACAACGTGAATGCTGGAAAATTAGCCACACTACTTTGCCTTTTAATTGTGAAACCGCGCACTTAAATAGAAAATTTAAATGTGCGGTATATGTAAAGTAATAGTACACAAGACGGTTTTTATAAGTTTTTGCATTTTTTTTAATCATTAAATTATTTTATTTTTATTTTCCACCACACGCAGTGGCGATCCCAGACAAAAAATGTGGGGTGTACAGATTCCTGCCTATATACACGGGCACCACTGGTGTTGGTCGTGCACACATGGGCGCCCATATGGGGGGCATAAGGGGGCTCAGCCCCCATCTGTTCAAAAATTTTATTTGCCTAATTCTGCTATGCATTTAGTTTCAAAAGTTTTACAAGTAGGTTTTAAAATAAGGTACTTTTTAGCTCATTACTAATTGTCAAACGGTATCAATTACTTTTGTAGCATTTTAGTATCTTATACATTCCCCAAAATGTTTGACAGCCTTGAGAAGAAAGTAATAATTTTTCAGTCCCCATCCCCCAGAAGCACTCACGTGAGCGCCCATGCGTATAGTCAGGATAATAAAATCCCATGACCCCCACCCATGACCCTAGCCTAGAACCGCTACCGATCACACAAAACACAAAGTGCATTTGAAGAGGATTATTAGAAGAAAACGAAAAAGAAATATTTAGCTAAGAGAATAAGAAAGACTTATTTACAACGTTATTTAACGTGATTAAAGTGGGGGGGGGAAATAAAAAGCAGTGAGTGTAGTATATAGCAGTGAGTGAAATACGTTGCAAGAAAAACTGATCCACGATGGACAAATCACATTTTCCATTGGGTTCCAAGAGATCTCTAAAAATCGAAGAAACGATTTCAAACGAATAAATGTGAGAAATTAGAAAAAAGGTGGAATACGATGGAGAGATGAATTGGAGAGGTTTCGCAGTTTTGAGAAACCTTTACCCAGGAGAGGAAAGAAAATGGCTGCATATGGAGATGATCTGGATGATAGGGGGGACGATGATCACGATGATATGGGTGATTATAATCATAATGATATGGGATTTGTGATCATCGTGATATGGGAAATAAAAAAATACAGGTATTCGTTTTCAATATATCAGGACTCGTCGTGAGCATTTTATAATATTCAAAAATCCGTAACTGTTTGTTTTGAAATAAAGTGTTACTTTTCATTAATACGTAGCAAAATAGCCCGAGAACAGAATTTATTTAACGCGATATTGTGGAATTGATATCATGCAAATGAAATTGATTATTTTTATATAATCGATTGTGTTTTATGGAATAGCTTTTCTCCGACTTGAGGTGTAAAGGGATCAGAGGCGGCTTGTCGGGTGACGCGAGTGAAGCGGCACTTCACCTAAAAAAATTGGATGGTCGAGCAGTTTTTTTTTAAATTTAAATTCCAAATCCTTTTTATTTTTTATCAAATTTAAAAGTTGATTAGAAAAATAAAATTCAAAATTTTATTTTGAGCCCACTATTTTTTTTTTTTTTTTAATTTAATTCCTTTAATATAATTGGAATTACATTCAGGAACAGAAGGCTACGTTTTTAAGTCAGCGCTTTAAACGCGTTAAACGCACCAACGAAATATTGCCCGCCGAGAAAAAGGGCCGAATGAAGCGACGATAGAAATTCAGAGCTTCGCTTCAAAACGGAAATGTTTTGCGAACATGGTTACCATGGCGATGGAATATTTACGGCGAAAGCAAGTACTGTCAGAGAAGAGAAATTTTTATCGCATCATCATGACAGCTAGTATTGCCAGATCAGAGGTTTTGCATGGGAAAAAGGTAAAAATTACCAAAACAGAGGTATGGCTTGATCAGAAATAAAAATTGAGATTTTTGATTACCACAGAGGTTTTTAGAGGTAAAAAATTTTCTGTGGGGGTGTTACTGGTAAAAGAAAAAAAATTTAAATCAAAGAATTGAATCAAACTTTGATTCAAACTACAAACAGTTTAGTGTTATATCTGTTAGAATTATTTAATTACCCTGAAGTATTTCGAGGCACGTTGAGTGGTAACAGTAGAAGCGTGTAATTTCGTTGTGTTTTTGTTTCTTAAGGGGACACAGGACCTTTAAATCTTTAAAAAATCGATTTTTTATTTATTAGTTTAAAAAATAATATCGATTTTTGGCAGTGTTTTAAAACAAACCGCATCAAAATTCTTCAATTACTTCTTGCACTATTGTATAAAATAAAAATAACTATTACATGTTACCTTGTTACCAAGTTCCAACTTGAACGCTCTTTTTCTCAAAATCACTTTTTCTATATTGCGCAGAGATTATCTTCAGATCTATGCGCACTAGAGTTCTGAAATTTTTAATATGCTTTTATATCATAAATACCTATATTTTAAAACCAACTGACAAAGTAAAAATATATTTTCAATAATTTAAAAGAAATATGATATTTAAAATATGTCGATTTTTTTATATAATTGCTATATATTGTTTTTTATACATTTTAATGACTTATTTCTTCCATATTTTCTGGTATTGGGTTAAAGCTGGTACCTTTCTTGGTAATTTGTGTTTATGTGTGAATGAAATGTTTATGTGTGATAATGGGAACCGTATCATTAACAGTGTGAACAGAAGTTATATATATATATTAATAACCTTGTGAAATGAGTAAATTCCGCCTTTCTTCCCCACCCCTTTCCTTGCAATTATATGCTACACTGTACCGCACCATGATCGTTTTAACACACTAGAAGAATAGCGAGGAGCTTGCTAGGAAGGATAAGACGTCCTTTCTATTTTCTTCACGTGGCCAATGAATTACGTTTAACGTCACGGATACGCCGCTTGAAGAGCAGCTAACTGGGGACACTGTTCGTTGTGTCTATCCTTTATATGGTCTAAAGTTCAGATATGCGCACTATGCTACAAGTTCTCAAACCGCCTAGAAAACAATATTTCCGTTACTGATTCGTTAGATAAATCTAATGCGCGTTCCTTTCACAGCCACCCATATACCTGGAGTGCAAGCTTTGCCAAAAACAGGATCACGTGATCGGCTGCAGGCAGATGTTTTCGCTGGGGGTTGCCTTGCAGAAGACATGTTTGGGAAGAAAGCTGTGTTGGTTGACGTCTCGTAGGATTGTAAGGATCGAAACGTTCTTTGTTTTGTGCAAAACCGGTGTTTTGGATTAAATCACGCAAGGAATCTTCCTCTTTGGTAAGTTATTCATAAATATAATTTTTTTAATATTAATATTGCATCGAAGTATTTGCTGTGGATTATAGGCCTAAAATTCAGCATATCGACAACGTGGTATCGGGTGATTCTTGTATGGGTTATAGTATAGTGTGCTATATAATGATTAATAAGATAATGTTTAACCATTCTACAGGGTAACGCGGTTAATTCGAGAAGCTCAAATTATAAAATTCTTATAGCTATTACTGGCAAAATCTGTGAAACGAACGAAAATTGTAAAACACAATAACACCACATTATAATTTTTAGTTTCTGTAATTTTCTTCGTGATAAACTGCATTTTTTTAAAAAGTAATAAATGTGAAATTTTCAATCTTGCCTATGTGAATTTAATTTCCCTAATAAGTAAACAAATGCACATACTATAGGTGAAATCTAATTTAATCAATCGATTGGCCCATTCTGCAGAGTGTTGAACTCGAGTGGGGATACAAGTGGGGGGGGTCACAGGGGTCATGACCCCCAAATATATTTTTTCACTGTAAAAAATTCCAACTTTCATGGTAAATGAAGGGTGTTATTCCAAGACCATGGGAAATTCTGTCCATGACCCCCCAAAATGGAAGTCTGCATCCGCTCCTGGCTGAGTTAACTAAACTTACATTCCACCTTATAATATGCTAATTTCATCAGTAACCTTATAAATAAACTAGTTAATTCACATTTGTGAGAAATTTTTCTCATTTTCTAAGACGAGCATCTGAGGAAGCATGAATCAGCTATCTATGTATGGAAATTTGCACTACAGTGAACGGAGATTTCCTCTCATACGATAATCCTTTGCCGCTTATGAAACTCTTTAAGCAGTTAGATGCATGTCCATATTCAATACAATTCGAACATCGTTGAGACGAACGCGCTTAATACGAATTGCTTTTAATATAAACAGTTTTCTGAAGTCCCGTCAGATTGTGTTGTGTACTACTCTTTCTGGGTAAGGCGAATTACCGTTAATTCGATGCCCTGCGGTGGCGCAGTGTGAGAACGCTTGCTCAGAGATCTCGCAAAGCTCACTGTAGTCTGGGGTTTGGTTCCCAGGGCTTTAAGAGGTTCAGATTCCTCGGAAAACAGTAGGTCCCATTGTAGTCTTTGTGACGTAAATCCACAAACAAAACAAACTGTTAATTCGAACAGATTTTTTGTTCCCCTTGGTGTTCGTCTTAACGAGGTTCGACTGTATATAAGTTGCTTGTTTGAGTTGTGTTCGTATTGTGTTTAACTGTATATGATTTATTTTTTATCCTACGATCTTCTGAAATATATTGACATTATTTTCAATGATTTCAGGTTTATAAAATGCCTTTCAAATGCAACGTGCTTGGATGCAAATCCAACTGCAAGGCACCTTACGTCACATGCTTTTTCCAGCAGAAGAAAATATGCTTAGTTTATAGACCAACCGGATCCGTCGAGAAAATTTTGTATATACGAAAAATGCAGGTGTCTGTATAAAACATTTTCTTAGTGAGATGATTGTAACAGAAGATAAATGGAAAGACAAGGATGGTATAATCCACCTAATCCCACGTACTAAACCTTGTCTGCTACCAGAGGCATTTCCATGCATTATTAATGAAGAAACACCACACTTAAATGTACAAGTGCCAAAGAAACGGAAATCTAGAGATGAGAAAGAGGGCGATATTCTTCCACCAGTTCTTAAAAACAAAGTGTATTAACACATGAAAATAAA
>QLNU02014176.1:11030207-11050982 GCA_006491805.2 Dysdera silvatica
ATGCCCGTGATATTCAGTGAGAGGACCTTGAGCCCTATGACGTAGGAAAAGCAGGGGCTCATGGGGCTCAACACCCATTGGATGTTAAAGCATATTATTTTCTCATAGTCCGCATCACAAAATCTTCTTTAAAGGCGCTTGAGCCCCCCACCCCCTCCCCCATGAGTTTTGAATTGCTGCGCTACTACTTGAGCCCCTCGTTTTCTATGCCATTACCAATATTAGCCTAACCTATGTGTTGCTTATTATCCACCAAAAAACAGGACTTTGGAAGACAGTGATCCGATCACGTAACAGTTTGTTACAAAATCTTTTAAATCCCTAGAAAAACGCGAATTATTCAACTTGAAATTTTTTATTTTATATTTTAATATATATTCTATATAGTCTAAATATATTAATGAAAAGCATAATTTTATCCGACGATGAACCCTTTTATTTTTTTTATGCTTTGTTTTACCCAGAATGACTCTTGCTGTCCTTTCGCCTTAAAAATCCAACCAACAAGCCATTTGTTTTTTTCCGATGTGTGAGGAGCGGCCATTTTTTTCCGGGGAAGGCGTATTGGCGGAATTCTACAATGAATGGATTGCAAAGTCCGCCTTTTAAAATTGTACGTCACTTAAAGTACGACCCTTTTGACCAGAAATCTTCAATTTCATTTAGTCAAAGAGTCAATAATTTTGTTGACTTGTAGGCCGAAATATTGCAGCGATAATCTTAGAATTGAATATATGTTACAGCATTCATATTATCTCAGTCTTGTACTCTTATATTTACATAGTTTATTGCTTGCAAGGTAAACTAGGCATTAAAAAATCGAAATGTTTACTTGTTAATATATAAAATGAAATCAAATATTTTTCAATGAGATTTTTGATACTATTTATTTATAAAAAGGCACGCCAATGTCAGATCTTGTTTTTGATGTTAGAACTCTAAGAGTATTTTCAAGGTAACCATCAGTTATTCTGGTCCTAACTTTTTATTTTACCATCTTCATTCGTAAAAACAGCTGTTAGCAAATATAAATGTTCCCGAATGGCAGTGACGAATTAAGGGCAGTTCGACCTGTGCCGTCGCATTGGCTGCCTAACGACCGCTAAGTGCAAAAATATTTTATAAAAATTTATTTTATTAAATTTTTAAACCTTTAATTTTTAATAAATTCATTATCCTTTTATTATTATCCCTTATTTAATGCTTGTATAAATTATTCTTTATTACGAAATGTTTAATTAAGTTAGTGTGTAAGAAAGGGAAAAAGCCTTTTTCCAACGAAACCTCAATATGACACTGCAAGTAGGAATTTGGAAATTAAGTAAGAATTGCATGAATATGGATAAACGTATTTGATTGTACAGAGGACATTCCGGATTATTCTAATTCATGTAAGGTTTTAATTTTTCTATAAAAACAATTCAACTTTTGGCTCAAAGCAAAAGTACTTGTAGTTTAGTTGCATATTATTTGTCGTAAGGAAGTTTTAATTGTTATCGTGGCTTTCCGTCTTGTAATAATATTCATCATTTTTTGCAATAAGACTCAGTAGCCTATTGAGAAGATCCCTGGAAATAAAAAATAAAAAATGCGCCAAAAAAAAGGAATTATTTTGAAAATAATTAACATTTAGCTGGGGGGGTGCATAGTTTTGGCTCGCATCGGGTGCCATATGGCCTAGACCTGTCTCTGCCAATTAATGACTATATTCAAAGTATGCAATCGAATGGTTCCGAAAATGTTCTTGTTATATTTAGATCTTGATATATTTAGAATAGGTTTCAGAGTTCCAGGTAGACATTTTCTTTTAAATGTATGTTGCACCTGAAATCAATCAGTTTCATTTGAATATTCTCAGGGATATCAACAGATATACTGAAAGACAATTTTCGCGTAAAATAAGCTATTTTTTCATGAGCCGGGCTTCGAGGGTTGAAAACCCGTTCCCCAGACACTTGCCCAATGCAGTGGCGCATCCACGTAGGGGGTCCAGGCCCCTCCCTTTGGCTAACGAAGTAAAAAAAAAAATTATATCAAACACTGGTAAATTATTTTATTAAAAATGTAAGATGAAAGTAGTGATGTTCCCAACATTTCCTTGGACTCTGGTGACATTGATGAGTCTGCTATTGAGGTAAGCAACAGCAGAAATGGCCCGAAACTGTCTTCAAACGCTTTTCAGGAGGTAAAGATGGATCAAAACACAATATCAAACACAGTTGAAATAGAAATTCTGACTGCAGATATTTCTAATTATGTCAAGAAATCTAACCTCACTGATGGAGATAAGACAAGAGTGCTGGCCATTGTAAAATTGTGCAAACATAATCTACTACTTCTAATTATTTAAGTATGTTGCATTATAGAATTATTTATTTTTTTTTTCACTTAATAATTTTCGACACCCATGTAGAAATAAACTTAAACTAGAGCTGTTTTTGTTTAGGAGAAAAAGAGACGCCGTCCCCATCCTGGATTCGAACCAAGGTCCCTCCGTTAAGCTCGGAGTGCCTTGACTTCTAAACGAACGAGGACAAGAACAACGCTCCCTTTCTCAGTATATAAGGTTGTAAGATATTATTACCCTTCACAGGGATAACACAATTGCCATATAATGGTCAACACAGAGAGTCACCTGGGCGAGTTTTTTGAGTTTTCGTGGAGGATTTTCTTTTTTTTTACTTAATAATTTTCAACACACACCTAGAAATACACTCAAACTAGAGCTGTTTTTGGTAGGAGAAAAAGAAACGCCACCCCCATTTATTATTACAGAATTATTAGTAATTCAATAATGATAAAAGTACACAAAAAGACAACCGTAATTACTATGGCGTCTGGATATTTTTTTTTTCCACCAAAAATTCCTTGCACCACTGGGCCTTCCTTGGTGATATGCTGGATGCGCCACTGGCCCAACGTACCCATTTATAAATCTTGATTTGCCTTACGGCTTTTTATTTTCTCATGCCTGTTTTTCATTAATAAACTACTTTTACAAAATCGCCTGTTAGGCTACGATACCAATCTAAAATATACAAACAAAAAATTTACCTCGTTATTCTTTTGTCATAAAAATTATTCAACATCGAGTTTTACTTTTCGTTGCTTGGTATGTTACTTGGAACACTAATGGGTTCAATGCTTATCTGGAAATGAAGGAAATGGGCTGTGAAGAGCTCCGTTGAATACTTTTTTCCTGTTTTGTTTAAAAACTGAAAGGTGATCTTAAAACGTTTTCCTATTTAGAACCTATCCTAAAATTGCTATGCCTCCCCACCCGCTCGTTTGTCTCTCCCACAAATATTTGTAGAGTGCCCGGAGTGGGGACCCATTCCTTTGTTTGTGTGTGAGTCAGAGAGTAAGGACTATTCAAAAGATACAACCACAGGCATTTCCAAACATATGATGATTTTTCACTTAACGGTCAGAGTGTATATCTCTTTTTTCTGTGTCTTCCCCGAGAGTGTGTTGGTGGTGGAGGAGGGGGCTCGTGTCCCCATGGGCCCCTATAACTCTAGGCCTATTATCACATGTCCACATCCGCCTTAAGTATCTCTGGACGGCTGTTTTCTATTTTGGTAGTCAAATCTCCCCCACCCTTTCTTTCTTAGTATTACCTTAGGAGGTCGGGAGCTAATGTGAATCCCGTGAGGACTTTCATAAGATTGCAGAAAGTATTGCAGGTGGACATCAACGAGAAGTCGGGAAGCAATTATGTCAACGTTCGTGTTGGATGGAAAAACCGCAGCGCGTGATCAGGATTAAAAATAAATAAATAAAAAAGATTTAAAAAAATTAATTATTGTATGAAAATTACTAAAAGCATTTTCGTAAACAAAACCTATACGTTTTTTTTTAAATATCAGTAAATTATTGGGGCTCAAACCCCTATTGGAATTTATTGGCAGGGGAGGGCTCAGGCCCCACGGGCCCATATAACTCTATAACGCCTATGATGGGGTTTTAACCCCCATCATGATGGTATATATATATATGTGTGTGTGTATGTATTGTATGTGTGTATTGCCAGTCCTCTCTTATGGATCAGAGACATGGAGTCTAACAGTTGGAGCAATACGAAAGTTACAGACAACGCAAAGGAGCATGGAGAGGTGCATGCTTGGAATAACTAGGAGAGATCGAAAAAGAAACACTTGGGTGAGAGAGCAAACTAGAGTAGAGGACATCATTGTTAAAGTAAAAGGGCTGAAATGGCGATGGGCTGGGCATATTGCAAGAAGAACTGATCAACGATGGACAACAGAAATTCTGAACTGGATTCCAAGAGACCACCGAAGACCTAGAAAACGTCCTCAAACTAGATGGGTGGATGAAATAAGAAAACAGGTTGGGGTGACGTGGAAGCGAATTGCTCAGGATAGACTTGTGTGGAAAGCATTTGGAGAGACCTTCATCCAGCAGTGGATAGATAATGGTTGAATATGATGATGATATATATATATCATCATCATCATCATATTCAACCATTATCGCCTCGATGTCCTCTACTCTAGTTTGCTCTCTCACCCAAGTGTTTCTTTTTCGATCTCTCCTAGTTATTCCAAGCATGCACCTCTCCATGCTCCTTTGCGTTGTCTGTAACTTTCGTATTGCTCCAACTGTTAGACTCCATGTCTCTGATCCATAAGAGAGGACTGGCAATACACACTGGTTGAAGACCTTTCTTTTTAGACACAAAGGCAATTTCCCCTTCAGGATAAAACTGTTTCTTCCAAATGCACTCCAGCCAAGTTTAATACGTCTGTTGAGTTCTTTCATAATGTTGCCATCCATTGAAATCAGCTGGCCAAGGTAAATATATGAATCAGCAATTTCTAGCTCAATGTTGTCAACTTGTATTTTTGTTTCCTCTACAAAATTATTGAACATGATCTTAGTTTTTTGTAGGTTCATCTTGAGTCCAACTTCTTTACTTCTAGTTGAGAGCTCCTGTACCATGTCTTGGAGTTCTAATGGGTTCGTTGAAAAAATAACAATGTCATCAGCAAACCGCAAATGATTTAAATATTCACCATTTATTTTTATTCCCTTGTTATTCCAATTTATCAGCTGAAAAATCATCTGTAAAGCTGAAGTAAAAAGTTTTGGAGAAATGGTATCTCCCTGCCTCACCCCTTTGCCAAGTTTGATAGTTTTGGTATCTTTATGTAACCGAAATTTTGCACTTGCATTTTTATACACACGTTTCACCATGTCAATGTACACATCCTCAATGTCTGTTGATCTTAAAGAGTTGATGACTGCTGATGTTTTAATAGAGTCAAAGGCCTTCTCATAGTCAATAAATGCAACACACAATGGAAGTTCATATTCATGTGTTCTTTCAATTAATTCTCTTAATACTTGAATATGGTCCACTGTACTGAATCCACTTCGAAATCCAGCTTGTTCTCTTGGTTGAGCTGCATCTAATTTTTTCTGCAGGCGATGTGTTAGCACTTTTGTGAAGATTTTATAAATAGCAGGTAACAAGCTAATTGGTCGGTAATTTTTCAAATCCTCTTTATCACCTTTTTTATGCAAAAGAATTACTGTTGCAGAATCCCATTGGTTTGGTATGTTACCGCTGTTAAGACATTTGGTAAAGAATTTTGCAAGTATGTCTTCTACATATTCTCCAGCTTCTTTTAGGATATCTAATGTAATACCATCATCGCCAGGGGCTCTTCCTTTCTTCATACTTTTTATTGCAAATGAAACTTCTTCTTTTAAGATTTTAGGAGCTGTTCCTTCGACTATTTCAGTGTCTTCGTTTAATCCACTGTTACTTTCATATAGTTTTTTGTAGAATTCTTCAACTCTTCTAAGTATTTCTTCCCTATTTCTTGTTACGGTGCCATCCTCTCCTTTTAATGCAATGATGTGTTTCTTCCCAACAGATAAACTTCCTTTAACAACCCTAAGGCTCTTGTTATTTTCAATGGCCTTCCTTACTAACTCACAGTTGAATTTTCTTATGTCTTCTTTCATGCTTTTGCGCAGAGTTTTACAAAGTTCTATGTACTCAATCCTGGAACTGGTATTTCGATTGTCCACCTTCATATCTCTTCGCCTTTTCATGAGCTGTTTCGTCTTCTCAGATAATTTGCTATTGTGCTTTTTACAGGTTACACCACCAATTTCCCCAGCAGTTTCAACTATTGTCTTAACAATGTTTTCATTTGCTTCTGAGATATCACTTTCATCAATAAGTCCTTCCAGTGCAGAAAAGCGATTTTTTAATTCCAACTTGAATGCCTCGGTATTTTCTTTTAATTTCTTTAAATCCACCCTCTTACTTACTTGTTTCCTAATGAGCTTCTGTCGTTCTAATTTAGTATTTAAGTGCACTTTACATCTCACCATTCGATGATCACTTCCAGTATTAAATCTGTTCAGTACACTGCAATCTTCAATAATTGATTTCTTGTTTGCCAGGATATAGTCAATTTCACTAGTTCCCCCATTTGGGTGTTTCCATGTCCATTTTCTTTGCGGTTTCTTCTTAAAAAATGAATTCATGATGCTAAGGTTTTCAGCTTCTGCAAATTCGATGAGTTGATCGCCACGTTCATTCCTTTCCCCATATCCGTATTTACCAACCGATGTCTCTCCTTGTTCCTGTTGTCCAATTCTTGCATTGAAATCCCCCATGATGAGCTTGATATGTTGTTTCCCTTTGGTGTGTAGCTGTTTGATTTCTTCATAAAATTCTTCAACCTCTTCGTCGGTATGGCTTGATGTTGGTGCATATACCTGTACTATTTGAAGTTGGTATCGCTGGGTTAGTTGAACAACGAGCCTCGCTGCTCGATCTGATGTACTTTCAACTTCCAGAAGACAGTCTTTAATATATATATATATATGGAATTGTAATTTTGTAACCCTCCACTGTAAAACCTATAACACCCTTTTATGAACTTTCACGCAAACCTTATTCCCCAAAAGCTGATGCTGACAAAATATAAATAAACGTGAATATTATATGCTTCTATATGCTATATATTACACTTTAATTATTATATGAATTATATGTATTATTATATTTTATACATTATATATAGATAATAAATAAATATAATAAATAAATAAACGTAGAACAATTGTGAATGAGAGACAAATAGAATAAATATAATAGATGAGAACATATAGAGCGTTCATGTATTACGTAAGTACCTTTAGTAGGTTGTTACTTTTGTTCTTATTTCCCTATGTTAGCCAATGTTAATTTTTACTCACCAGTGGAGTATTACAAATGGCCAAAACATTGCTTACGTAATATTTGAATGCTACCACATAAAATACATTAATTGAAAAATATTGTTTACGTCTTCCTTGTCTCTGGTTGACTCATTTGACTGCACGCATGAGGGGGTTCTTCACTTCCCCCAATATTTTTTTCAAGTCACCCCCCCACCGCCTCTTGTAATATAATGAAATCATACCGAAACAAAATGAGAATAGAATAGCTGTCACCTCCACTCCGCAGCTAAAATTGTACGGAGCGGCATACGATATCAGTTTCTTTACTTTATTTTATTTCTTTTATCTAAAAGTACTAATGAATGGTGGACGTTGAACTTCACCACAATCATGTGGTCACCAGTAACGTGTGAGGTAAAGCATAAGTATAGGCAGGGGCGGACTGGGTCCTCTCAAAGGGCGCATACCTTGGATTATCGAAGGGCGCGTGTCATATTGCCCATGAGGGCGCATGGGCTCAGTCCGCCCCTGCGTATAGGCAATGGGCAAATAAGGAAGAAAGTTGCTATTTCTTTTTAAAAGAAGTCCGCTTAACTGCACCAAATGCCGTTACCTCGTCGACATGCACTTATTTTTAAAAGTTCACTATATAAAGCCCTTTCCCTTTCTTATGATATGGTTAATATATTAAATTAACTAAAATAAACCCTGAACTTCATATAAAAATTGATCTCCTAATTACAAAACCTAATGACGTCGTTTACAAAATGGCAACACTGTCTGCAAGGACTCGGCGAAATAAATGACAAATCAGTTTCCGAGTTCCTTTCAAAGTAACAAAAAATTTCGTCATTAATGTTGCGCCAAACTGAATCATTTTGATTGCCTGATAACAACTAACCTGATGGAGAGAAGCTCAGAAAGGCAATAATTCTCCAATCGATCGGGATTGACCACAAATTTCCGCAGCGAATTATGTGATGGTGCTCAATCTATCAAGATTGATCGATTTGACGGAGGGTTATATTAGATAGATTACGAGCAATTTTAATGAATAGGTAGATTGAATAACGGCTATAATTGCCTTTAGCATGTGTATTATGTACTGCATGTAGATTAAAAAAAATAAATATATTAAATAATATTAATATAATTATATTAAATACTCTATACCTTGGTGTAATAAAAAGGCGGATTGAGTGATAACTAAATATGTTAATATATAACGTAATATTAAGCAGGTGCATAACGTAATAGACAGTAACACTAAACAGACTTTAGAATACGAAATGTAGATACGAAAGTCTTCAAGAAATGTTTTACTTTACGAAGACTTATAACTATGAATTTTTATCAGATGAAGGGTGGCCGGTATGGGAACCAAGCCTCAAAATCTACAAGTGTATAGAAAAGATTGGCTTACAACACAAATTGACGTACTGCATCACAAAATAGCACATGACATAAAGTGATAACCGTCCATATATGTTTTTATATCTCCTTATCTACTATAGCGCTTCAGACATCGTTTGCTTCTCGTATACGAGCATTTTCACTTTCTAGCGAGCAGTCCCGGAACTGCCTACGGAGGTTCTTATGGGCCTTTGGCCGAAAGGCTAGAATAGCCCCTAAAAGGATAGCCCGTCTTATCGCGGGTAATTCAGGGGGAAAAAAAATTGACGTTTCTACTAAAACTCCAAACTTGCGGCTACCTTGTGTATATTGTCAGCAAATTCAAAGGAAAAATCAGGTAAAAAGTAAATAGCTTTTCATTATGCCGACAGACCCTTGCAGGTTTCCAAAGCTGTAATGAGTCCATATGTTCTGTTGGCATATAAATGAACAAGTAGGAATTCACCGAAACCGTAAATTTTACAGAGCAAAAAAGGGTCGTGCTTAGGGGTGTTTGAGCTGGGCGGCTGCCCAGGGCCGCTAAAATTTAGGACCGCCAAAAATGTATTGCAAGTATCAGGAAATCAATTTTGTTTTGTCAAAGCGTTTTCCAGGGCCGCTAAAATATGCTTTATCCAGGGCCCTTAACGCCGTAAGCCCAGCCCTGGAGAAAAGGACCCTCAGATGGTTACTTTTATTTTTAATATCTATGTTAAAGTCGCCTATTATGAAAAGTTGTTTTTCTTGGTTATTTTTTTTCAATTAATTTTTCTATTTTATCAAAAAAAAATTGTATATCGGAGTTAGGTGGTCTATATAATATTAATATTTTTATTTCGCCTATGTTAATTGTTAAAATTTCAATGTCCTCAGTTGTTTCAGTTTCTTCTTTCATTAAATCCACGTCTAAACCCTGTTTTACGCATACAGTAGGCCCCCTATAACACGGGTTCATATAAGAAGGATTCGTATAACAATTGTGATCGTGTTCGTATAACACGGTAAAAGAATGAGAAAGATGTTACGTTTTAGCTCCAATAATTAATATAACTTTAATTATTAAAATCTAGAAGAACATCTTAAGAATAATGATTCATCAACAAAGCGCTCCGAGGGATTTAAGAAAAAATTGAAAGATTGTTTAGCTCCATATTTTGAAGTAAAAGAAGATTTAGAAAGTAACACTAGTAAGTTGTTTAAAGCACAAGAAGATACCCTTTTTAAACAACGAAAATAATAATTGAGAAGAAACAAGTGAATTTTCAAGCTATGAAATAACAAAACCAACATTTAAAAGAGGATGTCGTTGGAGTCCAATTATAGATAGCTGCGACAGTAAACAAATGTCAAAAAAAAGTGTAACTGCTTCTTTTATTTAACGCAAAATGAATAACAAAACATTTTTAATTTCAATATTTGTTTGTTTTGAAGAAAAATAAAAAATATTTTAACTCTTACATAGTAAATATTTATTTTACAGCTTTGTTAAGTATCTGTATAAGTGTATGTTTATGCTTAAGTAAACTGTATGTTAACCCCTCATTTGCTAAAACAATTAAGTCCATAAAAGAAAAGCTAGAAAATATGTATTGATAAATTTTTATACATTTCTTGTGAAAAAAAAGCATTTATTATTCAACAGCCATAAAAATTGTTGTCATGTAGTGTCTTAAGCCTGATTATTAAAGAAAGTTATTTTAAATATAACAAGCAAGTTAATCGCTTTGGGTTGTGAACGGCTCATGTATTTGTATACATGACTTTGTATACATGTCATTTGTATACATGTCTTTGTATACATGTCATTTAATATACATATCTTTGTATACATGTCTTTGTATACATGTTCTTTGTATACATGTCATTTTGTATACATGTCTTTGTATATATGTATTTACATGTCTTTGTATACGTGTATTTGTATACATGTCTTTGTATGCAAGTATTTGTATATATGTCTTTGTATATATGTCTTTGTATACATGTCTTTGTATTATTGTCTTTGTATACATGTATTTGTATACATGTCAAGGTACAACACGGATTCATATAACACGGAACGTATCTACTGTAAGAGAGAGGGTCTTACTGTACCTCGAAATTCCGCCTTCTTTTGTTATTATCTCTGTAAATGGAAAATTAATTATAGCTGGATGAAGTTTACCGATGTTTCGCTTCTGATTTCCATAAGTGTTTCAACAATTGTAATTAGTTCAGGTTTATTGTAATTTTGAATTATTTATTCTATTTGGTCAATTTTATTATTCAAAATGCATAGCAGAATTGGGCAAATCAAATTTTTGATAGTTGGGGGGGGGGCTCGAACCCCCTGTCCTCCATATGGGCGCCCATGCATACAGTAGCCCACGTAAAAACGTAACGTGTATCTAAAAATATCAGAAAGTCAATTTTTACTACACCCCTGTCAATATATATTGCTTCTGAAGCTCATAAATGAATTCCACAAAATTTGCAATTCGATCATGTGCAAAGGAGTAATAAATTTTAACGGAGTAATATTATTATATTTTTATTAGCATTTATTGAGTGGTGTTTGCGCGACTGAAAAATGCTTTAAATAATGGTTTTCTTACATTTTAATTAGTATTGGAGCATATGCAACCGGAAATAGAGTTCTGTGTTTACACTTTAATTGCGTAAATCCTTGTAAACAACGAAAACCTTTTAAACCAGCGCGTAATGGGTCGTATCAAAATTGAATTACGATCTGTTCTTGGATCAAATGGATATCTCGGAATTTATTTCGAAACCCATTTAACAACAAACCTTCAAAAAACGACAATCTAAACAACAACGAAAAAAAGTAAACCTGTTTACAAGAGTTTCGGCAGTTTTTTTGTCAAATAATGGGCGGTAGATCTTGTAAACAATCTTGTTTGCAAACACTCAACAGCGGGGGTTGGGGGGTAGGGGGACAAGCAAATAAAATCGCTTAATTAATTGCAGCTTTAATTGCCGAATCATTAAATCATCCAATTTGTGTAGGATTTAACAAACATTACGCAATCTCTTGAGAAAATGCGAACTAAGCTCGTGCAAATAAAAAAAAACAAACAAAAAATTGGTACTTTTCTTGGGGGTACATTTTATAATCATAAATTTCGTTTTTCGCATGTCAATTTCCACCATAGGAAAAGGGACGATGTCGCGTAAGGAGTCTAGTCAGGATCAGCGGCGTAATAAAAGGAGGGCTCGAAAGCCTCAAACCCCCCATTAGAACGCCCTATCAAAAGACGTTATTTTCTCCAACACCACTCATATGATATTCTTTAAAGACGTTTGAACTCCTCCCCCACCATAATTTTTGAATTGCCATGTCACTGGTCAAGAATCGTTTAGCGATAGCAACTGTGGGTATATCTCGGAGATATTGCGGGCCCAGTTCTGGACCACCGCAATAAAACGACCAACATTTAAATCATTGACGATCGGTCTACTGTATAATGAAAATTATGTACGTACAGTGTGGTTTAAAAAAGTTATAAGACCCTAGCAACCGCAAATTTTAAAGTACTAAGGAGAAATTCAAGCTTTAAACTTAAAAAAATATAGGCTCTGTATATAAGCATAGCCAGGGGATGGTTTTGGGGGTTGTAACCCCCCATTGCAATGAAATTTTGTATATTTAACATAGGAATATATGAGTTGTAGCTCTGTAACCCCCCCCCCATTAAGCCTATAACCCCCTTATGAACTTTCTGCCTACGCCTATAGCTCCGAATGTAACAAGTTATTTGTGTTCTCACAGCTACAGAATGTGAATTTAGGAAATTTCCAATGCCATCACTAGGTTGGTTGGTTTATTGTCATCATCATCATCATCATCATCATCCGTAGCAGCAATGTGCCATGAAAATCGTTAAGCTGTATTTTCTGAGCTTAACGAACTCAACTCCCCAGACTACGGTTAGACGTAGGAAACACGGCAAGGGTTTTGCGCTACCATCGTGTTTCCTCCATTTGCTACAAGGCAGTGCAGATAAGGAATTAAGGGTTCGACTACAGCAGGGGTGGGTTCCCAAACAGGAGTCCGAGATGGAATTTCAGGGATCCGAAAATGAGAGTTGGGGCATGGGCGGATTGGGCCGCCGGTGCGCCTTCGAATGGGCAAGGATTCACGCCCTCCGATAATCCCAGGTATGCTCCCTTTGAGAGGACCCAGTCCTCCCCTGAGCGGGAGACATGTTTTTGAAAGGACTCAGTCCGCCCCTGAGTGGGAGGCTTGTGTTTTTGAGAGGACCCAGTCCTCCCCTGAGTGGGAGACTTGTGTTTTCGAGTGACGAGTCACGAGTCATCACTCAGTTTACTTTTTCTTTCTAAATAAATTATAATGTAATTGATCAATTTATATTTGCATTTTATACGATGATAAAAGCTTTTTGGCACAATGAATAGGAGAACCTCTAGGCCTAATGACTACCCATTAACATAGAGCTTGCAAAATTCTTGGTAAGGAGGGAGCGAGCACATATTATGTACATTTATACATTACAGTATATGTAAAATTGCAATTTATTTCAAATTATTGGGGGCTCATGCCTCACGGACACATATAAATTTACGCTGATGTGACTATGCCAGTTTCTATCCCACTGTAAATCATAACGTATATACATGAACATGATTCATGTACAAAGACACATGTGCAATTTTATAAGGTAAATTCTTATGCCAAATATGGTTCGGAAGCCAAATGAAAATAAACACGCCTATTATTTTCTATTTTTTGTCGTTCTTCGATTTCAGATACTTTTAGGAACCCGCAATTTAGGACTGAATTACTCGTACGGATAATAAGTAGACTATGGTGTAATCAATTTGCTGCTTTTGCATCTCTAATTAGGGGACACACATTGCACTGATCTTGTGTGATAAGTCGAATTTACCTGAATATTTGTGTATATCTGTGTATTTTTCATCTGTATATCTGTGAATTTGTCTTTTCATCTTTTTAAAGAATGAAAACAAACTCATTTTGATGAGCGATAATTCCTCAATTACGCTACCGTGGAGGAAGATAGAGCACTATATTTATGTTTGACACAAAGCAGAGACTTGGGGTATGGCATAACGGCCATTACTGGGTAACTTAATATGCTAAATGGGTTGCCGAGTTAAAATTACGGTGCCGAATTGTGGACACAGAAGCATTGTTTATTTTAAGAAATTGATTTTAGCAATCTTATTTATTAAATGTTCATAGAAATGTGATACATATCTCTTATACAATCGGATATTGCGTTATATTACTTTATATTATATATCGGATGTTACATTCTCCTAAACTTACGATTGTAGTATCTTTAAATGGATAAGAGGATGGCGTCGTAAAAATGGCGTTTATCGTGGCAATGTGGACACGCCTTGATGTGTAATCAGACTGACATTTGTCGTTTAAAATTAAAACGGCTAGTTTTCGGAACGCTTGTCTAGCTTTGGAATTTTTAAAAACATCTAAACTTTTCTTAAAAGCGTTTCCAGTGGACTCGAGGAAAAAACGATTAGCACCCGCCTTTGTGTTAAAAAAAAGAAGAAGGAAAGTCCAAAAAGAAGCAAACAATCTTCTTTTATACGAGTGATTTGCGAACACGTTCTCTTCGAAGCAAGTTTCGATCCGGTGATTTGGCAGCACGCCACATGACAAAGTGGCGACACCAAGCGGAGGTGAATCAAAATCGACCCCGTTACCTTCTGTTCGATAGCGTGGATTTCAGAGAGTCGCTCTGAACAAGGAATAATTGAAAGTGGTTGCCATTAAACAGAGAGACAGAGAGCGAGCTCGAAAATGCGTGAAATAAGAAAAAATAAAAGATAAAATTAGAGAACAGTTAGATTGTTACATTCGATAGAAAATGAGTCAAGGAAATCGAGTGGTTAGTATCAGATTTGCGGTGAAGGATATGCATTTGTTCACGAATGAGAGAGAATTGTTATAGCGAAGATTTTTGTTTCTGGTATTTTCTAAAGCTTGATACCATCATGATTTCCTTCGTCTGTATTTAAAGTAAAAAACCGGTATAAAGCTATTATTTAGAAGTTAATGAATTATAAAATTGCCGAATTTTGTACAGTTGTTATCAAAGCATGGTTTATAAGTATCTATATTTATTTAATGGTAATTTGAAAATGACTTTATGTTATCTAAAACATAGCTCCTCACTCGGGGGGTCGGGGGGTGGGGGAGAAGGGGAATAGTAAACTTAAATTGTCCGATGTTTTTATAGTTTTGAGAAAATCGATCAATAGGTTACAAAAATTCAATTCATTGCACGTTGGCAAAATTTTTTTTTTATCATTATAACATACATCGTTGGGTAAGAAGCTACACCGTTCTTTTACCTAAGGATGCAAGATTGTTTTGCAAGATCGTTGTACACGATTGGTACCATAACACAAAATCTCCAATTTTGTAGTTACGTCCTTCTTTGAATGATGCCATCGATTGTTATCTACATCAATTCGACAACTATCTAATAACTGTATGTGTTTACCTGTGATTATCAAAGAGTTGTCCATGATTATTAAAGGGTTATGTGTTGTTATCTAGTAGTTGCCCGGGAATTACCGCCTCTAAGACTTATCTAGGGTTATCATCTAAGAGTTACCATCTAAAAGTTGTTTTTCTTAAAAGTCATTCGTAGTCATCTAAGAACTAATAAGCTAATTTAAGAACTAATTAAGCACTTATAATAACTAATAAAAGTATAATAACTAAGAACTTATTATTTAAGAACTAAGAAGCTAATTTAAGGCTTATCACGAGTTATTTGGCTATTTCTGAAATATTAAGCTTTAGGTTAAGCTAACGCTGATGTAATTGCTCCGTAATGGAGGATTTTTAACAATCCCTGGAATATTCAAATGAAGTATATATCTAATATTTATGTAGGTTTAATCATACGTTCATCAATTTATACCAAAACAGAGTTCTGGTGTGATGAAAGAGTAACAAAGGCGCGGCTAAAGGAGGTTAGTCGCTGTAAAACAGAAAATTATAAGTGAAGTCTACATGGAGTATTCTGTGAGTTCAAAGTATCTGTCCCCCCCACCACATGTTGGTTCTTGTGATGTCTCGAGTACAGAGTATATTTTAAATATTACATTCATGAAAAAAAGTTTCATTTCTTTTTCCTGTTTTTTTAGAGTCAATTGAAACTTGAATTGTCACGAGAATTGTAGAGGAGTTTAATGAAACATTATTTTTAAAAAATAATACCGCATTGCCACATGGAAGTATTAATTACTTCAAAAAAAAATTATAAAATTCGATATATTTATCGAAAACATATATCGATAGTCATGCTCAATATCGATTTAATAATCATACTTTGGTCTTTTTACTTTATTTTTATGAGAAGTTCCTGGAATTTGAACCTGCCTTCGTAAACGAGAAACGGGACTTTTTGAGATCAGAAAAAAAAGAAAATAATAATTATCTGAGAAGCATCAAATTTTTAACGCGATCTAAAAAGATGTCCGCCATCACTAAACTACGTATCAAGTTTCAATCGGAGGGATACGAATCAAAGTAAAGGAGCCGTAATCAGAGGGAACCGTAAGGGAAAGAGAAAAGTAGTAAGGGCCTCGCTTTGAGGTCCCGAATCATTCGCCATTCCCATAGCAACGGCAACAGCCAATCGCATCAGGTACATCGCGGAACGCGCTCTGTGATTGGCTGAGTTAAGAATTCGTTAAGTCGTTTGCTTCTTCCTTTTGGAAATGGTCCTCTTGGCAGAATGCCATAAAACGCTTTTCGCGATCATTTCGAAGATGGAAATGCGAGCAAAAACAGAACATTACTTTATATTTCGAGCAATAAAGGCAAAAACGAAATACATACTTGCATAAAACAGGTACGCATAATAATAACAGTTTCCTCTGCCCTTAAAGATATGTACAAGCAATTCTCTGTATATGGATGAAAATAGAGAAAGATGAGGGAGAGAGAGAGATGATAAGAATAAGGGGGGGGTGAAATATTGAAATTTTCATGAGAAAACGGGGCTTTCTACAAACTCTGCTGAAATTTTCACGAAAAGGAATTTTTTTGAAAGGATCATGTGAGACCGACAACTTCACGTGACCTATGAATCCTCATATATTTACACCATGGCCAGGCTTACTAAGATCCGAATTCAAGCTCAGCGAACTCTATTGATTTCGATTGTAAGACACTGAATGGCGCTTTCTACAAATAACATAAATATCCAAACCAGTGTCGTAAAAGAAGAAGAAGAAGAAGAAGAAGAAGAAGATGATGATGTTGTAGAAACTAAAAGTGGCACTTGAAGTAAAAAATGTAATCTAAACTACTGGACTTTGTTTTAAGATATTTCCCTGGGTGGGAAGCTAAAATAAAAAAAACCTAAAGCAATATTAATACGGCATTAAAGAAAATTTGATAATAAAAATAATCACTTTTAGGTAATTAATGGAATATCAAGTTGGATAAATGAATATGCCATGGACATTTTATCCTCCAGATTAATAAAAATAAAACTTCATTTGTTTCCACTAATCTGAATTTCATTAGACCGAAATTCGTTCACTTACAATACAATGAATTCCAATAATTTTTATTAATAAATTTTATGGTGGTTATCATGGATGCAAATAAAGTGTATCATCGCTACTTACACCTTGCTCTATTAAAATGGCTCCATAGTGATTGGTGGAACGTCGAAAAAGAGCTCAATAATTGGCGTAACTAGCCTCAAATTATAGAGAGAGAGGAGGGGGCGGGGCTAAAGCCTTCAACACAATACTCGGCATATAGCATTCACGTAATTTTCGTTTTCCTGGGAGAGGCTAAACATTTTTGATGGGGGCCGGGTGGGGAGCCAAGCCATTTCTAACCTCCTCCCCCTGAGTCGTGCCAATCGTCTGGAGCTGTCTTGTGAACAGGGATAAATGAAATTTTCGTGTATCAATACATTGTATTTGATTGCTGAATTGAAAAATGTAAACAGCCGCAAAACTCATACGAATAATAATACTAATTTTAAAATACTTAATTATCATTAGGGTACGCTCTGCGTCCAGTGTATACATACTGGTGAATTAAAACATTTCTATCTTCTAAATCTTTTAAATTATTTAACAATACGATTTTAATTTTAGACTGTACATGTAAAAGGAAAGATAATTTAAGGAGAATGAAAACATCCCTCAGTGGATTTTACACCCGTTCTTCATCAACCAGGAAGATATGGTAAAACCTTCCTAAAACGAAACTTTTTACGGTTTCCACGCCAGTGGATCCCTCATTAATAATTGACAAAGTAAAAAATAATAATTTTTTTCCAACTGTTCTAGAATATTTTGGATATTTTCACTGACGCGCGACCGTGAAATAAAGGTGTTCGAAATGAGAAGTTTTAATGTAGTGGCGGCAAAAAAAGGCACCATTGTGTTATATGTTACTATAGTTTTAAAACAAAATCGTATTCAGAATATTATATGTGTTGCGTTTTACCTTCTTTCGAAGGTGTCGGAATCTCCCCTCACCAAGCTTCCATGGATCGATTCTGGAGCAGACGATCACTTCAGAAATCGCCACAGAACAAGACTTCAAACAAGAAACCTGGCAACAGCATTTTCCGTTTGTAACAGACTACTGGAATTAAGTTTTTCTTTCAAAGGAGCATTTTCGATTTCCAAAAAGGCTTTTGTTTGATCTTAAATTTTGGGATATATATAGTTAGAAAGAAAAAGAGGTAGACTAAGTAAACGAGATATAAATAAAATCGTTCATAGTTTCATAGTTTACGTTGTTAGTGATATTTTTTATAGTCACTTTAACGTTTTGAAATTTTTCTTCGTGTCTGATACCTAAATACGTACACATAAAATATTTTATTTCCGTAGTACAATTTTCTAAAACTTGCATGTATGTTACACCATGGGAATTTTCATGTAATGCAGTAATTATATGTTCCCGATCTTTAGCACAGATTAACTTAATGATAAAAATGAAAAATACAGGCGAATATATGTATTTAGTAGTAAATTTATGTTTAATTAAATTAACTATAAATGTAGTGTACTAATACGCTAAAATATCTTTATTCAGACGCAATAAACAACAAATTGAAGCATTGTGTCTGTGCGTAAACAGACATCAAATAATGTTAGTAAATCCTGTTTAACATGTATAATTTGGTTACCAACATTTTGAACGTTGATAATTAAAATAGTTATTATATTTGAAACAAATCTCTCTACCATCAGTGCCATCTTAACGAGTGAGCGCCAAATTGTCAAACATTGTGTACGCTTATTATATTTTTCGTATTACAAAAATTTGGAAATGTAAAAGTTTGGGCAAGCAAGCCCCAAGAAAATATTAAAGCCCGGGCCCTCCAAATGCGTTATGAAGGCTCTAACCAATAGTTGGGGAATTGCCTATATTTTGTATTTCGGCCAAAACGCTTAAAGTATGTAAATGATAAATGGAAAGAAGTTAGTTTAAGATAATGCAAACAAACATCCGTAAATATTGAAGCACCCTTCTTGTTCCAAAGTGTATGTAAACAGATTCGAAAACCGCACTCATGTTGCCATTCACGGAAACATAAATATTTAAGGGGCTTTTTTCTCTGTGATTCTAGGCTTTCAACTTTGGATTTCCCCAAATCTCTCGAGACTCTCCCGAGAAGAAGGAGAATAAGCGAAAACCCTTTTTAAGGTTTTCTCTTTTCGGATTTCGTTTGCTTTTATTTCTCGGCGAAGTACCTTTCTCGCGATCATCTGTGTTGTCTCAGTTGCCGCCCACTTCGAAATATGGAAAGGAAAACATAGTTTTGTATTCACTGCTTTCCTCGCTTTCCTCAAAAACAGTAGTTCCCAACTCGTGGTCCGCGAGACGGGTCCTTATTAAAAAAAAAAATTGAAAAAAATCTTATAAACATTAGTACAATTAAATATTAAAATTAATTATAAAAATGAAATTGATTGCATATTTGTAGTATTTTACAATCTGACGGAATTTCATAAAACGGTTCGTATTAAAAGTAATTCGTCTTAAGCGTGTTCGTCTTAACGAGGTTTGACTGTATTATCATTAGATTTTTCTGTTTTATTATTATTATTCCCCACAAGAACGATTTTACAAACATTTCACCCAAAGACCCGGTTCCCTTTTTAATTAAGGTCTTGCAATCAGCTCGTGAGAATTTTTCAAAGTGGTCCGCGGGTACAATTGAAGTGGAAAAGTGGTCCGCGGCTTAAATTGAGTTGGGAACCACTGCTCTAAAAGGACGAAGCTCTAAAAGGACGAACCTGAAATCTCTCGTGTTGCAAACTGAAAGTGTATAAATCTCTCTGAAACTTTATTTACATGGAGGGGGTAAAAAAGCGAACTATCTTCAGATTAGCAAACAATGCATCGAAAATATCGTTCCGAGATCGGTTATGCGATTCAAAATGGCGACACAAGTTGAATGAAAGCGAAGCGAAATTTCAAAAATAACGCAGACGATTCATGCGATTTTCCCATTTTCCCTTTAAGGCAGACGATTTTGTCCCTCCCGAGAAGCATGGGGATGGGTGTTTACTCCCTGCAAGTTGATCAAAGTTCGTTCTGAGCATCGACCGATTTTCCTTATCTGCTTTTCTTCACCGAGTTGAAGTAATTTCGTTTGGCGGGAGGAAAAAAAAAGGAAAAAGTACGGGAACTTAGATCATTAGCGATTTTAACGGGAAACGTTTTTGATGTGAACATATTTTTTTTTTTCCTCGTTTTTCGATTAACGATCGTTTCCGAAACATTTGTTGCGGGGGGGGATTTTCGACGACTTTGCGCGTTTGTCCTCAGCGGAAATCGCCGAGTCGGTGATTTTTAGGCGCTAACTTTCTGTCCACGCATGCGCCAGGCTCAGGGAAATCGTTTAAACGCATCGATTTTGTCATTAAGTCTATTTCCAGCCCTTTCCCAAATCTCTTCTTCTAATTCCCCGCACCTTTCTTCTGCTGACTGCTTTAAATTATGAAGAATAAGCACAGAGAGGGAGGCAGAAAGCAGTTAGAACTTTCTGGGGGACTCCCTCAAGAGTCGTCGGTGCGATACACCCAGAGGGAGAAGCGTAGGATTAATCGAGGGCTGGTAATAATTCAACGGATATCGTTAATTTTCAGCGCGGGAATTGTTAGGAATAG
>QLNU02014176.1:11053205-11070108 GCA_006491805.2 Dysdera silvatica
TTAACGAATAGAGAAAAAAAAACTTTACAGCTACTTCAAAATCTAATACGTTTAAATTTAAAAAGTTAACGCTAGCTCTGTATTACTGGACGTATTCTAAACTTTTAGAATACATCCCGCGTTCGCTTTTTCACATTTTTCGACCAGCTTGTTATCCCGCCGCGTGTTGCCAAAAGGGTTGCAATTGGCGCTATTTTAACTACCTTTTAATATTTAATTTCTCGATTTCCATGGGAATATAGCTGCTAATTTTCATACATTAAGGATTTTAATGTGTCTACATTAAGCTCAATTAAATTCGTTAGATTCGGCATGTGAGCTCCGAGGGTGGGGGAGGGGTTACTTGTGAGTTTTCCTGACTTTCTCAGTCTGTAATGTAAATACGAGCCAATCTCCTAAAAATTCCTCCAATGAGGCAATCCTCTCTATCTCTCCAAGGGAGGCCGGCCGGTACCTACACGCTTCCCCCTACTTCCTAAGTCCTTTAATAACTTGAGAAATTCAAGAAAAGTTGAATATCATATTCAAATTTAGCCTTCTTATAAAGACCGAAGTATAGGAGGGGGCAACATAGGGTGAAGTCCAGGCCCCCACCACACGTAGTTAATAGGCAACGTATTTTTGTACGAGAAAAAGAGGAATCTTGACTTTGTGCCAGTGGAACTCGTAACGTGTCTTATGTTCAGTGTATCTATTGGATAAAGTGAAAGAAAATACAATGTTTCAGTAACGTACGCAAACATTTTATAAGGGGTTATGGGTGTACTAAGAGGTGGGGAGAGTTTCGGCAATCAAAATTTAATTGTATACAGGAAAATGGAAAGTCAATGGGGTTATGACTAACCCCTGCTCCCGGTGCTATTACAAATAGTTTTTATGTTACAACTATCATATGTTTAGGGTCGGACATTAACTGAAGCCATTCCCCCCTCCTCCCCCCCCCCACACACAATCAAGCAGTTTTTAAACACAAAAAGATAAAAATATTACTACTGATAGGTTGTACAAAAAGTGCTCACGAACTTGATTTACAACTTTGTAATAATTTTATGAAAGACGCTGATTGGAGCATAGCTTGCCTACCACTCTACCAATACACACACAAAAAAAGTAGATGCACTTCAGAACCATTGATTAGTTGTAATATCAACACTGTATTAGGGTAAAAGGTCACTAAATTAAAAATTTACAGGACGGTGCATAAGCATTCCCAGAAAGTGGAAGGGGGTGAGGTTTATTTCAACCCACAATCCAGAATATTAACCATGTTAAAAAAAAAAAAGAACCTAGGCGATGGAGGTCAAACCCCCCTTCCCCCATTAGCATAGGCAAATGGGACGATGTCTAAATGTTCTCTAGTGCATAATTTTTAAAAACTGAGGTTTTTTATATTTATTAATTAGGAAGAGATTTAAAAAATAGCTATAAACCACCAATTCTAATAAACTGATCATTCTCGCGCGTAAGAATATTGTAAATTTTATTTTCGTTGTTCGTAACACGGTGAAGACAGCATGCAAAGTCGCCAAATTGGGCTTACCCTTTTTCTGATAGTATAGAACCAATGAAAAGGTTATCTCGGAAAAATAAACAACCCAGTAGTTACTCGTTAGCGCCTATTGGTGAAACTAGTCCAATCAGTGAACAGATGGCTATTTCAAAAATGTTTCTCTAGTGCGGTGGATTGAACTCACCCTGTATAGGTGACTACTTTAACTTGCCTGCAAATATAAGTGAAAACTACAGAATTGAAAGACGAAGGGCCCCAAAAAATTTGAGCCCTAGGCACTTGCCCAGCGTACCCTATTTACAAATCCGTGCTTGACACGCTTTTCGTGTACACTAATAATAAACGAATGAATAATGGAAAACTTGAACTGATGGCGAAAAACAAGATTCACGCATGTATGCGTACATGTAATTTTCCCAACTACGCGAAATGCAAGCAAAAATATTAGATGTTCCAAAAATCTATACTGAAATTATTGTGAGGTTGAAATTTATAACAAATGATCTTTAATAAAAATTAAATAAAAACATACCGGCGGCCCAGTAAAAATATCGAGACACATACATTATAAATATTAATAAAGGCATAAATGTACTATTTTTGTATTATTATTATTTTTCCTGCTTCTGCCGTATTTGTTTTGTATTTCAGATGAAAGTGAGTTAAAAAAAAAATTAAAGAAAACATGTTTACACAAAGGGAACCATGACCATTACAGTAAAACTGCAATAACTTACCAAATCAAATAAGATCACTTCAAAAAAAAAAAAAGGAACTGATGACTACATGTCATTAAATCAAAGTTTTGAAAGTTATTAAACAAGAATTATTCACTGACGTATCCGATATGGCTTGAGTACTTCTCAGCCCCTGGAATTGATGTGGATATCTAACAGGGGCGGCTCGAGGTTGATTTTGAACCCGGGCGTTCTGGCACGGATTTTGCTTTTTTGGCGCCCCCTCTGGCGAAAACAGAAAGTTTTCTCAGATGTGTAATGCGCCATATACCCTATAAAAGTGGCGAAAAGTCTCTGAAAGAATTTCTCTAAACTTCTCTTTTTAGAGAGATTTTCTATTGTTTGGTCAATTAAAAAAATTTGAACTTGACTTCAGTTCGGTGTCCTCATCCAAACGGGGCCCCGGGCGGCCGCCCCTGATACCTAAACTGAAAGAAACTGACAGTTGAAAAAGACCATTCAAATTCCCAAGTGACTTTTGTTCTTACCAATTCAATACTTAGGTAAATGAAACATCATGCTTAATAAAAATTTATTAGCCTGTTCATTGCTTAAAACTCTCTATGCTCTATTCTCTATATAATTAACCATACCTTTTCTACTTAACTTTATAAGTTATTACACTCTATCTCTGATCACTCGTCTTCTTACGTCCCTGTAAAAATATCCCATTTGCGAAACTAAAGAACACATTTAAGGAAATGCAGAACAAACAGAACGTACATCTGCTAATTTTTGCGAAATCTTCAACCAAAACCCAAACGTGTAATAACGTAGTATGAACGGGCATACAAGTCTGGTGTGGGGTGCCAATCAGACGGGAATTCGTTATGAGAAAGTGTCAAATCGTTGTACAATTTGCAAAAATTTATGACCGGTGCTTGAAAATCGCGGTTACGGTTAATCTACTATATATCTGGGTCAGAAGTCACATTTATCGCACATCAAAAATTTACTCACATGCAAAGGCATGGAGAGAGAAAAATAAATTTCACATAATGATGCATTCGTCTAGTTCCTGGCAACTTCACAACTTCTACCACGTTCTCACCGATTAAACATATAGGAGTACAGTGTGTGTCTAAATTTCATGAATGTAAGATGTTATTACCCTTCACAGGTTTAACACAATTGCCAAATATTGGTCATCACAGCAAACCACGGGGGCTAGTTTTTTGTGAGTTTCCGTGGGAGGAATTTATTATACAATAATTTTCAATACACACGTATGAATAAGCTCAAATTAGAGCTTTTTTATTTAGGAGAAAAAAGAGACACCGTCTCCATCCTGAATTCGAACCAGAGTCCCTCCGTCTCCTTTCACTGTAATCCCAGTGTGTTGAAGTGGAGGAGGAGGATTGTGCAAGGGTTTCATTGGGAAGGGTGGCCGCCGGAGGCGGCGCTGTAATCCCAGACGTTGACGTGGTAAACTAGATTTATGGGAACGGCACCCAATGAACTCAGAACAACTGTAATCTTTCTCCTCTAAAATCTCTCCACCTTCACCTGTAAACCCTTCAATCAATCAATCAATCAAAATATTTAATGATAACAATGATAATTATTATTTTGTTATGTTTCAAATAAAACGTTAATGTTTCCTTAACCAGTATGAAACGAGAAAACCGAATGTTTTTGTTTAATTTTGCAACACTGTGATAAGAATTGATAGTTGATTGAATTTCTTTTTATGACGCAAAGATAATATGGGTCATACTGCGACATAATGATGAGAACCATTGACTCCAAAATTCTATCACACCTGAATAAATGAGTTGAAATTCATTGAATGGTTTTATGGGGAAAAAATAATGCGTCAGAAAAGTTTATCGAAGACCGATTGTTGTTATGCGTCAATTACGGAAAGACTGGAACATCGTGTGTCAATCCTGAAAACATTGCTTCAAACGAACTCCCTTTTTTTTTATTAGCAAAATTTCTTTAGTGAAAGAATATGACATATTTTTTCATTAGTTCTTCTTACACGTCATCTTTTTAGTTTGGAAAGAACAACGCTACAAAACACAGTTCTTTAACGTGAAACAGGATCACAGCCATTTTCAGAAAGTCGAAGGGAATACAGTCAAGCCTTTGTTTGAACAGCGGACACCCCGGGTCTTGAGAATGTGTCCGCTATTCGAGATCATTGTGGTATAATAGTGGCGCACCCACGTAGGGAGCCCGCGCCCTCCCCCTGGATTAAGAAAGCGAAAAATAATTACTCAAATAGACACTGGACACTTTTTCTTTTAAAGTAAGATTGAAAATAATGACGATCCCAATAACATTTCCCTGAACTCTGGTAACGTTGATGAGACTGCTCTTGAGAAAAGCAACAGCAGTGGCCCGCGACTGTCTTCAAACAACTTTGTAAGAGGTAAAGGTAGAGCAAAACATAATATCAAACACAGTTGAAGTGGAAATTCCGAATGCAGATATTTTTACTTATGTGAAGAAATCTAACCTCACTGATGAAGGTAGGATAACGGTAAAAATTGCCCCATGCCCCCTTTTGAATCCGCGCTTAAACAACAACCGTAATTGATATGGCCGCTGACCATTTTTTCCATCTGCCCCCCCTCCCCCTCTTGGGAATATTCTAGGTGCGCTACTGTGGTATAACAAGGATTGAGTCAAGGAATTGAAAAAGTGTCCGCTAAATAGGGGTAACCGCTATTCAGGAGTTCCCGTTATGGAAGTTTTTCTGTACGTGGAATAATAGAATCATACCTAAAAATGAGAAATTGGGGTCTACTGCCAAATGTGAAATAATAAATATATATTGTCATTTTGTTTTAAGGCAATATAATATTAACAGAAACCACTTGAAAGGCGATAACTGAACCTCGTTGGTAGCCTCTTCATTTTTAACGCATGGTTAGACGATTCAGTTTTTTTTAACACTTTTTCGATTTGGAGAAGGTCCACGAATTTTCCCCTTTTTCTTATTACGTACCCTGTGAGCTTAATTTTTTCGTCTTCCTTTTAAATTAAGTTCCGGGGTTTATCAACTTTCTATTTTTCCCCTTTCTCAGTTCTCCATTTTCCTTGGGGATAAAAAAAACGCTCCACGTCTCCTTTTATCCATTTTTTTTCCCTTTTTGGAACTACACTGGCAATTAATCAAAGTTATAAAAGGGGAAGAATATTATATTTCTTAAACATGCTGGGGACGCTACATTCTTTATTTTTTCATGCAAAAAAATGAAACACTTCCCAGTGTATAATTTATGAAACAAGTAATTTTATTTTTGCCAAAGAAAAGTAGTTTTCAACTTTATTGCTTGTGGTTTCACTTGCGATGCTAAAGGCAATATTTTAGAATACAAAAAATAATACTTTCGCCTTCGTGTCGTGCTCTAAAAGTTCGAAAGAATCGACAGTCGGAAATTGGACGATTAATCGATGTTTATTATAGAACGTACTTGATTTTAATCGTATTGAATCCAGCAATATTTCTTTGTTGTCGACGTTGAGACTACGAGAAAACAGTGGAGACGATGTTTAAATTTCAATAAATAATTAAAAGGCAGTGAAATCTAACGATAATCATTGATGGTTGATGTTTTCAAAACATCGATGTTCAAGGTTTTACCATCGATAGGTGAATAGCCAAATTTTAACATCGATGGTATGCGACTGGTGTTTTCGTATCATCGGTGTTTTTGCTGAAATATCGAATTTTCTAATAATACAAAATGTATTTATAATTTAGTCTTAGGTTTCGACAATTTAAAATCGACTCACGATCATTCACACTCAGCTTACGTTTTTACTGATTGCAGTATCAGGCATTGGGAACAAAGAAAAGAGGTTTCTTCTTATCATGAAGTTATCAAGCCTCTCTCCAGAAAACGTCTTTTGAGGACGGTAAGTGTACTTTAAGCGCAGATACTCAGTAAAAATATTAACGTCTGACTTTAGCAGTAGGCGAATCTAGGGACTAGCCTAGTGTTGTCAATTAAAGAGGGCTGCGTCCAAATTTGTATCGATCATCGACTTCTCCAACTTTGCAGAGCTCTGGAATTGCCGCTGTTCAAGTTCAGCCATTGTCACCAATCCCCAAATAATTTGCAATATCTCTCCATGTACCACAGAACTTTTTAATACACTTTTTTTTGTAATTTTCGGTTCCCGGTAAATGCTTTAATTTACACTTCCATCGTACCAGAACTGCATAATAGATCTTAATAGATATTCATGAAAACCGCTAATGGTCATCAGATGGAGAAGGGGGATCAACTGCTGAACAATTCGCGGTTTTTCTGAAAAAGCGTGGTAATTTTTCTTTCGTGCGTGAGAAAATCAGCGCCAGAAAATTGTAATTTATTCAGACAGGTTCTAAAAGTTAAACGCTAACGACAAGATTTCTACTCCTCTACTTATTAGTGCAGTCATCAATGGCGCCAACTCCAAGGGGTCCTTTCGGCCCTTGGCAAAAAAATAAATAAATAAATAAATAAATAAATAAATGGTGAAATGATAGGAAGGAACCGGCCTTCTCTAAATCGACGGACAACAAATAAATAAAAAAAAATGTAGAAAATTGTTGAGCGTAAAAGGTATAACATATAAAATATGTTTTATGTTTTTCGTTTGTCTAATTGATTTAATTGATTGCACAGATACACATGTTGGTTTTTCCAGCCTTTTAAATTGATCGAAAAGCCCGTTGCAGCATATGTATTTATATATTATATATAGAGCCTTTGCCCTGCAAATGGAAGGTCGTGAGTTCAGGCCCCACCGAACCCAAAAAACATTTTCTTTGTGAACGTTTCACAATCTAACCACGCCATAATATCGGCGTTAATATTACTACGCCTAAAGAACGTTGATAAAAATTGTTTAATTTAATCTGCGTAGTGTTCGACTTATATAATCCTGAATGAAGATAATGAAAAAAAAAAAAGTGATTTATTGTGCTTGGAATATTTGGAGGACTACATTTTTAGAATTCTATTTTTTCAAGCCTGGGGTCCCATAAAACTCTCAAACCGGCACGTTCAGAAGTCGTTGGTATAATATAACGAATATTATTTTTAAAATTCTTTTTCTATATTATATACTTCAGTGTTTTGTTTTGTTTTTTTTTAATTTGAAAACTAAGAAAGTACTATGTATTTAGTGTGGCTATAAATATAATTTAATATAGACGGAAATTAAATTCATTATAATTAAATATATTTTTATTTAATTTTGAAAGCTAAACGTTTAATACTTTTTACTATCAAAATAATTTATAAAACTCTAAACTGTATTACTAAACTACGCTTTTTTTAAAAGCGTAGTTTAGTAATACACAGATGACGACCGAATTTTCACGGTCCCTTGGAGGTCGTTATAACCGATTTTCACTATGTATTTAAAAGCACACAACTTGCTCCCAAATGTTATTTAGGTGTTTTGCATCTGAGCTCTCGGACGCATTCTCATCATTGTTATCATCATCATTTATTCACGAAAATTGCTTAGAAAACTAGAGCCCAAGGATTCCCTCGAACACACTCTGGGAAACATTGCACTAGATACAAAAGGTCGCTTTATTTGTGCTCATGTGCTAAGAAAATACCTCTGGTATCTCCAAGTCACTGAGAAGTACCTGTTATCAAAAAACAACTCCAGTCATCGAAATAAGATGAACCGTGTTTATATAAAAACTCACAAAAATCTCGCCCCGGAGGCTTTTCTGTGTTGACCAATATTTGGCAATTGTGTTATCCCTGTGAAGGGTAATAATATCTTACAACTTAATATACGGAGAAAAGAGCGTCTGTTCTTGTTCTCATTCGTCTAGTAGGTCAAGACACCGCGGGCTAATTGCGGGGACCCTGGTTCGAATCTGGGATGAGGACGGCGTCTCTTTTTCTCCAAATATAAAAAAGCTCTAGTTTGAGCTATATGAACGTGGGTGGCAAAAATTATTGTATATATAATAATAGAGAGTTATTGCTTCTGGGTGCAACAGTTTCTTATCGACAAAATGCGTATATCTAGAAAGATAAGCAGGCATTTCATGACTTCAAAACTGCAATTGGTCACTACACAATGTGGTATTTATTGATAGGAAATCGATTCGATAAGAGTGTTGAAGTTGTATTTTTTTTTATCGGTATGCTAGAAACAAGCGCATACAGTGGAAGAAGTGTTTGTGATAATAATTGATTTGCTACACACTTCGAAACGACAGAATCTAACGTTATTTCGTTTTCTTAGAGAGCAGGATAAGGCTATCTCTGTTATAGAACTCTGAACTAACTCTCGGGATCATGAGTTCACAATCGACAAAGTTCTCCACCCTCTTTCTTTTCTTTTTTTATCTTTTCTTTTCTCTTTTTTTTTTAGTGGACACGTATCGGAGTGAACCAACGCGAGGAACGATTACTTGCTGAGTGCCAGAGTAAATATTGGCTCGCAAGAAAATGGTCTCTTTCACCGCAACCCACTTCAAATTCTGAGATACTTAACAGAAAAAGCAAATACCTGCCTAATCAGTTGCAACACAGAGAGAAAGAGGGGGATGCATGAAAGAGCTCCTTTTCGACCACTTAACATTTCGGAACTGTCCTTAGAATATGGATAAGTTTATGGATTAAGCGCGGCGATGTACCAAAACGAGATCATACGCAAGGCCGTTCTTAGGGACGGCCGCTCAAAAAAATGCAGTACAAGCATCAAGAAATAAGTTTTTAGCGGCCTTTATATACCTTCCCAGAGTATTTCATCAATTGACCTTTTGTGTGTGACGTTATATTTCCCATGACGTTGATGAAACTTCTAAATGGTGATCATAATAAATATAGTTATACGCTATCAGTCAAATGTGTGAGCATCCACCCGATATCGTGTTCGTTGGGCTTATAGCCACTACAGAGACCGCCTGTTTCCGACAAAAAAGAACTTATTGCAAATTTCTAACAACGGAAGTTTTTTAAGTGGTAATTGCACCCAGGTTTGAGACTTAGTAAATTGGAAAGATCTATATTTTTGATAAATAAATCCGTTGGAAAGAAAATTGGCCGAACCAATCGGTCACCCTTCTTCGAGATTGCACGAAGCTAAAGTGTCAACGATCAGTGGTGTTTCCATTCACTTGGTTGCATAGTTGCCATTGCGATGGTTTTCTGTATAAATGGATTATTTCTGGAATACTGTGTTGGTTGACATACGGCCAAATTTCTAAGGATCGAAAACTGTAAGAAAACGTTTGGAAAACACGGGAAAACAATTTTATGGTAAAGTGAGAGGCGCCGGAGAAGTTGAAGCAGTCTATTAGGTGGATTTAAGAAGATTTTTTCAAGCGGAGTTGAAGGAAGGTGTGGATTTATGATCGTTCACTATGGTGTCTTGAAATTTGTTGATGAAAAAGGCTTCAAGACAGTCGAGTTCGATAGGTGATCTTGGTTGGGGAATTATGCGAGCATCGGAGATCATCGTTGGTCAACGATACATTGCTAAGGTCGAGGTCCATAAATCGTCAATAAAAGTCCACTTCCTTGAACAAGACCATAAATTCAACTTCTCTGATCCTCGCATAATTCACCAATCAAGCTCACCTATGGCCTGTGTTCAAGCCTTTTTCATCAACAAATTTCAAGACGCCATAGTGAACGATCATAGATCCACACCCTCTTTCAGCTCCGCGTGAAAAAGCGTTCTTAAATCCACTTCACAGTCTGCTTCAACTCCCCTGGCGCCTCTCGCTTTACCATAAAATTGTTTTCCCGTGTTTTCCAAACGTTTTCTTACTGTTTTCGATCCCTGAAAATTTGGCCGTATGTCAACCAACACAGTATTCCAGAAATAATCGATTTTTCTAGAAAACCATAGCAATGACAATTATGCGACCAAGTGAATGGATTCACCTCTGATTGTTGACACTTTAGCTTCGTGCAATCCCGAAGAAGGGCGGCCGATTTGTTCGCGTTGATTTTTATTTATAAATATCGTTGATACGTTTTAAAGATGTTATAAAAATTCCCTGCACTCTTAACATAGATTATTCCATTATTTGAAAATATTATTTATATTTAAGAAAAATCTAAGATGTTATTAATAATTTTCAGTCGCTTTTAAATTCGGTAGTCAAGAAATATTGACTTAATCCTACGACAATTAATGAGAACCGGTACTTACAAAGTAAAATTTTCATGCCAAAATTTGAGGAAATTATTTTAAATAACTCGGCATTTGAAGAGGAAGTGACATTGCATTTCAAAAACGAAAATGACTATTGTAATATTGATGATGAAATAAATCCTGCGATGGAGTTTGATAACAAATGCGAGACAGAACATTTTACTTTACCCCAAACGAAGGTTGTAATTAATTTATATGACTCGTGTAAAAGCAATAAATTTCAGCAAACATAGTAGCGTTATAAAAATACTCGCGATCAGAAGCAGATTTTACGTTTCAAATATTATATGTCAAAATGTGATACTCGCTAAGATAATTTTCTTAGCGAATTAAATTTAATTAGTCTTTTAAATAAAAGAGAATGTTACAATCGAAATTTCATCGTATTCAAAGTCATAGTTTACCAGTTCGTGATAGTAATTTAAAAATATGGGCCACTAACATTGCAAAAGATTTAAATATGAAATCTAAAATATCTAGTAACTTTATCAATAAATTAAAATTAGCCAATCGAATCGTTCCACAAAAAATAAGGAAATATACTACTGTCCGATCACTTCATGATGTTGAAACTAATGAAAACAAAGCTATGGAATTTGTTTTATAAACAAGAGATTTAATTTCAGGCTGTAATATACGGAACAAGTGCTTAATGTAGATCAGAGTGGGTTTCAGTACTTCATCCCAAGCGACATAACGCTTTCTATTAAGGGTGAAAAGTGTACAGTGACAATTGTTGAATCCAAATTTTCAGCCACACATTCATATACGATAATGCCATTTCTGTCTATGACCGCGAGCTGGAAGGGAAATGACCGTTTACAAGAACAGTCAGGAAAATGTGATCCAAAGGTTCAAAAAACATTACGTCGCCCTAATAAAATTTTTATTACATGCCCCAAATCAGGGAAAAATGGGAAAAGATACTATGAAGGAATGGGTTACCAACTGCCTCAAATCACTTTCAAGTCCCCCTTGGTCTATTGGATTCTTGGACCGGATCGACAGACAAGGCAACACATAGTACAATGAACTTCCGAATAGTTGCGTAAAATTATAAATTCCTCCTGGCACAACAGCTCTCGTGCAGGTCCTAGACGTATATATTTTCAGAGAGTACAAATGCTTTATTAAAAGTCTCGCGAACTTCATTCTTACAAATGAAATTGCAATTAAAATAACTGATAGTAGTGAAATAATTTAGCCACATTCTTTAGTTTACAACCAGTTGCAATCTAAGAAATATCAAACAATACTTCGCTAACTATGGTCCAAATGTAGCTATAATGACGATAACATTGAAAAACCTGGCAATGTATCTTCCATTTCATTTAAAATGGATCACAACGTATGCGATTTTCAGTCATGTAAACGATTTTCATTTAAATGCACCCATTGTAACGTCAATTTCTGTTTCTAACATTTCCATGTCGATTACTCCTATCACATAAAGTGTAATCATGTATAATTTTTCAGTAACATTTCATGTTTATATTCTTGGACGACAGCGGTTTATGGGTCCCTTCGTACGGTTTCGTTATTCAATGCACATTTCACGCTAGCCATAACAATACAAATCGAACGTTCGACGTACTGCTTTATAAGTTACATTGGTGAAAAACTAAAGAATAATTGTACATATGTTATTTTTTCATAAGAAAGTTGGTTTGTTTTTGAAAATAATTACTTTGTTATAAACTATTCATATTAATAGAACAGTTCTTCAAGTTTCGTTTTTACGAAAATATGTCTTTGGTTTGTTTTTAACTCTCTAAAAAGCAAACGAAATTATGTATGTAGTTATAAATTTCGTGTTATAAAGTCAAAATGTTCTTATTTTTGTTATTAAAAATAATATATGGTAATTATGTTTAACAGAATACAATATATTACGTGCGTACAAGCAATAAATGACGTAAGTACACATCGAGATTGGACTCACACTTAATCAAAGGTAATCACATTTTAACACGTTTCTTACAACTGAAAATACGGAGGAGTAAAAAAAAAAGGTGAGGTGATGGCAAAACTTTTTTCCATCGTAACATAGAACGTCATTTTATTGTTTTCGCTAAGAAGGAGTAACTTTGAATTGCAGCAACCATGTCCATCATTTTTGCGGGCAGTTATATAAATGAGCTTGGCTGAAAACTGGCAAATGCACCAGTTCAAATATTTTTAATAATGAATAAGAAATCAAAAAATGTGTTTTACACGCTGGTTCCAATGGATTTATTTATCAAAAATGTAGATCTTTCCAATTTTCTAAGTCTCCAATCTGGGTGCAATTGGCACTTGAAACCTTCCATTGTAAGAAGTATTAATTTATAATTACGTTGTACTGGTATTTCTTTGTGTTTATAATGCGGCAAAAAACCTAAATTTAACCCTTTCATTTATCCACAACATCGAAGTTAAGCAAGAAATGCCAAGTGATCACTCCTGGCTGATTTCGTTCAGAAATCTCAATTTTTAATTTAACTTCATTATCTTCCTCTTGTCTTTGGCGTTTGGACCAGTGAAAAACTTTATTTTGTAACGCTAAACCCCAGTCAACTTTTTTTATCGTTGTGATATGTTAAAATATTTTTGAGGGCCGCTAAAATCTGTTTTACCTAGGGCCCCTAACGCCACGCCGTAAGCACGCTCCTGATCATACAAATTCAAAGATATTAGATCGGAATCCTCGGAAGTCTGATTGGGGGGGGGATAAAGGTCGGCCACACCAAGGGAAATTTTGGCAAGAATCTGTAAATTTCTAAGTACCAATGGTGTGGAAGGATGGAACTCAAAATCAACTAAGATCATCATCAACAAAGAACCTAACGTTCATTTAGTCGTACAAATCCGAAAAACCGAAACTGAAAGAACATCGCATTTTTTGAAAAAGAAAAAATTGGGATAACCGCTAACAAAAAAGAAAGAAAAGAAAGTAAGAAAGAAAGAAAATGTATAGAAAAATCGATGAAAGAATTGAAAATATTATTTCAGAACTTTGAAAAAATAAGGTGGGGGGGGGGCTATAACGCTATTTAAACGCCTCGACTTTTGTTACAAAATTTAAGTAATTTACGGACCAATGCAGACGGAAACCAGAGGATCTATTTTTGAATCATTCGATACGATGTAATGTTAATAATTTGTATAATTTTATATGTTAAGTAAATAAATAATTAAAAATAATTTAATAATTAACAACGTTTTTGCAACATCGTAATTTGCGATGTTTTTTCAATATTTAGAGAACACAGTTCCTTAAACTAATTTCATATTCCCGTTTAAGGAGAGGAGTTCGTTCAAAAAAAATCATGTTTATTAAAAACGATCCTAATTGCGGCAAGTAAGGACGACTCCTAATGGCGTAGCGCTAACTAATAACATTTGCAGCGTAAAAGAAAGAATTCACCAATGTCCGTTTAAGTCCAATAACACCTAATTGATCTGATACGATGAACTGTTCCAATCTATACGGGTTCGGCATGTCCGTGAATGAAACTCCAATAAATGGCAGAATGCCTACTTCATATGCACATTTGCATGAATTTAAATAGCTAAGTAAATATGCATTCAGCAGTATTTCAGCGGCCTTAAATTTTTCACCGCAGGCACACACGTGAAAACGAAAGACACTGTGCATAGCATTTTGCAGCAAGAAATTTAATTGCATGATTTTATGGAAAAGTGTTTATAGGCTGAAACGTGTAGTGTATTTTGTGCTAAATATGTGTGAAAGGCAATTTGTATTGAACACAAATTCACGACAAGGGTCACTAATTTTCACGAAGATTATTGACGCAAATCTGGGACCATGGGTATTGGTGTTAAGAGTAAAGATCCATCTTTGATTTTTCATTAAAAGCTTTCTAAAATAAACCGCTTATTTGATATAATAAATATTTTTTATGAGGCTATTGTACATGAACAAACAGATCGAACATATAGATAACTGCGTAAGATGGAGATTCTAGCCCTGGGTTTTCCAACATACGGCCTGCCGACAATTGTTTGGAATAAAAAAAAAATTTTAATTTTTTTTTCCCATAAAGACAGTGGGGACAGGATGAGTGACCTTTTCCTATATCACAAATAAACAAATTACTGGAAAAAACTGAAGGAAGGATTGGTGTGATTGATTGTTTTGGCTTTTTATGGCACCAAGGCATCTGGGCTATACTGCACCCTGAAGGAAGGCTATTTTTTTTAACGAAACCGCTGGCCCGTGAAAATTTTTTAAGTGGCCCGCTGCTCCATAAGTTTAACAACTCTGCGCTAGTTGAACGAACGTCGTTAGGAAATTGACGAGAAATCGTGATGCTTACTCCGCATACAGTAGCTTAGGCAAGTGGGGCGGTCGCCACCCTTTAAATAACAAAATTTTTATTTGTTATGTTATTACATTGGGGGGGCCCTGCGGTGGCGCAGTGTGGTAACGCGTTCTCCTAGTGCGCCGCTAATCCGGGTTCGACTCCCAGCAGTGCAAAAAGAACGCTTACTCAGAGATCTCATAAAGATCGCACTGCTCACTGTAGTCCGGGGTTTGGTTCCCTAGGCCTTAAGAGGTTCGGATTCCTCGGAAAACAGTAGGTCCCGGCGCAGCATGACCACTGTAGTCTTTGAGCCGTAAAACCAAAAAGAAAGAAAGGAAGACATTGGGGGCGAGGCGGCAATGACAGTCACTCTCATTATATGTAGCTACGCCATTGCTTGCATATGATGCCGTTTTATATGATTTACAAACTTAACTTTCCAGACTTTACGTCCCAAGATGCCTTAGGTCATTTGCGACGAATTTACAAACTCCATTAGCCTAATATACGTCAGCTTAGCAAACACGGAAGAATATGTTTTGAGAAGTCCGCCAGGAAAGCTTTTCAAATTCCAAAGAATTTTCTGAATGCAGGTAATTAGCATCGGTGTGTGAAAGTGACGCCAAATCTTAACCTGTCTTGAAAGTCGTTAAGAGCCGTTTGTTTCCCCGCGTTCTTATCTCCCTTTCGTGCTTTTGAAATCTCTCTTGAATAGTTATCAGATAATTAATCCCTACGTTTCTTTTAATTTCCCTTTTGGGATTTCTTCAGGCCCGATGGGCAATGTCCACTGCGCCCTCTTCCCTCCGGCGCCCCATGGGCGCAAGGATTATTTAATGTTTCGATGGCGTGAGAAATACGAATGACGGAAATGTAAATTGAATATATACTATTTCAAACATCATTATTATAATTATTTAGAATAGATACAGAGTATTATAAATACATGGGACAGTGACGATCCGATGTAATTTTCGTGGGGGGAGATGTACGTTTGACTATTGCCAATTGAAATTTTCCTACTCATTTTGATAATAATTAGCATTAAACTAATTATAATAAATTAATATATAAAAATATACAAAGTTCATCATCCTCAAATTCATTGAAAAGGATACAAGCGATAAGGAACGTGTTTGTTCTAACTCTCTGTTTGTCTCGTGTTTCTGGCAAGGCTGGCAGTCAGCAGATTTTTAAAATGGGGGGGGTAACATTTAATTTTGTTCACTATGAGCTAATGTTATTTTAATGTATAAAGGCACTCGGGCCACCATCATAAATCCCCTGCCTGGTTTCTGGCTACAATTTTATACTGAACAATGCAAAAAATTACCCCGAAAAATTGTCTGTTGTTTGGCTTTTTATGGCTGAAACATCTGGGCTATACTGCATAAACCAATAGAATTACAAGAAGGAACAAGTTCTACATTATCAGGTCATATTTTGAACCTTGTAATGACGGATACAACTAAATCGTGTAAGACCTGCCAAAGATTTCCTTGGGCTGATACAAAGCACTGCACTTTTCCTTTCCGAGTCCCACAAGAGAATGCTCGTTTGGATTGAAATGAATAAACGCATCTGCTGAAGGACGCTTTACTAAGTTGTATCCAGAAGGTTTGTGCCACACGCTAGTCGAGCAAAAGCAGAGCATTAGCCAATTAGATCACAACTTTAAGTGGTGATAGTACCCCTCAAGGCGAACAATATTTGCGATGGAACCTTAAGGCCCCAATCCACTCATAGCGACGGAAAAGAGTGAGTTCAAAAACTGCCCATCATGCACAAATATTTACAACCAGTTCATGAGAAGTGCAAGATGCAATGCCGCAATCGTTTATGCACTTGATCAGATGACCTGGGCTTCAGTATCCCGCGCTTTTTTCATACACGTGTCGTTAATATGAAAAATATTAAAAAAAAGTGTTGCGATCCTAGGTTCCATTGCAATTATCGTTCACCTTGATGAGTACTATCGTCCCTGGTGACGATCGGCTCGGATACATCCTATTTACATAACGAGCTCGCAACACATTTCCATGATGTCTCACATGGACAATGGTGAATTGAAGTTTTTCGTGTCGTGATTTTTCCTAGCGACGGAAAACAATATTTTTTACTGATTACTTTTGAAAGTGAAAAACGTGGCACTACTTCCCCTCTCTCTCTCTCAATGCCACGATTTCAGGGGCGGCTCCAGGACCCCGCGC
>QLNU02014176.1:11079192-11090049 GCA_006491805.2 Dysdera silvatica
CTTGACTTTTGCAGGTTTGACCAAAAACTCTAGTTTCTTCCTGATATTTAAGGATAATTTCCCATGCCCTGATAATTCCAGGTATGTTCACAGTATTTCTTATAGCAATGGAGTTTTTCAAAGAAAATTTCAGGAGATAATTTCCCAGGAAAAGCATCACCTGAAAAATAGCAGTGTTGCCTAAAATTAGATATTCCGTGCAAAGTTTTAAATTAGGGCAGGAAATTCAGTAGTTGGTCTTTCGAACGACCAAATTTTGTCGCCTATTTTTTTTTTTCTTTTTTAAAGGGACCTCGGTTTAATTAAAAGGATTCTAATTGCCTCCGCTTTTAATTAGGGAGAAGGAAAAAACCTTACTATCTTTGGTTTCTTTTAAACAAAGGCTACGTAATTAGCGCTAATTGCACGGTTTTCGGCGACAAAAAAATTATATTTTTTTCACAAGACGTTCACATGCACTTAATATTTCATTAAAATAAATTAATTTTTAAGATGTTCGCAATTCGTAAGCTTTTCCAATAAAACAAGAATTCAAAATGCACTTAGTTGTAAGTTTTGTATATTGACCAAAAGAATTTCTTTAAATAATATACACTATATGCCCAAAAGTATCCGGACACTTTGGATTTTTTGTTTTTTTTTTCGAATTTCTAAAAAACCACTCGGCCAATTGTTCTCTAACTTTGGAGATATATAGAACATACTTGAACGCCCACTTTTCAAGGAAGTTTCGGTGACTTGTGCATTTAGGGGACCACCCACATATTGACAAAGTGAAAAAATATATTTGATCACCCTGTATCATAAAAAGCTGGAAATTATTTGTAACTTTCAGAAAATATTTAACCAGCTATGCTTAATGCCTGTGTGCATTTTTGTAAAATAAACATGTATATTCATGAAGATAGAAACGTTTCTTTAAGAAAACCCAAATTTTGTCACATATTTTTTGCTTATAATATCCACAATTTTCAGTCAAATTTCACGAAACTTATAAAACATTTGTCAACGTACAAAAAAAATATTATACTTAAATTAGAAATTAATATATTGAATACACGATGAGATATGAGCATTTGAAGAAAATAATTTTTTACTGCGCATGCGCGAAAGATATGAATAACTTTCTTTCATAATTTTGTAGTCAATAGTATAGGGCAACTTAAAAAAAATACCAGTGGGATATCTTGAAAATTCAGAAAGTTATCGATGATATAGTGAGCCGTATTTCTCTAATTCTCTGAAAGTAGCTAGATGATAAGGGTTTTTTCCACAAATTGTCATATTCCAAATTACCAAACACCCCTGTTCTGAAAATGAAATATTCCAGATTTATGCAAATAAGGATCAAAAGTATTCGGACACCCCTCTACGTGGTGGATTCTGTTAGTGACGTCAAATTTCTAGCTCTCAGACAAGTATAAAAGAAGTCTGACGAGTTAACAATTATAATTTCAAAACTAGAAAAGTAAAATGGGAGGAAAGGGCGAGCTAAATGATTTTGAACGTGGTGAAGTCATTGGTTGTCACTGCTGTGGAAAATCTGCTCGTGAGATTTCTGTGATGTTACGAGTGCCCCGTTCCACCGTTAATGTTGTTATCGTAAAGTGGGAACATACGGGGACTACAACGGTGCATCCACGACCTGGTCGACCACTTCGTCTAGTAGACAGGGAACGCAGAGTGCTGAAGAGAGTTGTGAAAGTGAACCGCATGAAATCGGCGGAAAAAGTTCGTGCGGATTTTCAAGATGCCTCTGGATGCAACGTCAGCACAAAGACAGTTCGTCAGGAACTGCAAAGTCTTGGTTTTCATGGCCGAGCAGCTGCATATAAACCAAGCATTACTGCAATCAATGTCAAGCGTCGCTTACAATGATTCAAAGTGTGCAAAACATGGAGCCTGCAGCAGTGGCGTGAAGTGTTATGGAGCGATGAACTACGGTACACTATTTGACAATCAGATGGTAGAGTCTGGGTGTGGAGAATGCTGGGTAAACGCTTTTTACTTGACTGTATTGTGCCGCAAGTTAAGTTTGATGGTGGAAGCATAATGGTTTGGGGTGGTTTCTCATGGTTCGAGCTTGGCACTTTAATTCCTTTGAAGGGAACTCTGAAGACGGGAGGCTATCTCGACATTTTAGACAATTCCACGCTGCCCACATCAAGCAAGATCATGCTCCTATCCACACAGAAAGGGCTGTATAGAGCTGGTTTGCTGACATGGATGTTGAGGAATTGGACTGGCCTGCTCAGAGCCCAGACCTAAATCCCATAGAACACCTATGGGATGAATTAGAACGTCGACTGCGAGCTAGGCCAGAATGCCCCACATTGGCGAAAGAGCTGACTAATATTCTTTTGCAAGAATGGCATGCAATTCCCACTGAAAAATTCCAGAAACTAGTAGATAGCCTCCCAGATAGAGTGGTAGCCGTCATTGCAGCAAAATATGGCCCCACTTCATACTAATTTTTGACTTCTTGTTGGTTTGTTGTATTTTTATGACGAAAAGACAATGGTTATTCTGCACCAAGCAAGGTTTTTGACTTCTGTAAAGGAGAAGCAAAACATGCAGGTGTACGGATACTTTTTATCCTTATTTGCATAAATCTGGAATATTTCATTTTCAGAACAGGGGTGTTTGGTAATTTGGAACATGACAATTTGTGGAAAACCCCCTTATCATCTAGTTAGTTTTAGAGAATTAGAGAAATATGGCTCACTGTATCGTCGATAACTTTCTGAATTTTCAAGATATCCGACTGGTATTTTTTTTAAAGTTGTCCTAAACTATTGACTAGAAAATTATCGAAGAAAATTATTTATGTCTTCCGCGCATGTGCAGTCAAAAATTATTTTTTTCAAATGCTCATGTCTCATCGTGTATTCAATATATTAATTTCTAATTTAAGTATATTTCTTTTGAGTTGACAAGCATTCTGTAAGTTTTGTTAAATTTGACTGAAAATTGTGGATATTATAAGCAAAAAACATATGACAAACTTTGGGTTTTCTTAAAGACACGTTTCTATCTTCATGGATATACATGTTTGTTTTACAAAAATGCACACAGGCATTAAACATAGCTGGTTAAATATTTTCTGAAAGTTACGAATATTTTCCAGCTTGTTATGATACAGGGTGATCACATAAATTTTTTTCACTTCGTCAATATGTGGGTGATCCCCTAAAGGTACAAGTCACCCAAACTTTGTTGGAAAGTGTGCATTCAAGCACGTTCTATATATCTCCAAAGTTAGAGAATAATTGGCAGAGTAGTTTTTAGAAATTGGAAAAAAAAAAAAATAAAATAAAAAATATCTGAAGTGTCCGGATACTTTTTGGCATATGATGTATAATCCATATACATAAGAAAGAAGTTTTGCATGACTATTTATACTTGGCGCAGTATAGCCCAGATGCTCTTGCGCCATAAAAAAGCCAAACAAACAAACAAAACTATTTATACTCAGTGGTTCAGCAGTCATAGCTCTGGGATGGTAATATAGAAGTCGTTAGTAAAAATCCAGTCCGATGCGAGGCAAATTTCCTTTTCTTTGGAAATTATAAAAGCAGGCTCTTATATCATGGTGTCTACCCAAATTCTGTTTCAAACTTCCCTGACTTTTCCAGGTTTCCAGACCAAATCTTAATCGATTTCCAGTTGCTAATTACAGTAAATAAATCTCGCCCCAGAGGCTTTTCTGTGTTGACCATTATTTGGCAATTGTGTTATCCCTGTGAAGGGTAATAATATCTTACATCCTAATATACGGAGAAAAATGCGTTTGTTCTTGTCCTCATTCATCTAGTAGGTCAAGACACTGCGGGAACTCTGGTTCGAGTCTAGGATGAGGACCCCGCCTCTTTTCTCCAAAAACAAAAAGCTCTGGCAGGCTAAATATACGTGGGTAGCCGACATTATTGTATAATGCATTCCCACGAAAAACTCTAAAAATCTCGCCCGGAGGCTTTTCTATGTTGATACATTGTTGCTTGGTGTGTTATCCCTGTGAAGGGTAATAATATCTTACATCTTCATATACGGAGAAAAATGCATTTGTTCTTATCTACATTCGTCTAATAGGTCAAGACACCGCGTGCTCAATGCGGGGACCCTGGTTCGAGCCCAGGATGAGGACGGCGCCTTTTTTTCTCCAAATATAAAAAAAGCTCTAGCTTGAGCTAAATATACATGGGTGGCAAACATTAGGCAAACATACAGTAAACAACACACAATGCATTAAAATTTGTGTAATCAAAATAAGTTTCAAGGCCATTAAATCGATTAATGCAAACCCTAAAGCCATTTATAACTCAATTACAGTGAATTTACAAATTCAAAAACTGTATTAAAAATGTATTTCTTTACACTAAAAACTTGCATTAATTAAATATTTACAGCAACATTTCCATTTGGCCCTTTTTGAGTTCATTATAAAAGAGTTTAACTATATAATCGCAAAGCTGATGCTTCATCTTCTATTCCATTTAAAATGTGTATGATTATAAGTCAAAGGAGATTGGTATGATCAAAACCCCTTACAGATTAGATAATTTAGTTATCCTCCCCACGTTTTTGTCCAAGTTTTAGTTATATATTTGGCAAACATTTTCTCCTGAGAAATATCTAGGCTTAATAATTTTATATAAATTATATTAGTTTTGGTGCAAAATGGTAACTTTTGGAAGAAGTTTAGTCAAAAGTACAAGTTTTTCAAATTTTTCAGTAGGTAATGTGGTATGAAAAGCACAGTTCAGGAAAATTATTTTAATAAGTTATTTATTATAACAATGAATTTCAAATTTCCCTGACTTTGGCCTTTGTATTTCAAATTTCCCTGACTTTGGACTTTGTATTTCAAATTTCCCTGACTTTTCCATGTTTTCCAGATCAGCAGACACCCTGTTGTATGAACCGTAAAAAGTGAAGAATCACGCTTAATTACAATAAGAAAAGATCACACAGTGGGACGTCGATTATCAGAAGAATTAGCAAGGAGGAACTGATTATGATTCTCCTAAAAATATATATTTTTTTTAAAGGACCAGCGCCATGAAGGTCGAACGCCACTCCAAGTGCCTTCTGGAGAAAGACCATTTCCAGCGTTACGAAGAGTATGAAAAATGTTATGAAATTCCTTCAGTCGTTCAAATTAAGCTGGCTGGTTGTACTTTTATGGCGCAAGGTCATTCTGCGCCAAATAAGGTGAGACCACACATACTGTTTTAAAATAAAAATAAATTAAAAGTGTAATGCTAAAAAATGTACTAAAAGTAGTACATTGAAACGAAATGATATATAATAAAATACGTTGAGATTGAAAAAGTCAATATCAAATTAAAAATAAATTCATGATTAATGAAAATTAAGTTGTCTAGCTATGTTGTGCGTACAAAAGGCACTCTATATCAGACTTCCTTGAAGTGCGATTCGTAACATCTTTAGGAGATTTTAGAAAAAATAAATAAATAATATATTTAATATTTCATTACAAAAAAATACTTGTCATCAAGTACTTTAAAAATTCGATAAAATTTTTAAAACTTACATCGTTGTGGATGTCTGGAAAATAATGATACACAAATCATAATTATTTAGCTCAGGGGAAGATAGGGCCGCAGGGCTGGTGCGCCCTCATGGGCGATAGGACTCTTGCCTTCCGATAATCCACGCTACACGTCCTTTGAGAGAACTTAGTTCGCCCCTAATTTTGCTTACAGCTGATAGTAATGGTCAGTGGGGCCTAGTATTATCAACTAAAATTAGTAGACATAGTTTCAGGAACTATATTTTTTATTTTCCCCAGAAGGTTCTCCTTACCCCCCCCCCTCAGTGATCCTCGATAACCAATATTTGATTAACACTTCTCTAAATAATATTAATTTATTTATAAATAAGTAAATTAATTATGAGGAAATTTCAATAAATAAATCAATTATTGAAAAGAGACGCAGGGTTCCTACTTGCATTGGAAACAAAAATCCCTGACTTTTCCAGGTCTGGCCCAAAAATTTCGTCTGCCCCTGACCTTTTCAAATTCCCTGATAATTCTAGGTCCTCCAGATGCATGGGAACCCCGTAGGAAGGAGTCGAGCTAGGAAGCCATCTTAGCGGTCTGTCAGACCGCGCGCCCCTAGTTACAGGTTAAATGCAATTAGGGGCGGACTGGGCAGCCGGCCAGATGCGCCCTCATGGGTTATAGGACTCGCGCCCCCCCTTCTGATAATCCAAGGTATGCGCCCTTTGAAGGGACCCAGTCCGCACCTCAAAGCGATGGGTAATTCATGTTGTGAATACAACTACAGAAGTCAAGAATATAAAGGTCAAGTCCAGTTGGGGATTTTGTTGGCGGAAGAGGTGCATATAAGCTTAAAATTATTAACATAAAACTGCACAAAGGAAGTAGATGTGTAAAGTAAAGACGCAATAGCATTCAAATCCTCGATTGGAGATTTATTTTCAATAAAAATACAGCACTGAAACGATCAACTTGTGAGAGAAACGAACTTTGTTAACTTGAAGGACTAAAAACAGAGACGGTGTTTTTTTCTTCTGTTAATTGCAAAATCTTCATATTTGCACAATATACAATAGTCTATACACAAACATTACTTTTGCCACCCGTTAATAGCCCAAAAAATGAAGGAAAAAACCTAAATTTGCCAAAAACAAATTACGAAACATTGTTACTACAAAATGTAACACTTCGACTTGCATAAACGATCACGGGGACCGTTCTACGGAACAGTAACGACGTCTTTTATCGGAACATAACAACTAACTTGTATATGGCAGTGTTGACAGACATGCACACCACATCCCAAAGCAAAGAACTCAATGCTCTGACGTCATAACTAAGCATGCGCAGTGGAAACTGAGAAGTAGCTTTTTGGTAATGACAGCTAAAATATGAATTTGATCTCTTTATGTATCAAATGTATTCCTATTATTCTATAGTTTTATATCGGAAAAAATGCAATATGTGTAGTTATAAGTAACGCTGCTTTACTATCATAATGTAAAACAGGCGTATCTATGAATATAGTGGATTAATTGGATAGCTGCATTCGTCCTAGTTCGAGTCCTACATGGAGACAATAAAATGTAAAATTTCAAGACCAAACGATCAACTTCAACGATAAATAACTTATGCATAATGTAAAAGTATTGATAGCGTTGTTATATAATAAGCTATATGTGTTTATACATATACATCACAATGCTTACGCTGACTATTAAGGCTCTCTATAAAATACAATACTTGTACAACATTTACCCAAATATGACAGATTCAGTGGCGTTTTTACATTATGAAGAGATAATATTTTAAACTTAATTCAGTGGTTAAACACATCACAAATCATTCCAAAGTACATACACTGAAAATAGATGAAAAAATAGCAAATTTTCATTACCCTCCATTGTGCTGTTTAGCAGTATAGAGGTTTTATTTGTTAACAGAGTTTATTCTAAAAGACGTAGCAAAAATTTCCAGCAATGTAGACATGTACGAGGGTGTAACCAAGCACACTTTCAACTCTCAGTATTCCTCCCTAATACCAGGACTCTTAAAATTATTTTTCTACATACGTTGATCGTGTGCATTTCTTATTACACCTTCCCCTGTGTATGCCACAGGTTAGTCCAAATTAAACATAAGAATAAAATGCCAAGAAGACTGGTGCCAAAATATGGAATATTTTAAATAGCAATTAGATATTTTACAGTTTCTTAAACTTAGAAGATTCATCAGAACCCCTAGAAGGTGGATGATCCATTTTTATTATATAGAAATTCTACCGAAAAATTCTAGTTTTATAGGGCTGCCACTTTTTTTTTCTTTTTTTAACAAGAACAGCCAATCATACAGTTCAAAAGGCAAGACGTCCCACGGAACTATCACATTTATAGAATTCTATAATCTACAAGGACACCATTCCACGGTTTTTACACATTTCCAATTTTAGAAGAACATGAACAAGCATGAAGCAGAAGGAAGTTCAAATTGCATTACACGACACGTGACAAAGTGTTGAAAACGTACAAAGGTTGAATATAATTTATGACACACGTGTTGTTTTTCGTGTGGAGTACCGAAAAGATTACTACAGAAATAATTCCATATTCAGGCACTTCGATATTTATTTTAATCTTGAGAGAACTTTGCTTCTTGTATATGGCAGAAGAAAACCTATATGACACAAAATCTATTGAGAGTATGAACAGTTCATTAATTTGTGATCTTTACTTTCAAGTGTTATATAATTTACGTAGTTGGGGACATTCCTATGATAGTGTTCTTATAAACTTGAAGAGAACATGGGGTTAAGAATGTGAAGAAAGGCAAGAGTAGTATAAGACCTACTACGGACACCTCCCTGATAACCAAAGGATTCAGAAATAATCTTGTATTAATAGTTACAAGGGCAAAGGGTATACCTTTCATGAAACTTTGTCAACCAGAAGACTATCTCATCATCCAATCAAGGAGGAAGAAGGTGTAGTCGTGAGATCTATGACCACACCCACAGGTCCCATAGCAGCTCCCTTACTACACACAAGCACAAAAGGCAATGTTTAAACAACACAATCACTGTACAAAAAGCCTGAGATCATATCCACAGGGGTGAGACTTGGTCGCATGTGCTCTGGAGGTGAAAAAGTCCCAGTATACACATTTATGTACACATCAGTTAGGTTTTTTTTACGCAACAACAAGAAACAGAATAACCACCAGGTCGATGTTACTACATGACATAAACAGATGGTTAACGATTGGACACAGTTCGGATACAAGTTCACTGTACAATGCTGTTTTTAGGTGCTGTGTGACGCGTCCATAGTATATACAAATCGAGAACGAACAACAGCTTCTCTGTAAAAAGAAATCACCCCCTCAAATATATAAAGATTTACAAGTGTTACAGCATACAGAACATTACGGGTGGTGCCTGCCACCATAAAATGCGCGAAAAAAAATATGATCACAGCACAGACTATGAAAAACGGAAAGTTTTCTCCAAAGTCTAAAACACAGAAGTCTGTTTGCAGCCATAAGATGTCGAAGAGTGTCTTCGTATTTTGACTCTCTTCAACTAAAGCTCATACAAAGTCTTCTTACAATTATTATATACTAATTAGTCACATGAACTAAATAAAAACTTGTACAAAGCTGTGACACATACGATCACAAAACAGTTACATATTTTATTTTCAATCCCTGCAGAAGTGGAATATATAATTGAAGCATGCTGGCATTCTACTGCCAATATCTACCAGCAGCTGGTGCAGTTTTGACTGGATGCAGGGGATGTATAGGCTTCACGTCCACAGCAGGTGCTGGTGATGCTATGATAGCTATAAAGGATTCATATTATAAGTATATAAAGTAAAAAACAAAATATATATTCAATTACATTAGTACATATTGCTTGTACAAACATATAGAGCATTGACAATCATAGTGGCGTAAATCATCTCTAGCTATTTTCAGGGAATAGTGTCCTGTGTTTTCATTCGTTATAAAATAGAAATGAAGGAGGATACTACTAGTATCCTCTTGGTGAAACAAGAATGTGATTTATGATATATTTTGATTTTAAAAACAATGATACGCACGGAAATACGGACAGCCCATTTTTTAAAAATTTGTGATTCACACCATTATGATTCTTAATATTAAGGCATGCATATATGCTTCAAGATTTTCTTTCGTAATTAACTCCACATGAAATTACAATATACATCACAGCATGCAATGAAGTTTTGTACAACTCATTGCATTTGATATACACATGCTTATGTATTTCGTGGTTTCCTTTTGCATAGGACTGTTCACTTGCACAAATATAAGGTGGTATTATAGACAGGAGTTGCCGCCAATTTGCTATAATGTATATGTTTACGGTTTTTGCACGTTTACAATACAATTATTAAATTAACTCCGGTGATTGAAACAAATGACTGAGATTTATGGGCACCCATATCAGTTTACCAGGGGTGTGGGGCAGATTGTTTTCAAAGAACATTTCATTCTCTCGTAGAGATTAACATAAAACATATGAATACTGAAAAGCGATAGGTGGGGTATGATCCTTCCTCGTGGTCTATCCATCGATACCCATGGTGAGAATGATGTCAACAGAAGATAATTTGAAATGAGAGACAATTTTGCATCAATCACCCAGTTTTTAAAGATAATCTGAATATATAGGCCAGGGGTGGGCAAATGCGGCTTCCATCGAAAATTTAATTTTTTTTTTCCCCCAAAGTTTTTTTATGAATCTTGTTAAATTGACTAAGAAAGTGAATCGGTTAATGAAGAATAGAAGTTGTACGTAATCGCTTCAAAAGTAGACCTTCGGTTGCATCGATAGGTCCATCTAGGAGTTATTATTAAATTTTGAAATAATTATTTTGTATTTTCTTTCTCTTAATTATATTTTCTTATATGTATAATTTACATAGCACTTAAGATGTACAATATGTAACCATATTAATTAAATTTGTATATTTAATACTATGTAACCATGGTGTGGCTCTTCATAATATATGATAAATTGGAATGCGGCTCCGTTGGCCACATGCGTGCCCACCCCCTTTTTACAATGTTTATATGCATTTACGATGTTTCCTGGAATATTTAAATAGCTATATACCATTAGTGTATGCAGAAGGTTCATAAGTGGGTTACAGAGCTACAACTCCATATATTCATATGTATATAAAGTTGCATAGCAATGGAAGGTCATAACCCCCTTCCCCCAGTGGCGGATTTTTAAGTAGGCACACAAGGCATAGGCAACGTTGAAGATAATGTTTCTTTTTAATTATTGCCTTGTTTCCCCCAAC
>QLNU02014176.1:11101821-11115972 GCA_006491805.2 Dysdera silvatica
CATAAAATACACAGGCATTTTGTCACAAATTTCTTTGTTTTTCATAAACATAGAAATTTGATAAAATATAATAAATACTAAAACTAAAATATCTAATATTACTGTATTTTAATTTCATATTATTTTAAGAAAATAATCATATATTGTTTTTCGTAAAATTAAACATTTCAAAATAGCCAAGACTAAACTTTCACCACAGTTGAATAATAAAACTGTAGCTTTTATTACTGCAACACTTAATTTTTATTGAAAAAAATTATAATTAAGGTTTTACTTTCTTAAACATTGAATGCTGTTAAAATTACACTTCCCCAAAAAAATAAATGTGCTTTATATAAATTTCTTTTAATTAAAATGTAACTAAGAATGCTTTGCTTTCTTTTTCTTAAATATGTATTATGACAGAAATTTTCAAAAAATGGGTTCCTAAAAGGTGAAAAGATAGGATGCCTTTATTTGAAGTAGATTAGAGAGAAATTCAAATCCTCCCCCTAACTATGATTTAAATTTTTTCCTGGAGTAGACTATGCATTGCATGTTAAATGCCATTAAAATGTGTTTAGTTATGTAAAATGCTGCGAATTAGCAATAGCATCAGCTCAAATTCAAATCAGTTTTGCATCATCATAAAAGAAAAAGGGGGGGGGGGCGCCAAGAATTACGGATACACTTTACGGGACACTGGATACACCCTTGAAATTCCGGTGTTTTCACATTGGGTCACAATAACCCTAAATCTTTAAATATGCAATCTATAATCAAGACAATCTAGCATGCATTGTATGTTTGGATTTTTCACGGAGCTAGAGCATTTGGGCTATACTCTGCCAGAATCTAGCATTCTCAATACTTAAATTGAAAAACAAGTGAATGGCAAACTGAAACTAGAACCAAACTTTCTCCTTCCCCTCTTATCTCAATTTAAAGATCTATTTTTGAACTCCGGCCATGTGCAATAGTTCAAGTTCGCAGCTAGAGTTGTAAAAAACTCGTGAATTTTGGATACTTTAGAAACTTTGATGGGAAGAAACCAAGATAGCTAGAATAAAGGAGGTAATTCCATCCAAACCTTTCTTCCTATTGGTCGATTCGACACAATCAACCAATAGGAAGAAAGGTGCGGACAAGACTACCTCCTTTATTCTAGTTATTTTGGTTTCTATGTTCAAAATTTCCAATGTGTCCAAAATTCCCGAGTTTTTTACAACTCTAGTCGCAGCAGACCAGATGTGATTTCCGATGTCTGCTCTACCAGAATTTGTTAATTAGCCCCTTACTTCTCACTTCCTCCCTCTGAAGTAGAAGAAATAATTTAGTTTTTTTTAACCAAAACCCTTATTTTACATGAATATATACTTTAGGGGAAACTGGGATGGGAAAAAGAGCATAAAGGCAGCTATACACATAGCGATTTATCGCAGGGAGGCAGTGGGAAAAACCGCCTGCGTGTATGATGAAAATCCATGGCTTTTACAGGTTTTGCGATCATCCCGAGCAATAAAAAAATGAATTGAGTGATTCGACGAAACAATTTGAAGAACGATCAAAAAATGATTCTTTTAGCCTCAGCATGATGGCATGGGAAAACCAGAGTTTGTGTAGACATATAGAGAAAATCTGTATGATAAATCGGCATGTATGTAGCCGCCTTTAGTTAACAAAACATCGGAACAGGGATCAAAGAAAGGGGGTCACTCACAAATGCGTTTATTTTCTTTCTGTTTTTGGCAAATCAGACTCAAAGTTTTTTTTGTTTTGTTTTTTTTTGTGTGTGTGTGGGGGGGATACTAGTTTTGTAAACTAATCTGCAACATCCGTCTCCCATCTCGCATTTTCTGCTACTGGAATGGCATGGTGGTTATACCTTATATGCAGTCTTTGAAAACATTATACATTAGAAATAACTGAAATAGGTCAGTTGGTTTGTTGTGTTCTAATTTTGCATATAAAAATGTTGTATAAGCAGTAATCTAAAATAAGGCTAGAGTTTATTGTAATGTCAGGAAAACAACATATTTACAAAAATTCAAGTTTACAAATTTAAAGTCCTTTTTTTTTCTTCCCCCTTCGAGTTTAATAATTAAAAAAATAAAAACAAAAAAACAAACAACAAACTTACATAAAGTGATTACCACAAAATTGATGCTTAACATTGAAAAATATCTACGTTCCGTCATCATACATAAAGAATGCGCAACAAATGCCTTCGGGATCACCCAACTAAAAGACGAACAACCTGCGATGCACAAACCACTTTCAGAGATACTACATCCTTCTCGAATTTTTTTACAAATTAACGATCAATAACAGAAGTACATAATCTCCTTTCCTACATAGTTGTTTTACACTGGTTGATTGTGCTTTTATGGCAAGAGGGTCATTCTGCACCAGTTGTTTTAGAACTATGGGATCTGTTTATGGGTGAGAATGGAATGCCATGGTGAACAAAATTGTTCGTAAGGTAAAAATTGAAAAGATTTTTCTAATAGATTTGGTCCTTCGGTTTACTCATTGTGGCAGTGAATTTTTTGGCACTATTTTCATGAAGGACAATTATGGGAGAAAAGATAAATGAGATTCTATGTTAGAACAGTTATCATCGGATTAGAATAGAAATGCAAAGAAATACTGCAAGTTGGAGTCGAATCAAGAATGTTCGAGTTGTTACTCTAAGGTTTCTACTAATAGACTGTCAACACAATCTTTTTCGTGTATGAAGTCTAAAGACTTTATACACGAAAAAGATTGTTCATCACAAGCTTCAAGTTTTAAAAATCTACAAATTTTGAACAGAGAAGTTTTTGCAATTTAATTAAATGACAAAAAATTTGGGCAACATGTTTCAAATACAAGGGGTGGAGGTGTGATAATAATGGGGAGACAGATGAACGAATGTACAGAGATCTAATTTTAAATGCAGTTCTCATTTAATGAAAGGTTGTGCACCACTGATTTCAGTCGCTATCTGCAATCCCAATCTTGTGACTTCAGTTACTGATTGAAATTCTATGACTTCAGCCACTAACTGAAATCACCATGTTATGATTTCAGCCACTAACTGAAATCACTAACCCATGACTTCAGACAGTGAACAGTTAAAAGAAAGTGTGGCATTTATACCAAATCCAGTTGCTAACCCCGATTGCTTTTAAAAGTTCCTAGTCAATATAATCAATGCTATATATATAACACCATATCTATAGAGGAACAGTTCCTAAAACTGGAAATTTTTCAATCAACATACAATTGACAGTAATCACAATATATAAGACTTGAACTTACCTACATAAAGAAATCCAAAAGGTGTGCTATTCATTCACGTCACTGTACAGCAGAAGAAGAATGGCCGAGTGAGGAACACTTTGTGTTTCGTGTAATTTAATTAAAACCCACTTATGGGGGGGTTACCCTTAAATGGATTTCAACCGCATGGTTCTATTCGCCAAGGTATGTGTGAGTCATATTTACAACACGAAAGGCATATGAACTCACTGTTAAGTGGTATTAACCAGCGCAGATGAACTTTCTCAATGGAGCTTAGTGAAAGGTTATTACAGAGTAATTTATTTTAATATATTACATTCACATTGCATTATATGCATAATCAAATTCAAAGCATTTCTTACAGGGCATAGGGTAAATTTACACGTACAGTAGAACCTACATATCTCAAAAACCTCTATATCTTGGATTTTTTCCCTCATTCTTGAAGGATTTGAGACAGAACGATTCTGCTGTAATTGGATTTGAATATATGTGTTGACAGAAAAACTGAAGTTTAAAATGATTCCAAAGTGCAACCTCTTTTTATTTTTCAGGAGGAAAATATGTTCCAAAATCATACACATGTCAACATGCTCATATGAACACATGCTCAATCGCAAATCATTAAATACATAAGCAGATCAATGGAGAAGAAATTAAAAACAAATCATGCGATTTTTTATTCCTACAAGAGAAATTGCTTCCTCACTTCTGCAATATTTGATTTTTAAACTGGAACACACACACACACCACATGCTAACTAAAATGACATACAAGCTTCTAATACATTGCATATTAACAATCATTATTTTAATGTATTATACAGTTAGTGTCAGAGAGGGAAGTCCCCAAGGTTCACACTTAAAGGATATGAATATAAAGTTTACATACCTCCATAAGGATCATACAGGGGATATCCAACTCCGACATGAGTATGATGGTGTGTATGGAGGTGCCGCTGAGTAGGTGGTGATCTGGAAGAGTCCCTCGATCCACTAGCATCCACCACTTTAGCATTACTTCCAGTAGACTCTGAAGCAGAAACTTTAGAACTTGTTGAACTACTGCTATTGCTACTAGTGCTGACACTGTTATTATTATTACCACTGGTTGAGGTTGAAGGAGTAGAAGATGCCACTGCAGCAGCAGGAGTTGAGGTTGGTGGCGTCGGGGACATTAAAGCATGTTCTTGCAATTCATGAATTTTATGTGTAGTATAATGCTGCGATACCTGATGAAGAAGGTCCAGTGCCTTTGGTGGGGGTTGAGAATGAAGTCCCTTGTTAACCAAGGGATCAGCTGTGGGAGTCTGTGAATGGGCAGGTATTTCACAAGCACCAGGTGGCACATATCGCAACTGAGGGTGGACATAGGGTGAAGCACCATATGATGGCGTGGACATTATCATTGGGTTTAACCCACCTCTGTACACTGCATGAGCTGCAGGTTCAAAAGGCATATGTGGAAAATGTGGAGGCTGTAGGTACGATGGATGAAGGTAAGCATAAGCATTAGTTGGTGGCGGCGGTGGGCCAGTGGTTTCCATTGTAGGTTTTTGGCCTTCAGGTTCAGGTTTTTCAACTTTAATTTTGTCGATTTTAGTTTTCTCTTCTCTGGAGGATGAAGTACCTTCTGGCCGATCTGAATTTTTATAAGAGTCTTTTTTGCTGGAGGAACTATCTCTGACATTGGAACTCGAATAATCCTTGGATCCACTGTGTGATGACATAGAATCTCGCATGCTGGCACCTTTTGGACTAGATGATGAATGGGGATGTGAAGATGACGACTTTATATGTTCAGATTTTGCTGGTGACATCACTGCTGATGTTCTTGAACTTTCAGCATAGTGACTTTGTTTAGAGTGTCCCATAAGAGAAGATGACATATCATCTTTGTGTGGTTTTAAGGAGGAAGCAGATGAATGAGGCTGAAGCTGATGAGGGTGAATAGTCTGATGGTGATGTGTGTGATGGTGGAAACCAGGCTCCATTTTCTGCTGTTGTTCAACGTACCTTTCATACATGTAGTACCTACGGACATCTTCCCGATGACGCTCATAAAGCATTGCCATTTCAAACCTGTTAACATTGTTTTTGCTATCTTCCATTTGAGATTTTAATTCAATGTTTTCTTTCAGGATTTGGTGATTTTCGTTTTGCTTTTCTTTTAATGCTACAGCTGAAGAGAAAGAAGCATTTTCGTTTCTTGATTGTGTCGGTAACGATGGTGGCCTTGTATCCTGTGGTTGTTGATGATCTCTTTGGTCATGTTCTTTGCCTGTCTGTACCAAAGACATAGAAGAATGTTGAATTTTATTTACATGTTGTTGTTGTTGTTGTTGTTGTTGCTGCTGCTGCTGCTGCTGCTGATGTTGTTCATTGTGAATAGTACCTAACTTTTCATTGGACCTTTCTTTGTGCTCTCGGCTACCGCTTCTATCTCTTTCTTCCTTGACTATGCTGGAATGATGTATTTTATTTGGATGTTGAGCCTGATGTTGAGAATGATGGTGATGCTGCTGCTGCTGTTGATGATGATGCGAATGTTGTTGGTGATGCTGCTGTTGTTGCTGTTGAGCCTGATGATGTTGCTGTTCTTTGTAAGCACGTTGCTGCTGCTGTTGTTGATCTTCCATATACTGCTTGTACGTCTGTTTATAGTGAGGATCAGAATCCAACAAGTGCATATGATATCCAGATTCTGGCGGGACTGCATAAGGATATCCCTGAATATATCCATATGGATATGCATACGGTTGCTGTATTTGATATTCTTGCAGAGGTGGATTTGTTACTGCAGGTGAAGATACAACATTTGAATTGGGGGTTCCATTTTCTCGAGACTGCTTCTTTTCAACAGGTTCGCTTTCAGCTGCTGGCCTATCTCGTCCTGATTCACCACTGGGATTACTCCAGGGTCGATTTTCCTTAATCCTTTCCTGGTCTGTTTTCTTATTTGGTTCTACTTTTTCTATGGCACTTGCCGACTGTGGTGCTGAACTTTGGGGTGACACAGAAGGGAGTAAATACGGTGGCTGACTATAATAAGGATATATTCCATATGCACTTATATTAGCAGCAGGAGACTGTGCAGCATCAGGAGTCGATTTACCCACTTTATCTTCCTTTTCTTTTCCAGAAGGAACTTCCGATTCAAGGACAGGAGCCGTATCATTGGCATCTGATATATCAGAATATGCAGGACTTTGGATATTTTCATTGATGTTATCATCCGCAAGACTTAAATCCAGTGAAGGATCGGGAAGTTTCTGTCCATCCATTGGTATTAGTGGTGTTGCATTGTGAGACCCTGTAGATAGTGGCATTGCAGAGTTTAATGGATCACGAGCTCCAGCTGCTGCATCTAGGCTTGGATATGGATGTATGTCTAAAGGTTCGCATTCTTCATTTGGGTGTGTGCCCATTTTGCCTATTGACGAAAGTGGAACTGGAACGCCCAGCTTTCTCTCTCTATCTTTATCTCGGTTTTTCTTTTTATGTTTACTTTTCTCTTTTTTTAGGCTTTCCAATGCTGGATTGATAGTTGTAGGTTCACCAAGTATTGTAGGTTTGGGTTGAATAGGCTTTAAAGAGGTAGTAATGAGGCTATGGCTGCCCTGGTTTATTCCAGGGTGTGTTGACATGTTTGTAGACAAGGCAATAAGTTGTGGGGCTGGCGCAGGCACTATGGGTCTAATGGCAGAAGCAGCCATTGGAGATTTTGGCTTGTATTTATCTAATCGTTCAGGTTGCTGCTGCTGTTGCTTCATTTTTGATTTGTCGACAGCAACTGCTGAAGGACTTGTAGAAGAAACGTTTGCAACAGCAGGAGTAACAGGAACATAGGTGGCTGCACTAACTGTAGAAAGACTTGTTCGGGTAGGTGGATGGGAAGAGGAATTGTGACATGATATTGCAACTGTGGTTGTTTGGGTTGTAGAAGCAGCCACAGAACAGACACCTGATGGCATACCTTGATTACTAAAAACTACATGTGATGTTGGAATGCTAACTGTCACAGCAGGTGTAACCACTGTAGGAGTGTCTGAAGCACTTGAATGAATCACAGAACTTGCTGCTGCTACTGCAGGAATAGTAGAGTTAGTGATGTCTGTAGGTGGTACAACTACAGAAATGACAGAAGATGGTGCAGAGGCAGGAACAGAGGACGAGCAAGAGGAAGCACACTGCAACACAGAAGGCATGTTTTTTGTCCCTTCAACAGAGACGATGACTGGAAGCTCCTGTGATGATACACCTGCACTCTGCAATGTAGAAGGCATAGTTGGAGTCACCCATGTGCTATTGCCAGTAATATTACTTTGTGCAGACTTTGAGTCACTGATAGCCACAGAGGCTAAAGTTGATAAGTCTGGTGTTAAATTGTATGGATCGCTTTCAGGAAGACTTGTAATATTGGATGAGGTTGTACTATCGATTTGTGCATTCCTCCCACTGCCCGCATGAGGAGAAGCAACAGCGTTTGTAAAGGACATGGCGGGACTAGCTGGCACACTGATGTTCTCTTGCGCACTCTCCTCATTATCGGAACTATTGGTAACATCTTTACTATCTTCGGTATTAGTATCCTCCATTTTGTTGTTGCCACCATCTGAACCACTGTGGGCATGCTGCTGATGGTAGCGAAGTCCATTGATATGTTTGTACTTTTTGTTACAGTTCGGCTCTGGGCATTCAATAAGTACAGGCGAGGACGGCTGGGGAAACTCTGATGAAGACCCTGACGTTGGTGTCCCTCGGGACTGCAATCTGCTTCGTTTAGACGATTTACCTTCGGGTGTAACAGTGGCAGTGATCTCCAAGTCCACTGGGCGTCCTTTTCGCTTTGTGTTTGGTGCACTGCCACTGTCACTTTTCGCAGGACTGCTGGGCACTGTGAAATTGCTGCTGTTGATAGTGGTCCGCCTTCCTTTCCCATTTCGAAGCTTGCTTTGAACACAAGTTCGTGGATCAAATGTATTAACTTCGGTAGCGTTATTGTTGGACCCTCTACCTCTTTTGCCCCGACCTTTGGTAGCTTTATTGTCAACGTCACTTGTCGGGGATTCACAAAACCTTGGTGGAGCCCAGTCATGCTTTGTACAGTCCAATAGAGTACCAACGTATGTTTTTCCTCTCCAGGTTACATTCACAACAAGCACACCTGAAAAAAAATGTTGAACCCATTTTCACAAATTTGGTTGACAAATAAACATGACTTTACATACAAAATAAGCACATACATTGGGTATCTGTAAGAACAAGTATGACTGGAGGGGGGTTTAGTTACACAAAGTATTATAGATGGAAACATATTTTGCATTGGGCTATATTCAATAAGATTTACCCATGTATACAATTTGTATATTATACCAGGGGCGAACTGGGCTGCTGACAGCGGCCTGGGCGTTTTTGCATTTCGGAGGCCCAACTCAAGAACAATGATAATTAATAAATTCATTTAATTACATTAGTTAATTTAATTTATTTAGTTAATTTATTCATAGTGATTAATTTAATTATTTTGATTAATTAATCAATTAATTAAGCAACATACCATAACGCTCAACCGGCCCACGGGCCGTGCAGGTATCTAATACTATATTGCATGCAATAAAGAATAGTAATAATACAAATAGTATTTCTTACCATTATGCTGAACGGTATCAGTATATTCTTATACTGTATCACCAGCATAGCATTATATGGATCTGCGGAGCCCAGCCCCCCCCCACTTAATTTTCAATTTTACATATATTATAATGTACTCCATAATATGTGTCTGGCCCCACCAATAACTTTGAAAACTCTACGCTTATGCCCAGCAGCCCCATTCTATTCAAACTATAAATATGTATGCCAAACCAAACTTGCGCTCTTTAAACTATATCAGTTAGGCTCCCTTTACGCCAAATTTTACAGTCCCTCTGTGTTAAATCAGACCTGCCCTCTTTATGATAATTTGAAGCGGCCTTTGGGCGATCGCCCATATGGCCAGTTCGCCCTTGTATCGTACTATTCGTTGTTTGGTTTTTCCTAGTGCCTTCCATACATCTGTATTTCGACCAATTAGCCTCTATGCTATTTCAATCTGTTTTCTTACTTCATTTATCTTGCCTGATAATCTATATTTTTCCTTGGACTTCAGAAGTCCTTTGGGATCTAATTGAGGATATCAGTAATCCATCATTGAACAGTTCTTGTAATACGCCCAGTCCATTGCAATTTCAGTCTTTTTACTTACGTGCATATATACACTGAATGGCCAAAAAATGAGGAACATTCGTTACTCAAACTTCAACTTGTCCGTGCAGCATGTGAACTGACATAATAAACTAGATTCGTTCATAAAAAGCTTTCCTCTGGTCAGAAGTACCAGTGCAAGTTACAATTCACCTGTGAATGGTGAAAAGGAGAGATTTGAGTGAATTTGAATGTGACATAGTCGTGGGTGCAAGAAGGGCCAGTTCCAGTATCTTTGAAACCGCTAACCTCATGGGCTTTGCTCATACAACACAGGGGTGACTGTAAGTCCAAACTAGATTCCCTAAAAAGTTAAGTAATATTTTTGGTAAAGATGCTGATTTCCAAAGGAATGTAAAAAATTATAAGAAACGAAATGAATTTTTTTTTAATTTTTTAATTTAATTTAATTTTTTTTTAATTTTTTAAACAGAAATCATGGATGAAGCAAGTTGAAATTCCCAGAATTTAGGGAACAAAATCACCCCTGACAACAGTGTCTCAAGTCTTCAACAAATGGCAAAAAACCCAAAAAACTTAAGAGCAAAAAGCTGAATAGCAAGCGAAAAATCACTTGTGAATGGAAGAGGTATAAGACGACTGATAGGCATTGTGTGCATCAACATAAGAGCTACAACGCAGGATCATCTCAAAACATATCTATACACTCTACAAGACAGATCTTAAAACGAATTGGTTTTAATAGCCGGCGACCAATAAGAGTTCCTATGATTTGGGAAAAAAAGCAATTTCTGTAGGCTAAAGAGCACCAACATTGGACACTTGAGTGGAAAAAGGTTGTGTGGTCTGACAAGTTCAGATTCATCTTCATGACATTGATGGGAAGGTCTGTGTATGTGGCGGAAGTAGCACGAAGCCATGGATTCAGCATGCCGCATGCCAACTGTTCAAACAGGTGGCGGCGGCGGAATCACGGTATGGGCAGCATTTTCCTGGTAGACACTTGGTTCCTTAGTTTCATTGTAAACATCCATCGACAGATTCGCCTACCACGACGTCGTTGCTGACCAGGTGTACCTGTTTATGGCCATAATGTTTCCTGATGGTGATAACTATTTCAAGCGGGAAAATGCACCCAGTCATTGGACTAGAATCACCTAAGAGTCATTTGTAATTTGTAGAACATAATTCCGAGTTCCAACCGCTTGTACGGCCTCCTAAATCACCAGATCTTATCCCAATCGAGCATTTGTGGGACGAGGCGGAAAGATCTGTTCATAGCTCCAAAATACCACCATCCAATCTGAGAGAATTAAGAGCTTTCATTTTGTTAGTATGGACTATTATTCTTCCTCAATGCTTTCAGCAACTTGTAGAGTCCACGCCTAGAAGAATATCTGCTGTCATAAAAGAGAGTGTGGAGGTTTAACACAGTATTAATACTGAAAAGCAGGGTGTTCCTAATTTTTTGGCCACTCAGTATATATATATATATATTGAAACTCTGGCTTCGCATTTATTTGAAGGCTGTGTTCATACACACACACATACATTGTGTCTACCCAAATATTAAAAAAAGATGCTCGAAGTGGGAAATGTGCATTACGTGGGAACATAAAATTGGGACTTCATTGTACACAGGAAGTAAGTGGTTTTCAATAAATCAAATTTATTTGCCTCCTTTTTCACTGGAATATTTTTTAAGAATATGTAAAACGCTAATCAAACCTCCCATCTAATGAAGTAAAATTAACAAATGCTTTTATAGAGGCAATTTGTTCATAGTTTTGTACACCATGGTTTATATGAGATAGGACCGATAACTTAATGTGATCTTCAAATTGTGTTATTCAAAACTGGAAATTGACTTTAGAGAAGACTTTGACACTCCCTGACATTGTAAAAGAAACCAATTCTTCAATGTTCATGCAAAACCACAATCTAAACACCTTAATTTATTGATTCGAGTTTCTTTCTGTTTGTGGTTTTACGGCTCAAAGACTACAATGGTCATGCTGCGCCGGGACCTACTGAATCCGAACCTGTGGGTCTATAATTTTTTGAGGAATCTGAACCTCTTAAAGCCTAGGGAACCAAACCCTGGACTACAGTGAGCAGTGCGATCTTTATGAGATCTCTGAGTAAGCATTCTTTGCACTGTTGGGAGTCGAACCCGGATTAACGGTGAACTAGGTGAATGCATTACAGAACTGCACCACCGAAGGGCTTGGTTCATGTTTTAACATCCTTAGGCTGGGTCACTTAGGATGAGGAGAAGGACTTAACATGATTTTTGATACATTTCCACACAAAGCTGACACTAGAAGTCAGCATGGTGGGATAAAAGGTGAAGGACCCCTACTATTAAAGCGCACATCTGGAAAACAGTAAAATATATTTCACTTGCCTCCTTCTGTTTCTTGCCAAACGATACCTTCAAGCATAACACTTGTACCGGGTTCACATGGTCCCAGACAATCTGGTTCTGTGATCGTTCCCACAGAAGTACATGTGCTTGTGTCTTTCATTTCTGGTGGTATCGGAGATTCAGCACCATCAACCTATATAACAGAATTAACACATCTATTTGTCTTTCAAACCAAACATGTGACTTTTCTAAATCAAATACACATGAACCTTCCAATCTTACACACTCCTCAAAAACAAAAAAAGTAATGGGTATTGTCTAGATCAGCGATTTCCAACTGGTGTGTCGTGAGAATTTCTAAAACATGCAATACCTGATTATTTACTCTCTCACAGGCACCAACCTCATTTTAATTAAAATTATACTTTATTTATTTATTTATTTATTTATTTTATCACGGATGGGGAAACAATATATTCTCTGACTAAGTCGTGGAATTTTAGTAATTCCTTTTGGTGTGTTGCTAGACGAAAAAGATTGAAAATCGTTGATCTAGATTATAACCAAATGAATATGCAACTACGCATTTTAGCCTTAACGTATGTTTTATGGGAGGGTATTAGTAATAATTCTAAGTATATTATTTCATAGGAAAAAATTTCCCCAAAACGCTGAAGTTAATTTTTCCTGTTACTTCCATCTGAGCAAAAAAAAAAAAAGTATACATTTAATTATGAAGTATAAAGTTAGTGAAAAACTGTGCAAAATATATAAACAGGTAGAAACGCAATCATAATTGTAAAACACACCTCGTTTTACAACTGTGATTATGTTTTTACCTATTTATACGTTTAATTGTATCTTAAAGTAACAAAAATAGTAGTCCCATTCAGGGGCACCTATATAGCTGGACGGAGGGGCTTGAGCCCCCCCCCTAGCCGTTTAAAAATTTTATTTGCCGTAACCTGCTATGCATTTACTTTCAAAAGTTTTATAGTCACATTTTAAAATAAGGTACTTTTTAGCTCATTACTAATTGTCAAGCAGTATCAATTATTTTTGTAGCATTTTGGTATCTTGTACATTCACTAAAATTCTTGACAGCTTTGAGAAGGAGGTAATAATTTGTCTAAGCCCTCCTAGAAGTACTCCTTAATTTTTCTCAGGCTTGCAAATATTCAAGGATTAAAAAATAAATTGCAATACATACCTCTGACACTTTGTCAACTGGTTCTATTTTTATCCGTTTTAGGGGTGGGCTATCTGGCATCTCTTCTTGTTTGACCAGTACAGAACATGGCGTTGTTGGGGAATATTTGTTCTCAATCTTTAACGTCAAATTTGGCATCGGCGGTGAATTCGAAGAAGATATTGCTTGTGCATTTGAGGCTAGTAGGGTCTGTTGGCCTGGCAGTGGTTCGATACTAGTAGGCACAGTTTGTAAAACAGGATTGCTGCAAACACTGTTGTTGCTACTAGTTCCAACAGTAACTCCAGGTACTACGGCACGAGGAGCTAATGAGGCTGGACCCGTAATCGTTCCATTTTGCGTTAACGGGGAAGGAACAGAAGTTCCTACTGCACTGGTCTGTGGGGCAGGCGTGGATAAGCTAACACCACCACTAGTAATTTTCAACGACGGCGACATAACGCCAAGAACACCATTCATCTCCACAGTAGGATTTGTGCTACGGCAACCAGAATTCTTATCCTTGTCTCTATTTTTTTCCTTTTTCTCACGGTGTCCGCTATTACGTCCCTTCCCAGAAGAATGCTTCGATTTTGGAGTCTCGTTATTGCTAATACACACGTTACCAACACCTAGAGTGGAGTTAGGTACAGTACCTGCTATGCAATTAGCATTACTGCTATTCCCAGCACTGCTATCATTCAACGAAGTTACAGAAGTTTTGGTATCTGACTGCACAATTTCATGTTTTGCCTCAGAGTACTTATTACCTACGGTTTTCCGTTTAATCTTCATTTTGAGTCCTTTGTCCACAGTCGCTTGATGCTCTACAGCGGCACCAACACTTACAGAAGAGTTCGATGAACTATTGCTATTCCCACTCGTTCCACTGCTAACTACAATACAAGCGGAACTGGTACTGCAGGATGAAGTAGAACCGGAGTTTGATCCGGTACCCGTAGCTCCAATACTACCACGGGAAGATTTTGAATTGGACATTATTGGCTGTCCAGTACTTGTGGGACCGCTGCTACACGTAGTCTGAGAAGCGGCACCCAAGAATGTGAAAGCAGTTGCTGTAGAGTTTGAGGTGGTGGATGATGATGTACTAGTAGTCGAAGAC
>QLNU02014176.1:11117935-11142127 GCA_006491805.2 Dysdera silvatica
GCTCTGATTCGCTGATGAAGATGCTGAATAATTTTCGGTAAAAGCACTAGATAGGCTACCAAGTTTATGCTCAAGCCTTCATCGCTTCTTCGTACAAAAACACTTTTCTCACACGTTTCTATCCACACATACATATATACACAGAAACATGCTTTTGACTCAACACGAAGGTGCTGTATCCACCGTCCGAAAACCTATCAACCCTATTGAATTAGGGATATTAGTCAACAGTAATACTTTACAAGCAATGATCATAATTTTTCGGAAACTGCTCAATTATGAACAAATAAAATTCCCCATTATTACCACATATGAGAAAACGTTGAAGATCAGAGGAAGTAGTAATACCGTCCACAGAAATAATTTTGGAAAAGACAGATCAAACGAAAGATTGGGAGAGATTACACAACAGGGTCCTTTAAAACTGGTATGTATTTAACGGTACGTAATAGTTGAATATGATGAAATGCTTCTAATACAAAAGCGTGGAGCACATATTTATTACACCATATTTAAAATCGTTGTACCTCTTGTATGGAAAAAAAATAGCCCTTTGTCATAAAATGTTAAAAAAAAAAATACTTTTAACTATTAGTTCGGAACATATCTGGATAACATTTACAGGAAGAAAATTTTCGAATACTTACACAACGAGTTGATCTTTTGCGGAAGTCTGTCACTTGGGTTGGGGAAGTTGTGGGAACTTTAAATCAACGTTTGCCTTCAGAACGTAATAAATATTAATCCCACTTTTTGAATATGATATCCGCTTTCAATGGTTAAGAAAATTAAAGCGCTTCAAGCGAAGACGGTAAAGAAATTTATTATTGCTACGGTGTCGAGAAATTATGCTGATAGTATCCCCAACAAAACTGACTGAAGCCACACTTTATCCACATTTTCGAGAGGCCCGGCGATTTTTGATAATCCGAACAAGATAAAAATGGCTGTAGCGTTTCCAAAAATCCACTGCCGACGTCAAAATAAAAAACAACAACAAAAACAAAACGATTAGGTTGAATTAATATCTCCCGTGGCAAGCAACATTGTTGCTAAGAGGGAATAATCCGGTAGCATTGAGCAATGTAGCTTGCGTACAACACAACACTAAAATTCAAGTTGTCGTACTCTTCTTTCGGTTCACTTTTAACAACATTTCGACGAGTCAAAATGATACGAAGCCATTCGTCACAATGTATTTGAATTGCCGATGTTAAAAAGTTAAAAGGGACGTTACGTTAAAACTCTTTGTGTTGTAGGCCAGGAGCGACGAGTCTTCAGCCCGCGGATAACATCGTCCAATGAGAGAACACGCGAGAGGGGTTGCCATAAACCAAACTACTTTTGGCGCCCAGTTGATAACGGTCGCCAAGGCTTGGGAAGTAGTTATCAAACGACACCCGTTGGCGACATTCGAAGCCAATAATTTTTTCTTCGTTAATAAGCTTTTTATTTTGCTTGCAAAAGCCTTTTTTCTGTCTCTATCAATCACTCCGTAACAGGGCACGACTTGTCATTGATAAAAAGTAATATATATCCGTAACATCCATCACTGCAGCGCATTATCTCACAAGCGCCCTGATAGTAAACTTGATATAAAAATGATTTCCCCCTTTTATCATTATAATATGAAACAACATCTGTTTCACGTATATCAAGAGAGTCTCAGTTCTACAAATATTATGAAAGCAAGTTTTCCACCAGTAACGTCGCAATTCAAAAATTTTAGTGGGGCTAAAGTAACTTTGAAGATTATATGAGGTGACGCATAGGCGTAGCTAGGGGGTGGTTTTGGGGGTTGTAACCCCCCATTGGAATGAAATTTTGTATATTTAACATAGGAATATACGTTATAGCTCTGTAACCCCCACTTTCTGCCTACGCTATGAGATGGCGTTGAAGAAAATAATGTGTTTTGATACCAAATGGGGGTAACTTAGCTCCTTGAACCCCCCGCCACTGTTCTACATGGAATTACGAAATGAAGGCCCTTCTCTCAAATAAAGGAACGATCAAAAATTACTTGAAGTCCCACTGAGCGTTTTAAAGTTCGTTCAATAGACTCCCTAATAGCACAATCCTAGTTCTTGCATCTCTGCTTATAAGTACGTAAGAAATTGAGGGGTCTGACGTCAGTTGCGTGAGGAAGAGGGGGTTCATATGAATGTGGAGCTCGGGAAGTCATGCCCCCCACTGAAAATTAATATATATTTAATTCAACACCGAATCATCTTTTTTGAAGCTATTTAACCCCTCCCCCGTAACTTTTTAATTGCTACGCTCCTGAACCAATTATTATATGTGCTCTTTAATATCAACAGGATATGAAATTGTTTTTGTGGCGGATTCCTCCTCCCGCTACCGCTGTGGAAGCTTCATCATGGTGTTTGATATGTACTTAATATGGGTGACGTATAAAACATTATTGCCAAGGTCTATCATGTGAAAAAAAAAAGAAGTATAATAAAATTCTTGCCATGCGAAATGATACTATACATGCCCCATATTCGAATATTTCTGATATCAGAGCTATATATTAGCTGTGCAAATAATAGCTGAAATAATAAGAGGTCCAGCACTCATTTCCTTATCATATAAAAAACATAGTTAATCGCTTAACTGTTAAAAGCTTTTATAACAAAATGAGAAAAAGGACTTTAGGCGGCATTACGTTCGCGAAACGAGGAAAAATCCAACGCAAATTGATCTTACGAAATTCAGTAACACCAAAGTTGGCGAGAAAAGTACTCAATTGGTGCCAACTCTGTAAACGTCACCAAAGTCGCCAAGTTGAAGCGCGAATTTGCCAAGGGAATGAAGGAAAGAGAGAAAGAACTACTGATGTGAAGCGGGCGTTTTCGGTCACGTGACGATCGGTGGCTGAGTCTAAATTCCCCGCGCTTCTTTTCTCTCCCCACTTCTTCCCCACAAGCGGACAATTAAGTCGCCCCCGCCATCGCCCCAACTCCTCTCGTTTTCCCCTTTTTCCTTCTTCGCTCCAGGGAGTTCCCCTATGTTTTGCCCCCCGCCATTTCAAGCGGTGTGACTGATTGCTGGCGCTGCCAGAAAATAAGCTTAGCAGAGAAACAGAAGGGGCGATCACCTGCGCTCCTACCACCTCCCGCGTAAAAATAAAAAGCTGAAAGAGGGACTCCAAACCGCAATGGCCGTCGACTGTCACGTGACAGGCCTCCCAAAACTTCCTAGGCCACGACGTTGTATACACAATATCATAGCGCTAGTTAACTCATAAAGCGATGTATAAAAGCATCTGTTTGACCTTATAGAACGGATGATATTCGAAGGGGATAGGGGAGACGTTAATCATTAATGCCCACGGCCCTTAATGCATTAATGGCCACGGGCATTAATGCCCACGGCTTCCCATCTGATCCTTAAATAAATGTCCGTAAACTCTGTTCTCGAAATGAAAGTCTTTGCAACATTTGTTGGGGGGTGCTAGCAATTATTTTATTTAAGATTCTGCGTGAACGAGAGACCCAACCCAATTTTTTAAATGTGGATTTCTTTCTTTGGGGGCCATTTCATATATACCACAGCGTGCTATTCCACATAATCGTACTATTTAGCTAACTTTGAAAAAATATGTAAAGGCGTATGAATGGGGAAGGCTTTGAATAAACATTTAAAATGTTTAGAGATGGGATTTAGACATAGGCGTACACAGGAAGTTCATAAGGGGGGAGGTTATAGACCCAATGAGGGGGGGTTACAGAGCTACAACTCACATATTCCTATGTTAAATATACAAAATTTCATTGCAATGGGCGGATTATGACCCACATCAACACCCCCTTGCATACGCCAGTGGATTTAGGACCTGGTTAGACAATTTTTTCGATGTCACCAAAGATTAATCTGCATACCGGACTCTAACCAGGGCCAGAGTATGGCAAGGGCCGCGAAAGAAGGGGGCCCCCAAATGTTTGACAATTTTATTTAATGTAAAATACAGTAAATTGATAAAATTCCTTCTTTCTTTCTTTCTTCGGATTTGCAATCCAAAATGAATTCAGAGAAATTACAGCTGGTATCCAGTTACAACTATATGCAACGTTGGCGTGACAATGGAATCGAAAAGCATATTCTTACGTATATTTTTAAATGGGACTAAAGATATGCACATTTTTCAGATTTATATCCAATTTTTATATGCGCGTTAGGGCCAACTGCAGCTGGGCCCGGGACCCCTAATAGGGCATAGTCGGCCTGACTCTAACAAATAATAATAATGTTTATTTGTCACAAGGGTTACATATTGCATACAGTCTTGAATTTCAATTTAAGTATAATAAATTTCACACAGTTTAGAACAGACAATACAATTTGCATTTCCCCGTGATGGGTCCCCAGTTTAAATTATAAAATTTAACCGGTTGAGGACCCTATTAATCCGCTGGCGCACAAACTCCGTTTAATAAGTATACAATTAATTTCTTTTTAAACAATTTTATATTATTTAGATATATTTCAGATATATCTGTTATCCGCTAGCGTACGCGGGGGGGAATTGATGGAATTATACACCCCTTACGATGAAATTTTCTAAATATACATATGAATACATGGAGTTGTAGCTTTGTAACCCACACAATTAAGCCTGTAATCCCACCACTTGCGAATTTTCTACGTTCTTCGCACGTAAAAATGTTAAAAAAAATCTACTGTAGCAGAGAGGTATGCGTATAATTACTACAATCTAACTTCGATTTAACGATACTTGATTTAACGATTGTTTTTATTGGTCAGGATTGAGTTACATTGAATCCAATATTATATTTTCCTCGATTTAACGTTTGCTTTCCTCGATGTAGCGATAACTTTTCGTCTGTAGCTGCAAGTAGAATTTCAGTTAGAAAATCAGTTATCATCAGAAAATCAACTTCAATTGACTTCACTCACTTGAAGCGAATGCTGATTTACAGTGTGTAAAGAAGTATTTACTGCGTTTTGACGTCAACAATGATCTTGTCGATGCATTTGAAAAAATCGAAAAATCAGTGAAAAATCAGTAAAAGGCAGCAAAAAATCGAAAATGCCAACTCAAAAAGAAAAAAAAAAAGTCAATCAAAGTTTTCTTTTCGGAGTAGTAATTACATACGTCCTTATGTTGTTTTACAAGTATTAAAATTAACTCGTTTGGCGCAGTATAGCCCAGATGCTCTTGCGCCATAAAAAAGCCAAACAATCAATCAATAACTCATATCCTTTAGAACGCTGGTAAACATTTTTATGATTTTCCTTTTCCATAATTTGTTCTTTCAATTCCGATCAAGAACTCGCCCATAATTTTTGCTCGAGTAAGGGACAAAATTTAAAAAAATATGCTGAATTTTGTTTAATAACGTAATGGTTATTACTTTTAAAGTATTTTACATGTAAATTTTCATCCCAGAGAAGAACCTGGAATTCCCCCTCTTCCCCCCCACCCAGGTGTGACATTGGTTCCGAAAAATGTAAATCGAAGTTAGACTGTAATTCAAAGTATTAATTATTATTGATACTTACCGTGCCTTACTGGATGTGACAAAGGTGTGTTTTTTTACCTAGAATTTCATAACAACGGTAGATGTATTAAAAGTTCCTTTTTAGTGATAGCAAAAACCTTGGCATATCCTCGCTCTCTGCAAAAGATATCTTGCTATCTCTAAAAAACAAATGTCTTTAGAACAGTGGTATTCAAACTATGGGTCGCGACGCCATTTGGGGTCACGAAAAATTACCTTGGGGTCGCACGATGAATGAAAAAATTGTAAATAAATTTAGTTAAATACAAATACATCATTGACAAGCTTTTTTGAAAATAAATATTTGTTTTTAGAATGTGAAATTGTATTAAATTTTAGAGAGATTACTATATTTTTAGAACAAAGAGATAGACTTGTGGTCAATTAATATAATATATATATTAATTAATATATAATTAATATAATTTTGCATTTCACGTGTTTTCATTTAGCTAAAAATACTTTTATTGCGGAGATGTGGCTGCAAAATAAAAGGAGGGGGACGCGGTTCTTTGCTTAATATAAAAGGGGGCATTTGAAAAAATTTGGGAACCACTGCTTTAGACGATTACATCAAGACCATATTCCATAAACGCCCTTCTGAGGCCGCGACCCAAAAATCAGAGGTACGTTTGTATAGTGACCTAATATGTCAAGTCAGACAGGAAAAAAAAATGAAAAAAAAAGCTGCTTACGAAGGCGGTTGTTAATTAAACACTGGTTGCATTATACATCTCTAATATTAATTTGAGCGACCTATATTTAATCGCGACCCATAAGTTAGTAATCAAGGTAATAAGTTATAGTCATATCAGGTAAATATGTATAGTGAAAATCGTTTATAACGACGCCGGTTATAACGACCAACCGCATATAACGACGGAATTTTTACAAGAAGTTTGGTTTGCTATTCTACTCCATACTAAATATATCGGTTATAACGACATCGTATATAACGACGGCGATTTTGTAGTCTACGTAGATTCTAAGTAGGGAAATTCGTATCGGATATAACGACGCGACTTGACAGTCATAAAGCAGAACCACGTGGGTTAGTTATTAAAATTTAAAATTAGTTATCAAAATTTAAGCGTTATTCTAATCTTGTTTATTTACAAATGTCTGAGAAATTTTTATTACTGCTAAACCTGAATATTAAAGATAATAAACTTAAAAAGTGATTTATTAATTGAATATCACGAGGGTCATATTCTTTAGAGGCCTATTTTATTTTTTCAGCGTAGAGCCCACAAAACTCTTAAACCGGCACTGTTCGGAAGTCATTAGTATAATATAATAAATATTATTCATTACATGTTTTCTACATTACATGTTTTCTACATTACATGTTTTCTACATTACATGTTTTCTACATTACATGTTTTCTACATTACATACTTTAGTAGCATTTTCTACAATTTTGTTTTTTTTTCTTTTAAATTTAAAAAGCTAAGAGCATTTAGTGTTGCTATAACATAATATAAACGGAAATTAAATTCATTATAATTATGTTTTTATTTAATTTTGAAACCAAAAAGTTTAATACTTTTTACTATCAAAATAATTTATAAAACTCTAGAGTGTACTATACTGCAGGCTACTATGATTTTAAAAAGATATCGTTTATAACGACCATCCCTTAGAGGACGTTTTAGCCGATTTTCACTGTATACATTATTTCATTATTAAATATTTATTATTTATTTTATAAAATTATTCACATGCAGGATTTAAGCTGAAGTCGCATTTTTGGACGAGTTGCTCGAAAATGCGAAGAAAAAATTATTGATTAAAAATTATTAATTCATCGTGAAAACGCGACAGGTGTTTTTAATCGCAGTTTATTCTCTGAAAACAGGATTCATCGATTCCAGAATATCTGTTTTGTACGAGGGCAAGTCAGTAAATAGATTACAAAAGTCAATAAAAAAAGGGGGAAACCAAGATGCTTACATGGAAAGCATGTCTATTTCTTTACGTAATCGTCATTTACATTGACCCATTTATCCCATCTCTTTATGAGTTTTCCAGTACCTACGGCGTAAAAAATAGTCTTTGGACTCAGGGATTTATACACACCCAACACCCCTCCAGAGTTTTTGATACACCCTCTAAAATTCTTGAACAGCCCCCACAGTTTATGAATCCTGGATAAGCCCCTGTTTGGACTGCTGCATCGGCCAGATTTTTCAGAGATTTTTTTTTTTTTACTCCCCATTTTACAACTAAATACATATATGCAATTTTGCAGTCCTATTACAAATTTAATTTCAAGGGGGTCTGTCCCTAAGATTCCCTGTCTAGATACGGGCATGGTTTCACATGTATGGTTCCGCATTTTTTGTTAAATTCTGTCGAAGTGTACAGTGGAACCTTGTAAAGTTGCTACCTTGATAAATTAACCATCTGAATAAAATGACAATTTTTTATAAGAGAAAACTTGTAGGGATTTAGTCTTGTCAATATCAAAGTGTGTCGCGCATAGTGACCACCTGTCTGTGATGACTATTGCAGTCCAGTCCCAAAAGTGGTCACTTTAGACAGGTTCTACTGTATATAGCAGTGTTAATCAAACTTTGGTTGCTCACGGTATATTCAAAGCATTCCTTTACTTATCGTGAATCACCAGAGATGGGGGGATTTCTCCGCCCATTAAAAAATATGGTGCCTAAAATCAAGGTTGCTAACTATAGTAAAATGAAAGGCTATGGAGTACAATGGAAAGGACATTATTAATTTAATTAAATAATAATAATAATAATAAGCAATGTAGACAGCATGGGTGTATTCAGAAGGTTCAAACCATTCATGAAACACCGAAAGGTAAGGTTTATGACAAGCAATGTTTACGAGAAATTCCATAAATCTCACCCGAACCCAAATTCTAGCTACACTGGCAATTTCTAGTTCGTTTTTTTTCCCTGAAATTTGATGATGATTCTGCAAAGCACTAGATAAGCCGCCGCGGACCACACTTTAAGAGACACTGATATATATATATATATGTAAAGTATTAAAAATTAACAACTCCATATATTCATATGTATATATACAAAAATTTCATCGCAATGGGGGGCTACAACCCCATCACCCCCCTTGCGTACGCTAGTGGGGGGCCCATTTTATTCTTTCGGCCTGGGACCCATAAAAAACCTTAATCCAACACTAACTCGCGCCCTCCGAAAATCCACGGTATGAGTCCTTCGGAAAGATCCAGTCCGCCCCTGTTTTTAGGCCTAATCTTTCAGCCTCAACACGTACTTTATTATATTTAATCTTTCATCAGCCCTTTTTTTCCGTGGCCCTTTTTCCATGACCCTTTTTTCCGCATACCCACCCGTTTGGATTCTAATTTTATACCTAATTTTGCGCGAAATTTTTTTGGTTTATCACGCAGCGATTCTCTGGGCCCTTGGGTGTGGATGGAACTCTCTTCCAGATGAACTGAGGCCTCTCAGTCAGAGCCGACGGGGGCAGCAGCCCTGGGGCCCGGATGAAGTTTAGGGGCCCCGCCTTGGCGCCCCTAATCTCAGTTCACTTTCTATATTCAAAAAACGCCTGCTTGATTTGCTGTATCGATTCTGAGTTATTTTTCTTATATTTTTGATCTTATTACTGGACATGGAGTATTATATTCTTAATTGTTGTTCTACATTATATATTCTACATTATATGTTCTACATATTATTGTTCTACACTGGTGGAAGAAACCTAGACAACATTGGCTTCGTCAGATGTGAAAATCTTTACCCATTGCTGCCCGGGCAAAATTATTACAATATCGGATAATATAATGCATGTATGTCATATATGAATTTAGTCCAAAATAAAGAAATTTATTATTATTATTTATTATATGTTGAACGATTCTTCACTGTCTGTCCAATCCGCAAGGCGAGAAGAAAACACCATATTGTGTCTACCAACTCGCCAATCTTCAAAAGGATATTCAAATCCGATCGCCATCCATCCATGGACAAACACAAAAAAAAAAGGACAATTGCAGCTTTCGGAGCTTTAAACACCCATGAGTATTTTACCCCGGAGTACGATTCCTCACCGTACCGGAATAATTGCTTTAACATCAGATGGTACTAGAGTTTTTATCCTGACGGCCCCCTTTGTTGTACTGTACTTGTCCCCGTACCACCCCTTGACCCTCTTGAAGAGGGAAGGAACACACTCCAGATGGTACAGCGAAGTATAGAGCGACGGCCAAAGTGATTCCGAGAAAAACTGACGTGGGGACCTCTGTACAGATTCTCAGAAAAAGGTACTGAATAAGAACGACTATGTCTACTAATCCTGGAGGGAAGAAGCTGCATCAAAGCCCTAACCAAACCCAGCTGCTGTGCAAGGTATAGAGTTTTTCCTTTCTTTAAATGCGGGCTGGTACATCTCCACACAAGCAAATCTAGAATTTATTTCTTTTGCGCAGACGATCCGGCACGCTATCGACTGTTACCTACCGGAGGACATCATTTTGAGACACTGCATGCGGCAAACTAACAACAATAAACCAAAAATAACTGCATAGGTGCATGTGAGAACATTCAATTTTTAAAGCATATTGTGGCATTTCCCCCCCGTCCGACAATGGTCCAGACCCTAGTAAAGGACTGAAAAAAATGGGGACAAACATGTACGGCATAATAAAATTGGATTTTGGGCCTCCCCAGTGGCGTAACTAGATATTTTGCCGCCAGTGGCGACCGCCCCATTAGCTACGCTACTGTGTCGCCCAATCTGTTTAAAGCTAGCAGCAACATTACAAACTATAATCTAATTATAAAAATGTTTATTATACATTTTAAAAAATAGATTCGTGCATACGTTAGACATTCATTTCAAATTTAATTTGCGGGTCATCGTTAGGTCGTGCTGTGAACTAATTGTTGTTATCAGGACTGTGGCCAGGATGAAGGGGCAACTGAGGTAGCCCCCCTTTCTGGCCCCGGTTTGGCTACACACCTGGTTGTTATAATCGCTGGCTTAGGCAAGGTCCTAAAGGGCACACCCCCCCCCTAATTTTTTTTAATTACTACGCCACTAGTTATAGTCCAATTTCGTTGACGCGAATTAATTTTTCCTTAAATTCCCCGTCAAAATTTATCTTGGTATTCTACAATTCCATCCTTTAACGCGAACAGTCTGTTTGTCACCACTCTGAACGTGCGCGTTAACAAGACTCGACTGTAGTGTGCTTTCTGAAAAGTTTTATTCCTTGTTGTTGTAAACCTGAAATTAATATAAATAAAATGCCGTCGGAAATTTTTCTCGAACTCGCTTGTGTAAACAGTAAGAGAGTTCGGAGACTACCTCCATGTAAACAATGCAATGTAAATAGACCGTGGAAAGAGAAAATGATTTCTTGAATTCGTTTTCAAATAGATTTCTTCCTCTGGTGACTAAATCTACCTTTGTAAACACAGAGTTTGCTTTGCCGAAATTACTTTTCCTTCCTATGGCTTACAAAATGAAATTGAAGTTATTTAGTAAATTAATATTGTACTTCGTTCATTTTTTAATACAGTGTTTACAAGCAGGACAGTGGTGGTGGGGGGACGGGATTTACAGAACCATAGGTAGTTTAGCAATCAAGATTCCAAAAAATTATATTTAATGACAAATTGTGGTAATCGGATAAAATGGCGAAAACTGTGGGATATTATGGCGAAACTTCCGGTATTTGGGAAGGACGGAATGGCGAAATTTTAGGGCCGACGAAATGGTGAAATGTGGCGAAATGGCGAGAAGCAGTGGCGCGCAGATAGATTATTGAGGGGGATCACAACATTTATTTATTGTATTATTAACATTGCGTGCCGGGTCCCCGTACACTTGCCCCCCACCACGTCCCCTGTCCTGTTGACAAGAGAAACACCGTTTACCTTGGTATTTCTTCTAACCAATAATGAAATCAAATTTGCCAGTAGCTTACGAAACAGTAGAGCTCTTTTTCCCCATGTTAATGAAGTTCAACTTATTACAAAAAAAATTAAAAATATGAAATTTAATTCTTTTTCCTGCTTGTATTTTTGATCACAAACAGACATTACTGAAGGGGGAGGGAGGCTGAACGTCTCTAAAAGCACCAAAATACAAAAATCCAAGCAATAAGAGAGATCAAGGTGGGAAATATGGCTCTTTCGCCATCTATCTCGTTCGCCATCAGATTCGTAACTTCACGTTGTCCCATTTTCATTTCCTAAAAATGCAGGCAGCTTCAAATTATGGCATTTCAATGTCAATTTCAGTCTTCCATAATGCTTCAAAATATATATATATATATATATATTTTCGTCAAGAGTTCTTACAACTTTTTTGTAAAACCAACTTTTCGATCTCTTGCATCTCCCACGATATTTCCTTGTTTCTAGGGGGGAAATTATTGAAAGCGATTATTCTAAAATTTTGAAAGAGTTAGAAAACAACGATGGGAAATCGATAGATCTCTCTATAATTATTCTGATCTTATTTAAATTCCAAACTTACCCTGTAGCCGAAGAAATGACAGGTTATTTTGAAAACTGATGTCGTTTTCGTTTCCTGTTAATCGTCAGTAGCGTGACGAAATTACCAACAAGGATAAAAACGTTTCAAACTGTACAATTACAGCAGAGGTTTACAAGCCAAGAGGAAGGAGTGCAGTTGTAAACAACGAGTAATAGCCACGGTATTTGGTCATGCAAAGTCAAGCGATGACTTTGTTGTTTACAAGTAATTACAGTATACAAGAAAATGTTTAACTTTCGAGTAATATTCCTTGTAATTATGCGAAACTGTGTCGCAATAATTTAAAACAGCAAGTACATATTTTGACATTTTTCTGATATTTACCTCAAAACAAACAGGGTGTATGAAAACTAAACAGTCGTGTCCCTAATCAGAATCGTTTATTTTCCGATTATGTTTTTCGAGGACCACGGGTGCAGAACTTTAAACACAAAATTGTTATAGGTTAATAAAAATAACTCGCTTCCAAGTTATGATATGCATATTGGAAAATAGCTAATTACGGATACATGCTACAATATATATCACTTTTAATAGACATTTAGCATACACTGTAGTAGTTGACATTTAGTATACACTAGTAGTTGGCATTTTTTAGTATACACTAATGGCAGACATTTAGTGCACATTAGTAGCAGACATTTAGTATACACTAGTAGTAGACATTTAGTATACACTAGTAGCAAACATTTAGTGTACACTAGTAGTAGATATTTATTATACACTTGTAATAGACATTTAGTATACACTTTTCAATAGACATTTAGTATACACTTTTCAATAGACATCTAGTATACACTAGTAGTAGACATTTAGTATACACTGGCAGTAGATATTTAGTATACACTAGTAGACATTTAACATACCCTTTTCAATAGACATTTAGTATATCCTTTTCAATGGGCATTTAGTATATACTTTTTAATAGACATTTAGTAGTACACAATATTCGTCTATTAATCTAGTGTTGTCATAGAAACATAGACCTGTACACATGATTTCAAGAATGAGGGTGGCTTTGACGAAAAAGGAAAAGGATTTTGATGGAAGCAAACCATGAGGAATTTGATTTGACAGCTAATAATATTGGTATGTATGTTATCGTTATACTTCGCTTGATAAGGGAAAGAGTAATTCCCGAAACGTTGCAGAATCTTTTCTTATACGTTGGACCAGTAGCGAAATTTTGTTAGTTGCCATTTACCGTCGCCATTTTATCCAATTACCATATGCAGAATTTCATCGCAATGGTGGCTTACAACCGCCTCCTCCCCACTCCGTGCGCCAGTAGTTAAGAACAATGTAGTCATGTGAATGGTATGGGTTCCAATTTTAACTCAACTTTAATATTTTAACATTATCTGTTAGGCTATACTTGGCGCAGTATAGCCCAGATGCTCTTGCGCCATAAAAATCCAAACAAACAACATTATGTGAGCCCTTCTGGACCATTAGCAGCGCTCAATTCAGCTTGAATCATTCAGGATCGAAGAAAACTTGAAATTTTGATGTACAAATTTGAAACACAAGTGTGGCATTGATGCTGCAACGATAATGGATTACTTCTTCATCGTGAATAAAAAAGAGAAAAATATTTTTCCTACATGTGCATTTTTTTTAATACATAAAATACTCCTATAAAAACAGTTTCAATTACGACACCCCATTAGGATGCACGATCATCAAATTCCCTACCCTCCCATTTATATATATACCGAAATTAGGATAATCTATATCTTGCATAGAAAATGAAGACACATAAATGGTTATTAACTAATTCTATGATTAGATTATTATAGTTTCGTACATTCTAATAATCACAGAAACTCAGGACAGTGGAAAAACACATTCCACGTTTCTATAATCTACTACAAATCGCTGACGGGAAAGAGATGGAATCTCACATATTCAAGCTGTACAAATAGCTCGAAGGGAAAACTTTTTCATGCTAAAATGTGTCTCTCATCCTTTTAGAAGAACACCCCTGACCAGAGGCTCGTTGTGAATGCTCCCAGAGACTGCCGCCCCCTTCCACTCCCTGAATGTGAGACGTCGTTTACGGAGTTCTGGGAGTTGTACCCCCCTTTCTCTGCCCTCCTGCGGGAAAGGAGGGGGAATTGTTATGGAACAGCTTCGTGCAGGCAGGAGGGGATATAAATCAGTAGATTTCAGCCCGCTCCCCACGTCCCCGTCCTTCTACACAGAGTTCCCACCAAAACGTGATGGTGCATGCCAAGCAACAGATGGGGTCCACGGGGGACCTTCCCCTCAACGAAAGTTTAAAGATACCGTTCGATTCCCGAAGCCTAGTTTCTGTTGAATTCAAGATTCTATATTATGTACTAACCTGGCCATGCGAGTCATATTTCTTTTTTTTTAACCAAAGTGTGAGGTAAAACCTTCTAATAAGGCCACTGGGAGGCGGATTAAACCTATTGGGGGGCCCCTGGCGGTAAAAATTTCGAGGCTTTGAGACCCAAGCCCTAAAACAAAACAAAAAAAATTGTGTAAGGAATTGAGGATTTTTTCGGAAAGATTCCAGTATTAGGTTCTTAGTGAGTTCCTTAAACCGGCAATATGTAACTAATAATAAACTCAACGTTTCAAGAAAAATCAGATATTTATTCAAAATATTTAATAATAAGATACTTGAGTGCTTAAAAAGGGTTTTCTATATGAATTTGTGTCTTGATTTTTCTTTTCTTTGACAAAGTCATCAATTACTTTTTGCAATATCTATTTCGTCCAAAATTTTTTGTTCTAGGTATAATATGGCCATGTTGTTCAATCTGTCTTCTCCTATCGTACTCCTTAAATAGTTTGAAAGCGTTTTAAAACTGAAAACATCTCTCACCTGATGCATTTGATATTGGTAGTATTAAATAAAAATATTTTCGAAATAATCTCTACATGAGGAAAAGTTCCACTCCCTTTATACACTTTAGACTATTATTCAATAGCACTTCTGGCTATTTATTTATCAACATTTCTGATTATTTATTTATTAGTTTCTTACACTTGCTATTTCTCCTTTATTAGCAACATATATGTTGATATTAACGACATATATTGAGGGATTATATAAGTTAATATTCTTTGCAAATGTTCTTGCAAACTTCCTTTATCATTTATAACTTTTTAATATCACTTGAGATATTATATCGGGCTTCCAAACATAAATTTTTTACCATCATTCATCTATATAATTATTATTTTTCATAAATTCTTCAAAAATAGAATAAACAGTACTTACAATTCGATTGGACACTTTATGTCCTGGTATGTATATATCCAAGCGATAACTACTCACTGATAAATACTTCAATAATAATGGTGCACCAATAATCCCATTGATTGCGTACCCCATAATACGCAAACACTTTCTTTCCTTTTCAAGTTTCATTTATTATATAATAACTATTATCTCTTTAAAATGATAATAACAGTAAAAATAATAATACTTAAAAGGGAATTTCAGGAAAATTCATACGATCGGAACAGGACATAAACGTGCTCTTGTTCTCGAAGATTTGAACAGAAGCTCCGATTTTCGCGCGGAAATATTAGTTAACCAACGATCCTATAACGTCCAATTACCTTTTATCCCTCTCGCGCTTAAGTGTGTGTATGTGTGTGTGTGTGTGTGTGTGTGTAAATATATATATACACAGAGGATAAGTATTAAGGTGCGTGCCTAGAGGTAAAATAAAAGTCGTTCTTCTCCTCAGCTTTTTATAAGAAAAATGGCGTTATTGAACGTTTCCGCCATTATAATTTAATTCTAATTTCGCTTATTTAATTATACACGGTGAAACTAAAGTTATGACTAGAGCCCGGAATACATTCACTAAGAAACCAGCAAAATATGCACTAAAAACCTCAAAATATGCACTAAAGAACCTCAAAATATCCACATATATGCATTTAAAATGAAAAGTATGCACCTAAAATGAATAAATATGTACTTAAAAATTTTTTTACGCTTGAAAATCGTATGCCCCGTATTTTAAAACAAATAGATTTATTAACCGCCAAGTAGAAAAATTCGATATACATTAAATCATATGTTTTATACATCACACTGTGTCTCTCGTTGTTTTAAACAGTTAAGCTTTATTTTATATTATGTAATAGTATTTTCATGGCCAAAAGGTCCTTTCCTGAGCTACAAAAGTTATTGAACAGCGCTTATAAATTCATACGGGTTGATTGATTGTTTAGCTTTTTTATGGCGCAAGAGCATCTGGGCTATCTTACGGGTTGTCTATTACGAATAGTTTATCGATGATAGACCCATGTCTATCACTGAAGGAAAATGATGTGGAATTTTAGAATAAGTGTTTGTTTTAATTTGACTTTCAATCAATTGCCAGCCAAGCAAAGAACAACTTATTTTTGGTTTGCCTAACAAGGATGATGACTATTAATTCAACTACGACAATATTTTGGTGCCTAGGGCAGTGGTTCGCAATCTTTTTCAAACCGCGACCCCCTTTTATAGTAATCAAAAGATCTGCGACCCCCGCCAGCCACTGCCACATTTGCATAATAGCATTTTTAACAAAAGTAAAAACACATTAAATAAATATATTATATTAACTATATATATATTATATATATACGTATTATGGATAGAAAGTATATTCCATCAGTAGAATATTGTAATGTGTGGAACATGTATCTCATTTCATTATTTTCGCCCTGCGGTGGCGCAGTGTGGTAACGCGTTCTCCTATTGCGCGGCTAATCCGGGTTCGACTCCCAGCAGTGCAAAAAGAACGCTTACTCAGAGATCTCATAAAGATCGCACTGCTCACTGTAGTCCGGGGTTTGGTTCCCTAGGCCTTAAGAGGTTCGGATTCCTCGGAAAACAGTAGGTCCCGGCGCAGCATGACCACTGTAGTCTTTGAGCCGTAAAACCACAAACAAACATTTCATTATTTTACTGGTATCTGATACTTGAAGAAAAGCCTTGTATTTTTTTATTGTTAAATAATTTTTTTTGAATTTGGCGACCCACAAAAATTTTCTCTCGATCACTTTAGGGATCGCGACCCACGGTTTACGCACCACTGCCCTAAAACATAATTAAACGTGTACATTTACGAATTCCATTGCCTTTCCGCTCAGATAAGAAGTAAGAAGAAAGTTCAACTTTAGTATTGTGGTGAAATTTTTCAGATGAGAGAATAATAAAATTCTGAAAATTACTAAAACCCTTAAAATATGCATTTATTCTGAAAATACATCACTTTTATGCATTATTCACAGCTAAAACATGCAATTGCATATGCATATATACAATTGCATATAATCCGGGCACTACTTATATCAATAACATTTTATCTTTCTGCACTCATTAGTTAAACTAATATGCTTTTTAATTAGCTTTAATTTAATAATAAAAAAAAAGAAACGCTCTGTACTTATATACGTAAAATACGTGAATAATATTAAGTATTGCATCTTTCACTTTTTGTGTTGTGGTAGTTTTTAACTAGGAATCTCTCGCGCTCGTAGCGCCCTGGTGGCCGCCAGGTCGGCCAGCCTCTTAATCCGCCACTAAGGCCACCCGAATCGTTCTTAAGCCTACGTAAAAGCGAGCGAACTTTTTTAAAACAACAAGAAGTAGATTTTAGTGAATTAATGCAACTTAATCCCTTTAGTTAACGACCATTTTTTTTTTTAGTTTGGACATTTTCGGGCGAACTATAGGTGGTTTATTTTGACAAGTTTCACTTCTAGCCGTATTATCATATTCAATCATTGTCTATCAACTGCTGGATTTAGCGTTGTTTCTTTATGGCTGTCCATACTATCGTATCATGCATGTCTGTTTATACCATTGGCATGCGCAGGGGGCGTCAATAGGGTTATAAGCCCCCCCCCCCAGCTGTGACGCAATTTTGTATACGTATATACATATGATTTGGAGAGACCTTCATCCAGCAGTGGATAGATAATGGTTGAATATGATATATATATGAATATATGAAGTTTTATCTCTATAACATCCCATTTGTAAAATATATGAAATGCCATATGACTTTCAGTACCTGCTTTGCCACATCATATCATACATATCCGCTTATACATTATATCATACATATCTGATATATATTGCATAGTACATGTCTGTTTATACATCATATTATGCATGTCTGTTTGTTTATACATAGTACAATAATTCCTTTATTTCGGGTAAAATTGTACAAAAACATATATATAACTAAGCAATGATATACTAATAATAAAATTTTGCCCAGGTAGCGATGGGTAAAGACTTTTACATCCGACGAAGACCACGCTACCCAGCTTCTTCACCAGGGGCACAAGACAGAAAAATGATAAACCATGTACAAATCAGAGAAAAAAAAAAAAAAGAAAAAAGAATAAGTAAGCAAATAAGTAAAAAATAATATAATGAGAACACAAATTCATGAATCATTAAGCAAAATAAATAAATATGTCTTAAATGAGGGTAGTTTACTGAGATGTCTCAGCTTATTGGGAAGAGAGTTCCACACTCGAATGCTCAGTAATCCGATGCACAATATGCCAAAATTTCATTCGCGCGAAGTTTGGTCTAAAAGTAGCACATCATATCGTGCATGTCTATTTATACAATATACAGTCCGTTTATACAACATACGTCTATCATACGATGCAGGTATTCGTCTCTTATTATTTCAACCTACTTTTTGATTACACGTGTCTCGCCTGAAGACATCTCCTCTCACTGGCGTACGCAGTGGGGGGGGGTTGATGGGAATTGTAACCTCCCCATTGCGATGAAATTTTGTGCATATACTTATGAATATATGGAGTTGTAGTTCTATACCCCATTGACCCTATAACCCCTTTATGAATTTTCTGCGTACGCCTCTGATTTCGATGGTTCCCTTGGCTTCTGTGAGTAGAGCTTGACAGATCATGGCGAGCTGACAAACTGTACTTACCACATAAAAACACTCGCCCGTCTCAAAAAGCAAACTTTAGAACTTAGCAAGGAAAAAAATCCTATTCGCCAACGGCAAATATCCAGTCACCAGTGGTGATTGGACAACCGCATCAAGCCTTGAGAATAATTAATGCCGTTAGTTGCTAATCATTGCTACTTCTTGTAATACATAAACTCGCTCATTGTCATACTCATCATTTTCATTAATAATTTCATTCATAATATCATTATATCATAATTTTCATTCACAATATCAACTCTCACTATTTCTCTTTCTCTTTTATCCACCACTTCGTTTTAGATCATCCCTAATTGTTCCAAATGGAATCTTCCTACATAAAAGAGTGTTAAAGCTGAAATGATGTAAGTAAATTTTCTCCAAAATCGTATTAAGTCTAAAAATTCAATTTGGATATACTGATTTTAATAATAATACATTTTATTTATAAAATGAAGGCAAATTACATTACATGCCATTAATGAGTTTTATAATTAGCATGAATGTGGAGTTTGCAAAATTATTGGGGGAGGGGGGGAGGTCCAAGTACATATTATGTACATTTATACATTACAGTATATGTAAAATTGTAATTTATTTCAAATTATTGGGGGGCCCCAGACCTTACGAGCCCATATAACTCTACGCCTATGATAATTAATATATAATACATATTCAGTATAATAAATGCACAATGCATATACGATACATAACCAGATAATGGTATCATTATGTCATACATGTTTATATTTAGCACATGTTCTCTGTATATAGATATATGTACAAGCATATATATGTATATTAGCATATATATGTACATTAGCATATATATGTACATTAGCCTATATATGTATACAAGCATATATACACAGTGTATGTGACTATGTACCTGTTATTCATTATGTAAGTTAAGACCCTATGTAACCTTAAAATAAAGAAGCCATAAAAGGATTTTTTCCAAATTAATTCGTGTGTAGGTGGGCACAGTTAATCGGGAAATGGAAATAACATTCTATTTACTCTGCTTAGTTATTGTGCGCTAGCGCTCAGTTGGCGTGTGATACCGTTAGCAGACGGGTTAGTCCATTGCAGTTTAGGGAAGGGCGTCTTGCCGAAACTGCTTTTTTTGCGCCAGAAAAACCAGTTCCTCCAAGACGGCCTTCCCTAAACTGCAATGGACTAACCCGTCTGCTAACGGTATCACGCGTCAACTGAGCGCGAATGCACAGTAGATGATTAGGACATCGCATTTTGCGCTTCTCATGCACTGGTTGTCACTATTTGTGCATGCTGGACGGTTTTAGAACTGGCGCTGTGGGTGGTTTGCGACTTTAGATTCTATGACGAATAGTGTTCATCTTGATGGGTACTATCACCCCTTATTTTGTCAAAACAGTTCACGAGCACCCAGGGCCTATGGGTGGGGGAAAGCAGGGGCTGTAGTTTAGGATCCCACGTTGGCAAGGACCTAATGTGTGGCTGGAGGTGGAGGGGCGGCCCTGCTCCCAAAATAATTTTGATACGATATTTTTGCTTTTCTATTAAAAAAAATGATTGATAACATTAATGTGCCCCCCCCCACCGAGAATTTCCCGGCGTTCGGTTTTAATTGCTGTTCATTAGCTTGTCTCGATTAGCAAAAAAACAAAAAAAAAACTTACGTTAGTTTCTTTTTTGGGGAATGAGTTTGTAAAACGATTGAGTAATAACTAAGAGCAAAAAAAATGCGTTCATATTTTATACTTTTCGTTAATTTGGGGGTCCAACCCCCCCCTCCCAAAAAAAAAGAAAAAAATATCTATACCACTGCCCAAGGAAGGGGTCATGGGAGCCCGTATAATCTCGGCGCCCCTGTGAACATCATGTATTTTAACATACTTCGAGCATTTAAGCAACAATGTGTATGACAGATCACGGAACAGACAGAAATCGCTTTAATTGTATTGGCCATACCAATTACTTTAACGGCATGCGAAGTGCTATCATTCCATATTAATTACGAGGACGACAAATGCGTTGAATGGTTCTAGCCCGAAGTCAATAAGGGACGGTCCCCAAAGGGAAACTGCTTTGTCCTCCGCCGTTTTCCCCTTCTACCGATCTGGCATCACTACAAACTCTCTTCCAGCCTTGTTTAGTATGCTACTGCTGAAGTCACTGCATTGCTTTTTCCTTTTTCATCAGGCGAACGTAGGCGTTGTTCCACCAGCCGTTTGTGAGGTGGCTTTTCCAATAGCAAACCCATCTTCATTCGATGAAACACGCCGAGCGCATCATCTGTGCAAGATGCCAAAATAATAGACTCTGGAACATAATGCTTACGTTCCTTCACGCTTTCCAAATAAAGCGTATCGAATTTGCTGCAGAACAATGAGCTTTATGATCAATAAATTGTAGATTTGCTTATCGACTTACCCTGGAAAGCAGGCGCAATCATATTTAGAAGAAAGAACACAGAAATCACTCTGTTCGTACCTTTCCTTTCACATCGTCTTCCTCCTTTGATCAATGCTGTGAGAAATACAGGATTGCCATAAAATAACTTAGCCCATTCTAGACGCTTTAGAGCGAGGAGGAGGAAGAAAGATATCGCCAAGGGATTTGGAGAGTAGCTTAATTAGACCATTGGGAAGCGATTTTAATTTAGTTCCAAATTTCACCACCAGGGGGAAACTGGCACCGCCGAGACCACAACTGCTGCTTTGAGCCAGTGTTAACATTCCAAATTTTACAGAAAGGTTTTATTTTGCATAAGAAACGTGGTTTTATTCAAATAAACGAGATTTGTACACTTAAAGCACCACTTCTCCCCCTAGTGGCGGAATTTGGAACTTAATTAAAATCGCTTCCCCATGGTCTAATTAAGTTAACCACCAAATCCCTTGCCGATATCTCTTTTCATCATCGCTCAAGAGTTTCTAGAATAGGGTAAGTTAGTTTATGACCACCCTGTATATTCGTATTTGAGCAGGCGTAAGTTCATGACTTTTAAAAAAAATTAACGATGTGACTGTATAAAAATTCTGATTATTGTCTTTTCTAATTTTCTCAGTCCCTTGAAAAATGGGCGGATCCAGAAATCTTTCAAGGGGGGCACGATTTGTTTCCGATTCCTATTTTTAGCCAAGTGTCCGGTACTTTTAATTTCATTTTCCGCGATATAATCCCGGCTCGTGGGAGGCATTGCCTTGAAAGGCATTAATGGAAGAGCTTACTGTATATTTAAAATCCTTTAGTGAAAATATACATTAATCTTACAATCTATATCAGCGGTTCTTCAACTGCGATCCACGGACCCCTAGGGGTGCGCAAGATTCTCCCGGTGTTCCATAAAGGTTTAGAAATTACTAAAACATGAGCATTTGCTCTTTAATGCTAAGAATAAATTATGAGGGGACGAAAAATTCCTTCCTTAAATGGTGAAAATTAGTGATGAAACACTAGAAATAAATATGTATGATGCAAATTCCGGGCTTTAAACTTTGAGTTAATTCTTGGGGGTCTGCGAGGGTGAGTGAACTCTGAAGGGGGTCCGCTGTCTAGGAAAGTTAAAGAACCTATCCAATCTATATAATTAAAGCGTGCACAGGAAGTTCTTAAAAGGAGGGTTACAGAACTGTAACCCCCCCACATTCACATGCACATAGACATGCGCGGAGGGTTACGATCCCCCATTAGCTTCCTCATTCGCACGCCACTGATCTACATCATTGCGCACACATGCTAGTTCATTAAAAATCCAATTTTATGCAAATGTCCGTGTATTTATCGTACATCTAACGAAGTGTGAAGTAAGCAAAACGAAATCTAATTTAAAAAAAAAAAATTCTACACCTTGGGCTTCCTTTTCCTTCGCTCTGGCAAAAATAGCCTTCCTCCTTCGAGTCCGTGGCGTTTTAGTCAACTATAATTTTTTCCATTTATATTTGGCTATCGTCCCCTGGTTTCCCAACATTTTTCAAGTCGCGACCCCATGTTACAATAGCCAAGTATTCCGCGACCCCTTTTTTTAGCAACTTTATTTAGGCAGCAACATGAACAACAAAAAAATATACATTGAGATTACAAATCAATGTTAGTTTAAGTTAATTATAAGAACAAAGACATATCTACATTAACATCATACGAAAATATAGATGCATAAAATTAATTACAAAAATATAAATACATCAAAATTAATTAAAAAAAAAATATCAATACATTAATTAATATACTGTGAAATAGAATTTTGTCCATGTCTGCCTGGGTAGCGCAGGTAAAGACGTAGTCTGACAAAGCCTGCACCACCCAGGAGATACCAGATAGCCAAAGCAGCCCCATGGGATATCACTGCGCAAACATCAGCGAAAATTAAATTAAGTATGCGATTGATTAAATAGAATTAGTAAGGAGGATCCGGATTAAAGACTTAAACTTAGAATAGGAATTTATCTCTTTTATATTAGAAGGCAGCTGATTCCACAATTTAGGACCTGAAGAACCCACTCTGTGGCAACCCAGCTCCAGACGAGAAAATTGAGGTCTGTAGTTATGTCTACTTGTTGTTGGATAGTTATGTGTAGGTTGCTGTAAATCAATTGGAATAGATTAGTATTTTTAATTTTTTTAAACATTAATAACAAAATTTTATAATTTAAAAGTTGATTAAAAGTTAATAAATTGAATCTTTGCGGAACCTCACGGATCGACATTGGTTGTGGTAATTTATGGTTAATAATATTGAAGAATTTATTTTGTAATGACTAAATTCTACTTTGGTTAGCCTGTGAAGTGTATCCCCAGACCGATAAACAATAAAAAAGATGAGAAAAAATAAAAGAATAATATAGATTGATCAAAAATTTTATAGGTATATAAATACTAATGTTGCGCAATATTCCCAAAAATCTACCAATTTTTAAGCACAATAGGTTAATGTGTGTATCCCATTTTAAATTGGCTTGAATAGTAACTCCAAGGAATTTCGTCTCCTGCGATAACGGAACTATATCGTTATCTATTTTTATGGTATTACATAAGTAGTTGCTTTTGTTATGTTTATTTGAAAACAGAATACATTTGGTTTTTTTTGTATTAAGTGAGAGATAATTATCTCTAAAATATTTTATATATATATCAATATCATTATTTACAAGTGAAAACAGCACATCAAGATTCCTTTCCCTATAAAAGATGCTTGTGTCGTCGGC
>QLNU02014176.1:11142227-11158406 GCA_006491805.2 Dysdera silvatica
AATTTTTAAATTATAAAGAATATATCGTTTTTAATAAATGCATGTTATTGAATCCACTTCTTGTTTATCCACTATTGTGGATTCAATGCATGTTATTGAATCCACTTCTTATTTATCCACTATTTACTTATAACATAAATATCAATGCGGAATAAAAATGCGAAAACCTACTTTAGAGTAAAATATCATTGTCCCTAATAGTTTAATAATATGTATACTATATATAGTTTTGTAATAATAGTAACCAAAAATTTAGAGAACCAAAATCTTACGTACGCCTGAAGGGGGTTGGTCAGGCATTTGCTTATTTTTTCTTACAGGGGGGAGGGGGAGTGTAAAACGGCCAGAAATGTGCTTACGTAATACTTAAACGGACCCATATCCTCACATGGTCCTAAAATTTTTGCCCCATTCGCATTCAGGAAAAACGGTTGAAATGGGCTCAACTTTGATATCTGGTAACGTCTTTCACAGAATTGGCAGAGGAACCTGCAAGATTAGTGGCACACTCGTCTTTTGAGGAACCTCCAATTGACGAACTGCATTGTTTTGAGAACTACTTCGTTGGTCCCGTAAAGTATTCCAGAGAACAAACGTTAATTCCTGGCTACAAACTTTTGGTTTTATGATTTTTTTTGTTTTTAAGTCAAGGACAATGGGAAGCGAAATGGCCGAAGAACGCAGCCCTGGCTTACGAATTCGGGTCTATAGAGCTAAAGCACGGCAAACCTAGAAAGGCGAAGGAGTTTAACATAAAAATAATCTAATGCTTACAACACAAGTCGTTAATTTATAATTTGATGTAGAATGAGAGAGAGAGAGAATTTGATAAAGAATGAGAGAGAACTCGGTATGCTTTGTCCAAAGTAAAGTAAGCAGTTCTCAAAGAGAATGTTTTATGACTGGGATCTTCACCCCGCGGGCCACTTGCGGCCCGCCGACAAGTTCTAAACGCTTTGACACTTAGAACCACGCACTTGTACAACTAGAATCACACTGCGCTGGGACCTACAGTTTTCCGAAGAATCCGAACCTCACATGGCCAAGTGAATCACCCTCCCCTCGACACAACAAGCATTTTATAGTCGGTAATATCTTTCTTTTCGGAGTCGACCAATCACTATGCAGAGCCAAAGCAGCCAATCGCTGCGGCACTCAGAGAAGTTCATGACTCGAAAGATGGGAAGCCCAATCTCGACATGTGGAGTTTTTACCTCGTTCCTCATCCCTTGGACTCTGTCCTATCCTCTCCTGGAAACACAGAGCCCCTTGTGCTCGGCCAACATTTCCAGATCACACACAGAACAACAAGGGGAGTCGAACGCAGGATAGCGACGCTAGGCGAATACGTTACCACTACACAAAGATCAATTGGGATTTGGAACCTACCACCCGGGAAATAATAGCGGAAGTAGACTTTCATTTTGTGGGGGAGGGTCAAGGACAGAATTTGCCATGGTCTTGGAATAACACCCTTCATTTATCATGAAAGTTGGAATTTTTTACAGTGAAAAAATGTACATTTGGGGGGGGGGGGCCATTACCCCTCTGACTCCCTCCCCCCCCCTGTGTCCGCCCTTGCCAGGAAACCAGACCTTGGAATACGAATGACCTGGCAGGGAGGAAAATGACAAGCAAATTGTCACTATTGAAATCCAAATCACGGGTTTTTCAACAAACGCTACTGTGCGGTTCCGTTATTTGTCAAGTAGAGTGTGAACAGGAATTTCTTTTACAAAACCCATTCAGTACTTTGCCACAGCTGCAGTGTCAATAACAGCTTGGACGCATCTTGAAAAAATATAGTAGAAGAGAGTTCATTCGAAGTGCAACAAGAATGAAATAATTGGAAAACTGCCAAGAGGAAAGGGAAAGAAGTAGGAGAAAATGACAAGGTAACAGATGGAAGCTCAACAACGACGACGACAAGATTTTTAGGACAAACTTTTCGTAACTGTGGTCGGCACATGATTGTCAGAGACATCAACAGGGATCTGGAGCACATGTATCTTAGCGTCGTCACGAGTGAGGGGAGGCCCTCTTTTAAAAGCCCTCTAGACACTTCAAATATTTTAAGCATCTCCATATACAGTCAAACTCCGTTATAGCTGATACGGCTTACAACTAACCTTCGTATATATGTAACGAACGAATTTTTTGGTCCCATCCGATTTCCTATAATGTTATCGAATATGACGAACCTCCTCCCCCGTATATGGTGAACCAGAAGTTCGGTCTTTTAATTAAGGTTCGTTAAAGCGGGGTTCAACTGTATATTATTCAATACACAATGTAAAGAACATAAACTGTAACATATTTTTTCCCCTGACACTAAACCTTACTTACAGTATGATGGAGAACGTCTATTCTTGATTCCTTCCACTCATTACCGAGCAGTAAGCTTGAATTTTGCGGAATAGGAAAAATAAGCGCAATAATATAACAGCCAAAAAACGTTATCTCTTGACGGTAACTTACTGTTGGTTGGTTGGATTTTTAAGGGCTCAAGAACGATGAGGACAACGTTGTGCTTTTTAAGGAACTTAATGCAAAATGCGCTATATTTTGCCTTTACATTATAATTGCGCTAATTTCATTGGCTGGAAATTTTATTTCCAATTCAAAATTTTAATGCCATGATGAACACTGAAACAGAAAGTGTGATCATTCATAATTTGTTTACGTGTCGAAAGGGTACATTTGGTATCCCTGTCGGTTTTTGAGCAACCCTAACCTAGCAAATCAAGCCTCATGCAACGAATCAGCCAGGAAAACAAAATGGGGGGCGGGGGGGGGTGGCGAAGTGTCCCGACGCGGGATCCAGGGATTTCCCTCCGGTGGAAACTCTTCGAGAACGGAACCCTACGATCAGGGGTGATTGTAAGTCCAAACCAGATTCCCTGAACATACCAGAAAATTCCCTGAAAAGTTATGTAATATTTTTGGTAAAGACACTGATTTCCAAAGGAATATAAAAAATTATAGGAAACAAACGAAATGTTTTATAATTTTTAAAAAAGAAACCACGAAAGAGGCAAGTTGAAATTCCCGGAACATAATCAGCTCTGTACAATGGAGTTTGTCGATATCATGCACGGAAACCGGGTTGTGAACTCACGGGTTCCGAATATTTCCCGCTTTTTAGTATTCGAAAAGCGGGCGGTCATACAAAAGGGGTCTCCGTACTAGGAGTCCTACAGCTGTTACGAATTAGGTTACCGTCGCATTGTTACCAGCATATATATGTTTAAATACGTTGCGTGGTCTATGTGGCTGGCTGTCTGTACCACGAGCCACTCCAATAATTTATCGATACTAAAAAAATATGTTAAGAGCCTTTTTAACGCATTTGCATATAATTATTTCTTATAACATATAATTATTTTTTTACAATATTATGCGAAATCCGATTATACAAAGGAGGCGAATTCTACTTCGGATAATTTGGTTTTCTGCCTGAAGAGGTGCAAAGAAAAATTTTATTTCGTAAGTACACTTACTCAACAACACGTATTCCAAAAAAAAAAAAAAAAATGCTGATGCCGTGCTTCCTGTTTACGTCGTGCTTCGTCGCTACGTTCTTCCTATAACGTGCTTCACGATGGAACTTCCCACATTACTAAGTTAGTGTATTGATAGTGAAAAACGTCACGAACTAAATGTTAATTAAGATATTAACTGCTTTGAAAACAATCCCTATATCCAACATACACACAGTACATACATATTTTTCTGGATGCACGATATCTACTAATCGCACTGGCGTACGCAGGGGGGTGTTGTAACCCCCCTCCCCCCATTTCAATGGAATTTTGTATATTTAAAATGGGAATATTTGAGTTGCAGTTCTGTAACCCATCCCATGAACTTTATGCATATGTCTATAACCATTCCGTATTGCTCCCCCAAGTTAAGGCCGGAATATAAAAAATTATATATATATACATATATATAAATATTGTCTACTTTAAAAAAAAAAGTTTCGTTAATCCGAATTAATGGGGACACAAACCTGTTCGGATTAACAGTAAGCTATAATTGTTTGATATGTGTGTTTTGGTGTGCACACATAACAGACAACAGAAAATTTCTTCTTACTTTATGAGGAATTTCGGTTAGTTGGCAACATAGCGCTGTTTGTTTACGTCGCGCTTACATTGCGCTGTTTGTTTACGTCGTATCAGTTGACTGCGGTTGAAAAAAAAAAAAAAATCCAACGGACTGAATAAAAGTTCGAATTAACGAGACCACAGCATCTCAATCAAGATTCTATATATATTTTTAAAAAATCTCTATAATTAGCCCCCCCACTTCCCGAAAACTCCCATGCCCGTGCATGCTGTGGTATATAAATAACTCGCCTCTCGTGAACCCTACCGGGTGGGGTACGCGGTCACCTCGGTCGTCAACACCGGGCGTAACGACAACCCGATACCTGGAAGAGCCCCCGGAACGCGGGAGACACACCGACGGCTATTGTATTCTGAAAAATGACTCTTTCCAAAAACTTGGGAACGCGTCCAAATTGGATCCAAGCCACGACGTCAAGAGGGTATAACCAATATCTTTTAACCAATGCGTAATCTGTTAGTTCACAGACGTGTCTGGCAGAGCTCTAAGCAGTCGTGGAGGAGTAATAACTCCCGCAACTTCACAACGGGTGTCAACGAAAAAAGATCCGACTTTTAAGGCCGCATCTGCACATGCAACAGAACGCCGTAATATTTCCGCGCCCCACGGGATGTTACGCGATGATGTTACGGGGAGAACATCGCCGCGTAACATCCAATTCACGCCGATATCCAGTCTACACTGACAAAAAGCTGTTGTTCACAAACCGGTTTAAATACACGAACATACCTCTGAAGCGACGGGGAAAAACCGACAACCGGTGGGACGCGGAAATGTTACGATGTTCTGTTAGGGAGTGCGGTCCAGACTTGGTACGTGACGGTGTTACGATACGGTGTTCTGTTGCATGTGTGGACGCGGCCTAACACACCTAGTTTGACAGTGAAAATGGGAAGAATGGGGAAGAGACGCGGTCCCTACGTACACTTATAGGCGCCTATCACCAGCGCTCGACAAATAGCGGCGAACTGTACTCGCCAACTGCAAAAATCCCGTCGCCAATGGCGACGAAGTCTTCGAGTCCTACATATCACACGTACTGTGGAAGATAAAGTCGCATGAATCATAGGAAGGAGGGGGGAAAAAAACCAATAAAACAAATGACAGCAATTCAAAGGTTACGACGATTGTTATTCAGATAACCATGAGGAAAGCTTTCCGTATCATTTATCGTTCAAAAACCTAACAACGACAAGGATTGATCGTTCAGTAGACCAGTTAAGCGTGTTTCACAGAACCGCACGCGCCCAATGGAGCGAAACGAATTATGAAACAGCATGAACACGTCGAAATGCAACGGTACACAGTCATTATTAGTTGGGTCAGTGTTCACTTAAAAGTCGTGTGTATGTATGTATGTATATACAGTCAATCAATTACATCCTGAAGTTAAAAACGAGTTGCCGTATGACACTGAAGCCTCTAAGTGTTTAAAGTCTCCAATTTGCATAAATCAGCCGCTAAAACAAGTTGTAAGCATGTTTCCAATGTTGATCGGAGTTTCGAAAGAAATTGCTTGTCACTTCCCCGTGATATCACTTCGGGCGGCTTTAGAAATGATTGAGGCTGGCTGTGCTTGTTATGTTTATGAAAATACGATCCATCGCCATGGAAATAAACGCTTCAGTGCTTGATATGCAATATCGACACCAATAACCCCTCGTCTCTTACGTAACGTGAGCCATGTTTGCGATTCTCCGACGCGAAAGAACACACCTGTGCATTTATTTTACGAAAATGCGACGCAGTTCGAAACTGAATTCTACAATAGGGCAAACACTGTCCCACGTTTTATACGTTGATAAAATGATTGCACACTGAGGTTAAATACAATGACTTTCTGTATGATAGAATCATTCTGTATTTAAAAGGAAATAAAAGAAGAAAAACTTACGTTGAAATGGACGAAGAAATTCAGAAAACAACGGAAAAATTCAATCACAACCACGACTTGAAATTCTGCCTTAAAACCCTTTCATATCCCAGAAATTAAATTATTACTGAAACGGTTCAAAATTAAAAAAGTACAACATTAAAAAAAATTACAATAAATAAATAAAAAATTCACAAAACGAGGAAATAATAATAATAATAATAAAATACTTCTAAACACGTAAGCAAAGTCTTTGAAAATGACTTCTAATGCTACCAGTCCTACGCCCAGATACAGATGCGAAGGCAAGTGTAAATAAATAAATAAATAAAATAGTTCAAACCTACAGGTAATAATCTAAACAAACCCGGCAAGCAAGCACAGAAGTTGGATGTGCAGTGTTTCCAAGTAATACAATGGAGGGGAATTAATGCGCGTTTTCCGCGCATTGTTTAACGAGTATGTTTTGCGGGCCAACACTATAAAACGCCGAGATAAAACTCAAGACGCGCAAATATGCGCGTAGGAAAACGCGCTTTACACCATGGTGACCGCAGCAGTAAGTTTTGCAGATAAGCTCTTGAGAAGGGTGGCTGCTGAGGACAGCGCTGTATTCTCAGGATTGTGACCGTAAAGGCTACTATTTACACCCTGATCGCAAGTGCGACGTATAGATGAAACGAATGTTTTAAAGTTTACTTCCCTCGCATGAATGAATGAATGGCACTTATTCTTTCTTTTATAGTAAGCAAAGGACGAAAGTTCATCACATGAAATATACTTGAAAAGAAATTCGCAGACGCATGTAAAGATTAAAATCCCCAAATTTGGTATACGTTTTTTAGATCGTCTATTTTTCAGAACAAAACGACTAATTATACTGTTTACTGTCTTTTAAAGGGTGAAAAAGGAACCCGTCTGTCTGTCGCAAATGTTTTTCATATTTACAATTTCAAGTACTGCGCACTTCTGTCATCATTTTCAATTAAGCATTTGTAATTTAATACGAGCGCAAACTGCGCATAGTTAACTTTGTTTAATAAATTATTTAGTAAATGATTTATGCATTAATGTCTTGGTAACTGACAACAGCACATTTGTTTTAGGGACACACACACATAAATGCTTCGAGTATACTGTGCTAACTTGGAATACGGTACTGTTTTAAAGATAGTCATTCAATTAACCGAATGCACTATTGGATGGATTCAAAAATTAATAGAAATCAGAATTTGGAAAAAAAAAATTAATTCAACTGATCAGGGGCGGACTGGGTCGGTGCGTTCTAATGGACTCGCGCCATCCGATAATCCAAGGTATGCGCTCTTCTAGTCCGCCCTTACAATCGATGTGTAATGAGACCTTCACTTCTCCCTCTGAATCACTTTTTAAGTAATAGCCATTGACGTCAAGAGAGGGGAGAGACCACTTTGCAACAAGTCAGACTGAGCAAAATCTTTTTAAAACAGTTATTTCTTTGATATATTTGCTTTATACAATGATAAATAGCATTATCGATATACTGGAAAAAATCAGAACGATGGTAAGGGGTCTTGCTCATATTGGAGGGGAAAAAAAAAAAAATCCCTGACTTTTCCAACAAAATTCCCTGACTAATCGCAAAACTTCCAACTAAATTTTGGTTGAGGGGCAAATGGCTTCACGTTTGTGGGAGATTTGGCTATTCAAAATAGACGTTAGGAAAGTTTTCCTTGATTTTTCCCGACCCCCACGGTTGATTTCAAATTCCCTAACAATTCCATTTTTTCCAGGTAGCACAGCGTGGAAACCCTGGAGCCCGAAGATTTGCAATTTGAGCCCGTCCGAGAATAAGGTTTGAAATAAAATTTTAACCCCTTGACGTACGATTTAAAAAAAAAATAATTTTCTTCCAATTTTCATATACGGTATTTCTACAATCCTCGAAAACGAATCACACAGCTGTATTCCTAGGAGAATTTCGATATACAAAAAGTCAATTTTCAGGTTCAGTTGCATCCATCCAATGCGCCCGGGCACGCCCGAGCCCTAAAACAAGTACGAAATACAGAGCCCGAAATGGGGCTCTACGGCTCAGCCCATCCCACTTCTAGTATTTATGCATATACCGCATTATTTGCGGCCCCTGGAAAGAATCAAATGAGCCAGAAGCCAAACCAGTTCAGCTAATTAAATAGCAGAGGTTGTTCAAACTGTTTACAGCTTTAAAAAAAAAAAAAATAAGAACTTAACCGAACCGTAGCAGGGTGGCATAAAAAAAAACATGCACACCTATAAATTCTCCAAAATAACAACAGGAGAAGTCAATCTGGCAAACTAGTCTTGTTAAAGACCCACTTTTTTTTCTATAGATATCAGCATCCGTCTCTACGACGCTACACATACATTTTTTTTTCCTATTAAATCTCAAACCTCCCTAGTTTCCGAAGTCGACGAACTAGAAAATGACTATCATTTGTCTTTTCGATGCGAGAAGGGACAGGCTCCCTCCCGTCAAGCCCAAAGCGTACTTTTATTCCCAGCTAAAAATGCAGTGTCGAGCAAAACCTCGCGTTCGATGCCACGTCAGCGGCGACGTGTTTTCCACGCCAGCCACAGCTGAACAGAACATTCCCATGCTGCTGCTTTCAACAACACGACGAATTCAATCGACTACTGATTTTCTTTTTCTCCTTCTCTTCTCCGTTTACGCAACGGAGGTTAATTTTTCCCCATAGAGATTTCCACTTCGCTGGGCTACTACTATCCTCATAGCTATAGCGTTAATCGTGCGCGTTTCCTACTTTTAATCACGTGTTGCCATATTTGCTGAGCGAAAGCATTTTTAACTCAAAAATTCCTCGTGACTTCTTCACGAACGTTCTTTGCATCGCAATCTTTTCTTCCCGAACGTTCTTTGCAGCGCAATCGTTCGCAAAGCAGATGCAGCAGCGCATATGTCGAGGAGTTTCCGTGACCTCCTTATCAACGATTACTAAGCAGTTCTTCGTCCAAAATACACCTACCGATCTGAAAGTGTAAACTAAACCACATTTAACGAGGGCGCTAGTGCATGACTAGTTATTTTCGCGTGTAAAGCGTTCATCAACGGGGGAAAAAAGGGGGCATGGGTGCCCATACGAGTACTTCTAGGGGGGGGGGGGGCTAAGGAAAAATATTACCTCCTCCTCAAGAGCTATTGAAGATTTTAGTGAACGTACAAGATACTAAAAAGCTACAGAGGTGATTGATACTGCTTGACAATTAGCAATGAGCTAAAAAAAAAAAACAAAAAAAAAACACCTTATTTTAAAATGTGACAAACGCTTTGACAGTAAATGCATGGCGGGTTCGGGTAAGTCAAATTCTTAAACGGCCAGGGGGACTCGAACCCTTTCTAGCCCCCCCATATGGGCGCCCACAGGACGGGGGCATTTGCAAATGATGTTCGTTCTCGTGAAAGACATAAAGTGAGTAAAAAAAGTGGGGGAAGGTGAGCGAAGACGATATATAATACTATTGGTTTGGGGGCGGAGGCCAATTTAAAAAGCCTAATTTTATAAGTTTTAATTAAATGCACGTTCTAACGATGAACTTCAGAGCAGAAATGGAAGGAAGCATTTATAAAGGACGTTGGTTTTTGGGAACAACGCGTGTTGGAGACGAATTCGCACGCTCATTTTTCGGGACCCGAGCCGAAAGACTTGGAATTTGAGCACGAGCCTGCAACTTTAAATATGACTTTAACCCCTTGACATACAATTTAAAATTTAAAAAAGTTGCTAGGCTACTACTATTCAATTTCTTTTGAATTTTCATACACACGCGCGTTTCTACAATCCTCGAAAACGAATCACATAATTGTATTCTTTGGAAATTTTCAGTGTACAAAAGTCGGTGTTGAGCTACAGTTGCATCCGTCTGATGGGAGTCCGGGCTCTCAGGTTCGGAATAAGTGAGTCTCATCTCTAGTGTAAGTGCGTGAGCAAAGAGAAAGGATGTACAGTAGAACCTCCATATAACGAAATGGACGGTTCCATGAAAAAAATCCGTTATATAGAAGTGGAAACGATGCATTCATGAATCAAGGCAAGGTAGTAACAGGATACCACAATTAAAATCCCGTTTTTCAGTTAACGACTGTTTCTCATAAATGATATTCAACCATTTAAAAATAGATGTTTTTGATTTTGAAATATACAGGCACATAAAAAAAAAAAAAAGAGAGTTGAAAAATTCTTATCTTAAAATGAAAACGTATTTAATGCTTCTTTCATACACATTCATGCTTTTGTAGAAAAATTTCTAACATCCTGCTGCACAACAAATGGCGGTGTTGATTCATCATACAAGTGTTAGCACCCCTGTGGGAAATTTGCAAGGTCTGGATTTCTGGTAATCAACCGAGCAAAAATGCGTGACAAGTACTACTACTATTCAGACAATACAGTGTATTCAAGGACAATTGGGGCCTGCTTCTAGTCTAACAGCTTTGCACTGTATGGGGCAACCAGACACAGGTGTTTGTGCTTAGGAAAACTCTTTATTAGGGAGTTTAAAATCCCTTGGACTCCTCCTTCTGTTTGTTTACCAGTTACCTTAAAAATCGTATTCGCTGACGTGACCACTCGATTTTCTGTTTTAGTCGTTAAAAATTTCGTTATATAAAAACACTTTCGTGTATAATGACCATGGGGATTTACCAAAACTTCGCTATATAGAAAATTTCGTTATATAGAAGTTCTACTATATTTACTATTGGTCAAGGGAAGCAAATATCAAACAGTGTAATTTTGTATAAGCATTAGTTAAATCCTTTACATACATTACAATCTGCAAAAAAACCGTCAGCAACCTTTGGGGGAGGGGGGGGGGGCATAAAATGGCCAAAATATTGCATACGTAACGTAATACTTGAACTCTCCAAAATTCATAAAATTAACATGTGATGAAACTCAATTATAAGCTGTTGCTTCTATTAGCGTAGTCATGAAGTTCATAAGAAGGGGGAGGGGAGTTACAGAGCTATAACTCCATACATTCATATGTATATATACACAAAACTGATCGCAATGGAGGTCATGTCTTCCATTAACTCCTTTCTGCGTACACCAGTGGTTGCGTTAGCCATTGCTCGCTACGAATATAATGAACTAATAAAAGCTCAAAGCGAAACGAGTGCGCGATACTAAAAATATATACGAAACTTACAAGCTGAAATTATAAAAATGAGAAATTTTTGAAAAATAGTAATTGGGGGGGGGTTAAAAAATGAGGTGTTTATTATTCAAGGGTGTAAGAATGTACGTTACGCACTTTCATGAAGAGGTGTAAACGAATATACGGTCCCCTGCCCCCCAACAGAGGTTATAAAACTGAATTAGGAGAAGGTTTTCCGAACTTGTTCAACATAATTTTTCTATTAAAAGGGGGCGATGAGGCGTACCGGGGGGGGGGTATCAGCGATAAAGTACGGTTGGTGTGCTAACAAAAAAAGGCCAAAAATCACTCATCCATAAATGTAGGCAAAAGGGTGTTAATATCAGCTGGGTTGGAGGGTAGACTGTCATTATAACCCAGACCCCCTACGTTCGAAGTGGCCGGGGGGGGGGTTCCTCCACCCCATCGCAACCAAACAATTAATGAGTGTTAGCAGGGAGTAGAGCAGGACGGGGGAGGGGGATAATGGGGATAAAAGGGAAATTTATTTTCCAGCTGTAGGGCGAAAATGCTGCAGTCTGTCATCCTGGGTCCATCCAACCATGACCTAAAAAACCTCGTTACAAGCCGCTTGGCAAAGCACCTGCCACTATTTGTTCATGTCGTCCTTGGTGGAATGTTCCCACATAAGAGATAGATAGTAAGTGACATAGCACCCTGTCCCCCCACCACCACCGCCCTAACGAAACGGGCGCCCTGCTGAGCATCTAAATAGTGAGGCACAATGCCACAAACCGGCGTGAAATCACGGCTATCGGCTCGGCAAACGCGTTTATCAACTCTAAGACAAACAAGCCTGACCAATCGTGTCGACGAACTTGAACTTCGTGTTGTTCTCCTTCCACCTCCCTTTGGGTTGACACCATTTCAAAAGGGTTCCGATTCTCATGCTCTTTATCCAGCCTTCTCATCTGCATGGATGTCATTTGCTGCCGAGACCACACACGGTGGACTCAGGGGAGGACTGAGTCCTCCCAAAGGGCGCATACCTTCGAATTTCCGGAGGGCGCTAGTCCTATCGCAATGAGGGCCTGCCGGCCCGTGGACAGGCCGCCCAGTCAGCCCCTGGGTGGAATGGGTATGCAACAGACAGTAACCGTGTGCAAAATCACTCGATGACAGAATGGGTGAAAGGTTTTGCCCATCTGTTACGGGGGGGGGGTTCAGGTATTACGTAAGCATCTTTGGGTGGGTGCTGTTGTGCTTATTTTCCTATGTTAGCCAATGTTAATTTTTGCTTACCGCGGGTAGCGGGAGAGGTACAAAATGGCCGACATATTGATTACGTAATACTCGAACGTTTCCTAGTTGAGCAGAATCTGCCATTCACTCGAACACTGCAAGACTTCGGCCACCTCGTCCAGGAGAGGCTTAGCGAGCAACGACTCTCTGTTAAAATGACAAACTGTGTTTACGCCACGCGGTCGTTTGGACAGGTGCTCGTAAAATGAAAGATAAAATATTTATTCCGTGGATCTAAATTGGGACCGTTCCAGAAAATTTTAGTCCTTCACAAAAGTAGGCTGAATGAACGATTGCATTATCGTTTATACAACAAGCTGCATACATAAAAACTTACCGCTGCAGAACGTGCTGTTGTTACAATTAGACTTTCCACTTTCTTATAATTTGTACAAGAACCTGCATCAGAGTTTCCCCACTCACATTGGAGAAAAAAAAATTCCCCGACTTTTCTAGGTTTTTCCCTAAACATTTTAGCAAAATTCCCTGACCATTCACAAAATTTTCAACCAAATTTCAATTGCGGGGGGGAAATGGTTTCACATTCGTAGGAGATTTATTTATTCAAAATAGAAGTTAAGAAAGTTTTCCCTCGACTTTTCCCAGGTTTTAACTAAAAAAAAAAAAGCTTTTCCCTGACCTTTAGGGGCAATTTAAAATTCCCTGACAATTCCAAGTTCTCCGGGAACCTAACTGTATTTATCTGTAACCCACGCACAGAATTACAAAACGGTGGTGGTGTTTTTTTAAAAAGGAAGGGCTTGGGGGTGGGGGATCCTTCCCCATGAGGAATTCTATTTTATAATTAAAATGTTCAAATGCAGGATTGGTGTTACCTTCAACACCTCCTTGTGCACAGCCTTGGCTTAGCTAACAATAACCAGAGAAAAGAAAATGTGCCTTACACTCGGATTGAACTCAAACCAGCGATCTGTGGGTTGCCATCGTCCCGATGCCTTAACCGCTGTAGTACAGCCATGCAAGACCCTTTTCTCGCACGTAAGTGTAACTAAAAAGACCTTAAGCACTACTCAGTTTTGCCATACATACCACTGTGGCACATAGAGATATACCTCTCTCCACATAGTAAATTTTAAACTACAACAAAAAAAAAAGTTTTATACGTCCTAAAAAATGGCTGCATATTGTTTTAATTAATCAATTACAGAGTAAATAGGTAATTTACGAAACGCCATCGATTCAGTTTCCCCGTCGATTTCCTTCGCCCATTATTTTTCATTTAAGTTACGCCCACATTTTCCCTTTGCAGCAAGATAAAGCACATAATAGTTTTTTAAAAGATTTGATTTCAAAGTTTTATCAAAAATTACGTTCTTTTTATTTTTAAGTCATGTATATTTTTTACAATTATTAATATAAATTAAATTACAATTCATTGACCCACGGGTCAGAAATTACATTTTTTGCTAACCGTTAATCTAAAAAGATGCTTCTAAAAACATTGCTAGATTAGAATGCCCTGATTCTTAAATAAACTTCAATAGATCAAATTGATATTTTATAAGTTCTCCGAATGTGATACATACTTACGTTTACTTTCACACGTTTTCTAAAACCAATACGAATAAATTTAGGCTAATACAGAATGCATACGGATTCTTCGTATGTAACCATATGACACTACAAATAAGAAATTAGGAAAGTAAAAGCTACTCAAAATGGATGAACTTACCCGACTGTGCAGAAGGCATTCCAGATTAATGAAATTGGTGCAACGCCTCAATTTTTATAATAAAACAATTTAATTTTTGGCACAGAAAAAGACATATGGTTTAGTTACATGTTATTTGTTGCAAGGAAATTTTTATTATTATCGTGGCTTTCTGTCTTGTAATAATATTTAGTATTTTTTGTAATGAGATTCGGTTTTTGTAAGAAGAACTCCAGGGGGAAAAAAAAAACTGCGTATCAAAGGGAATTGTTCTGAAAATAATATTTAGCGGGAAAGGGGGGGGGGGCAAATTTTAGGCTGGCACTGGGCGCCATATAACCTAAATCAGTCCCTATAAATACATTATACAAAAATAAATGAGGAAATACCAATTTTGTCTTCAGACATAATTGCGACTGTTTGCTTATTATAAAATATTATTATTTAATTAAATTGCTATATATTAAAGTTAAATTATAACTATTGGTTACAATGAAAAGGACATTATTGATTTAATTAAATAATATTAAGCAATGTATACAGATGGGTGTACTCAGAGGAGTCAAACCTTTCACGAAACGCCGAAAGGTAAGGTTTATAACAAGTAATATTTATGAGAAATTCCTTAAATCTCGCACGAACCTAAATTCTAGCTACGCTGGCAATTTCTAGATCATTTTTTTCGCGTACCACACTTTAAGAAACACTGGTATATGTAGTATATATTTAAAGTATTAAAAATTAGCAACTTCATATATTTATATGTATATATATAAAAATGCATCGCAATTGGGGAGTTACAAACCACATCACCTCTCCTTGCGTCCGCCAGGGGGCCCATTTTATCCTTTCAGCCTAGGACCCATAAAAACCTTAATCCAGCACAGACTCGCGCCCTCCGAAAATCCAAGGTATGCGTCCTTTAAGGGGATCCAGTCCGCCCCTGTTTTTAGGCCTAACCTTTCAACCTCAACACGTGCTTTATTATATTTATTCTTTCATAAGCCCTTTTTTTCCGTGGCCCTCTTTTCCGCCTACCATTTACACCAAAAAAAGGAAAACAGACTGTCGCCATATAAAATGCAATTACAAACAAGCAAAATTACTCTTACGTAGGTGATATAATTACACACACACAATACATTCTCTGTTTTTATACGCAAGAAAAACATGGACATTGATACAAGAGTACACAAACTAAATCGCATGATAATTAATGGTTGCCCCAATCCTACAAAATGATCTTACAGTAATAATTACAAACTGAAATCCGGGGGGGGGGATTAGGAAACATTTATCAAAATAAAAAAGTTCCAAGTTTCTACGACGATGATTAATGAACCAATTAATATACTGCATTTAAAATTACTGCATTAATTATTCGTAATCCGGTTGCAATTTTAAGACAATGGCGAGGGACCGTACACAAATCAAATCTGCGAAAAAGCGGTTTGTTTGCAAAAACGTTACAGGGTAGCTAGCGACAGAATTCTGAATAAAACAAATTCTCTGACATTCCTCTCATTTTCAGAAACAATGTTTAAAATTCCCCTAATGTTTTGTGCTCACTCTTCACATTAAATTATTAAAATTAACAAAATTAAAGTTTTCTCGATGCATTATAACACATACGCCATAATAATTAAAGGCAAATTAATCGCGACTACCTCATAGAAAACACCGCATCTATCAAAAATAAATAATGAATTTGTTTATTTGTACACATTACCTTTTTTTTTTCAAAGAATACAGCTAATGAAAATATATTTATTTATACAAAGGACGCGAAAAAATTATACGATGTCACAATCTTGCTTCAAATCTTGACTTGACGACTTACAAACAGAAAATTTTTATTTCTAAAAATAAACTGACCAATGTAGGTAGATGAATTAACGACTTCCCCGTCGTCTTCTTTTTTAATGGGCTGGGCAACGCCCAGAGGGAGTTTAGTAACTGTGAACTTAAAAAAAAAAAAAATTGCGGCAAGACAAAATGGTAGCCATCGTTTTTAAATATATTCCGTCGTTTAAAAAACTACATCAATAATAAAAATAATAAT
>QLNU02014176.1:11159716-11171315 GCA_006491805.2 Dysdera silvatica
TGTATAGCTGTGTGAGCTATGCTGCTACGTGCATTGTCCATGTGTGTGTGTGTGTGTGTGTGTCTGCCCTTTAGAGGGGGGGGAAGAATTTCCGGAAACCGAGAACCATGTGTGCGTATGTATATCAGCAGTGTGCCAAATCACCCAATGACCAAATCACTGAACTAATGTTCATTTGTAATAAATGGCTAAAATCATTCATTGATTCGTTCAATTAGCTAAGATGACCATGCAAACCAATCCGGTAGGGAAAAGGAAAGCGGGACATTGTGGGAAAGGCTGGCTTGATGGAATGCAAAAAGATCTGCGAAGAATAGGAGTACGAGAATGGCAAAGAAAGGCCTTGTATAGAGGAGAATGGACCACAATCATTACGGAGGTACAGGTCCCTTAGGGACTGAGGCACCTAAGCAGGGATGCCAACCTGAAGAAGTAGTCATCGGTAAATAAGTCAAGAATTTTCAGTAATTTTCCATAAAAAAGCAAATAATTTTCAGTAGTTTTCAGAAAAATCGGGCTCTTCTATTTCCTGCAAAAAGGTTTTTTATAAGTAAAGCACCTGCATTGTTACAGAGCAATGTATGTACCCCACCACCACTTGAAACAATATGTAAGTATTCCTAATAATGTGGCTTAACTGTGACTGTTCACATACTCATACTGCAGGAGTTCCTAATCTTTTTTTGGCCATGATGTAACATCGACAAGATGATCGATTTCACGACCCATGTTCTATCTTGCAATTAAAAATGCTAATGTAATAATATAAGCACGTACAATAATTATCAGTAGTCTCTATAATAACTTATTTCGAAATTACTTAATCAACAGACATCAATTTGTACATTTGAATGGTAACCTTTGTATTACATGATGTGAAGTTTCTCAGGGGTCCATTTTTGGACCTTTTTTATTTAAACAACATATTTTTCTTACCTCCTTGTCGTCAGTTGCTTTAACTAATAATTAAAATATATGGTAAAGCTAAAGTATTTCAAATATCGCAATAACACCCTGGTCAGAATGGAATATTGTTTGTACTGGTAAAACCTTTATTTTAGTATCAGAATGGGGTAATTTTGAAGAGTGGAAGATGCCCAGGTTTGAAATAATTGTCATAGTCCAGATAGACCTTTTGACATATTTCATTTAAAAAACCCGATAAAAAATTGATTTTTTAATTAAAAAAATAAAACAAGCTGTACGATTTTCATACCTTATTTAGATGTGTATATTATTTATTCTTTTAGGTGTGGTGTACAATATGTATTTAATTTTAAAAATTGTTTCAGTATGAAGGCCTTTCCACAACTATACCTGACTCATCCACAACAAATCCTACCTATGTAAGTTTGGTTTTTAACAAATGCAAATTTTGCACGAGTACGTTGCATGGTATTCTGTAATGGCTTTCGAAATGTGTTTTGCGAAGTAATTGCTAAAAGAAAAATTACTTTTGACAGTGTAATGAGTTACATGTATGTGTAGTTGTGTGAGCTATGCTGCTCGTACATTGTCCATGTGTGTGTGTCTGCCCTTTAGAGATGGAAGAATTTCCTGAAATCGAGAACCATGTGTGTGTATGTATATTAACAGTGTGCCAAATCACTCAATGACTGAATCATTGAACTTCTGCTCATTTATAATAGATGGGTAAAACCATTCGATTCGTTCAGTAGCGAAAATGATCGTGAGAATCAATCCAGTAGGAAAAAAAAGAAAAGTAGGACATGCTGGGAAAGGATGGCTTGATGGAGTGGAAAAAGATCTGCGAAGAGTATGAGAATGACAAAGAAAGGCCTTGGATAGAGGAGAATGGACAACAGTCATTACGGAGGCACCGGTCCTTCAGCAATTTTAATAGTGACTTGAGCTAAAATCCTACAAGTCCACACTAATTCAAAAGCTGCTACTTATAATCTAATAAGAATAAGATAATGTATTCGTTGTAAGTAAGTCATGAAATTATATGAAAACAAACTGTGTCAACCCTGCTTACGTGTGACGAAGTTGAATTTTGAATATGTTTCTAGAGTACTCCGAAGGGAATTTCCCGTTTTGGTTTAAAGTTCACAGTACGTTCAGGGAATGCACTGTTTCCCATCTTCATTTTTGTAGTAGCTGTTGCGCCTGCTTCATCTGTCTGTTGAATACGATTGTGGATTTTCCGTTGTTTAATTTTCATTGGATTTTATATCCTGCGTAACATGCTAAACATGGAATTTGATTTTATACTTTCTGCAAATACTGAATGCAATTTTTTTTTGCTGTACCTAAGCAAAAGCCCAAAGTACAAAGTTTTGGGTTATCGGATAGCGAGAAATCGAGAAAAAAAAATAATCTAAAATGGAAATCCAGTAAAATGTAAAAAAAAAAGTTAATTACAAGAAAACATCCTTCATAAATATTGATGTTCATATCATAATATAATCTTTAAAAATTTTACTAATTAATAATAATTGAAAATATAACCTTGAAACATTTTACTAATTAATAATAAGTGAAAATATAATCTTTAAAAATTTTACTAATTAATAATAATTGAAAACATCGACATCAACTGAAAATTGGGTTTTCAATCGGCATTGGCAATGGTATGAAATTGAACAGTCGGTAAAGAATTGACATCGGTCCATCCGCCAAATTTTGCCATCAGTCGATCCCTAGCTACGAGCTCTAATACTTTTTACTCTCTTCCATTTTTCAGCCTAACCATTAGGAAGAAATTATGTCTAATATCAGTTGTAAATAATGTATATACAGTGTGTGTCCCATAATTATATGGAAACATATTTTTCGAAAAGAACAAAAGTTTAATGAAAGAAATAAGAGATTTATATTGATGAGTTACGCTTTATTAGAAGCTGAATATCATACGTCGACTGTTGATAGCACTTATATACTAATTAGTATGGTGGCTTTACGAATCTAATCATAAGGAACTGTCCTATAATTATATGGAGATAAATAAAAAAAATGGTATATAGGTTTCGATCCTAGTTTAATAATTATGCCTTGTGCACATTTGACAACATGAAAAATCCATTCTGGCATACGATTAAACACGATCATACAGTCAGTATTATACCAACAGTTTATTATTTCTGCTTTGAGTTCTTTGATGGTTGCAGATTGCCTGTGATTAGCGTAGACAATATGAATTAAAACACCCAAAAAGTTCTCAACGGGATTGAGATCTGAGTTATGGCTGGTCATGACAATAGTTTTTGGGTCTTGAATACGTCATGGTAGAACTTGCTTTGTGAACAGATACATTGTCCTACCGGAAAATCCAGTCAGGACTACCTGTTTTCTCTACAACAGGGAGCAGACTTTTTTAAAAGTTTTTTATATGTTAATGCATTTTGACGTCCAGGCAAAAAACATAAAATTTTGACTACTAAAGTAAAAAATGCCCATACTATAATTAAGCAGCCTCCATTTTGTTGGCTGATTATTTGTCATTTGTTGTGTCTCAAATCATGCCAGTAATTGCTTGACACCATGTGGCTCATCAAGGTAAATTTCTTTTCATCACTAAATAATACTTGCAGCCACTCATCCTTCCATAATATATATAGCTCCTGGCCCACTGTAATCTTTGGTGTTTGTGGTTTGCAGTTAATGGTGCCTTTTTTTAAAAATTTTGCATATAATTACATCTGGTACCTTTTTCCCTGTGAATATTACCTTGTGATTTACCCTGTGAATACTATCTTTTGATATTTTCACGTTTCCCATGTGACATTTTTGTACAGACATATGACCACCAACAATGCGTTTCTTGATCAGTTGCTTCGTTTCAGGAGAAACGTTATTATGTAGTCCAATTTGCTTCTGAGGTGGATAATTTGTGTTTCTACCTATTTTTTTTTAAATTACGTATAATTCTGGGATATATATTTTTTTTAAGTATCAATACGTATAAAAATTAAGCACTTTCCATTCATTATACTATGTCTAAAAAGGCAATTTCTTTTGTTTTTACAACTGTTTTAATGAATTCAGTGAATTTTAAATGTCGAAAATATTAGTTCGTTTTTACATGTCTCCATATACTTACAGGATACCTCAAACTCATTAATTGCATATATGTTTGATACTATATATGCTTGAAATTAAATAAAATAATACTTTAAGCTGTATAACTAAAGCAACTTTCATTTCTTTGTTTTTAATTATGCTATCATAAACTCTAAATCTCCATGTATTTTTCTCTCTCAGTTGAATTTATAAATATTTCTTGTGTCTTAATATTAATTTTTTTTTTTAATGTTAACAGCACCAGTCTCCAAGTCAAATGCAAAATAACCAGGTTTTACCACCTGATGCAATGCCTGGCGTAATGTCATCAATTAATGCACAAATTTGTGTGCCACCAAAGTAATTGCATTTGTATTACTTGTAAGAAATTTAATCTCTGTGCATGCGTGTTTTTTTTTTTCCTTCACCTTTTTAAAATGTACCATGAGTTTTTTTCTTGTTTTAAGAAATGTTAGGAACATGCTAAAACATCACCGTATATGTTACGTGATGTACCGTATATGTTACGTGATTTGCATTGTACGCATGTTCATTAGAACTTCTTTAATAACATTTCAAAAACACGTCCCAGTAGTTGCTAAGTATGAAGTGTTGGGAGGTAAACTTAACCATCGCTGGTTCATGTCCATTCTGAGTGTGCAATTGATTCTTCGTTCTTTTGGGGGTGGGGAAGAAGCAGCAAGCAAGCAAAGCGGAGTGTCAGAAATGATTTTATGTAATTCCTCCACGTCTTCTCTTCTTTGATCAGGAAGTTCACTTTTTTTAGGCACAGAATGACCCTTGCTGTCCTTGCGCCATAAAAATACAACTAACCATCACTTTTTTACTGCAATTAATCCTTGATAACACAAGGCAATATAGCTCTGGCACTTAGATGCACAAATGTTATGAAAGTTGGGAGTGGAAATCCACCATTCTTACATGTATATTCCACAGCCTGGTGGAGAAGACCCTCGTTGCCCTTGCACCATAAAAATACAACAAAGCATGTCTACAGTTATTTTTTCCCGATTATTTTAGAAAGATGCAAAATATTTTTATTAAGGTGTTTTTTTTTATAGAAATAACTGGAAGGGTGACTGTGGATTTGATGTTGCTTTCCGAACACCAGACAGCAAAACTCAGAAAAGAGCTCCATGGATTGTAAGTTGATTTTTATTATATCACATAAACAGTAGCGTTTCTCTATATTGAATTTGTATGTATATTCTTGATGTATTGAAGTTTCAGTGAACTTTATAATTTCAAGTTTCTGTTTATAACCTAGATACTCTATTTCTGTATATCGAAGTTTTAATATGCTTTTTTTCTTAATAAAACTTTAAACTTCAATATATGGAGGTTTTGCTAAATATTCCTTTGTACCGAGAAGTAACGTTATTGATCCGAATAATGTCACTCAAGTGTAGTTTTGTCGTCTGACACTATGTAAACTTTCTTGGTTGCCTTTACTGTTAAATTCTGCATTATTATTAGGCAATATTTTTATTGTTATTGATAGGGCATAACAACGTTGTTGTATTTGTAGAATTTATTATTCCACTTCACTATATTATTTGAATAAGCATCCACATTAGCATGAATTGCAAAATACTTACCTTTTTCATTGATGTTAATAAGTTCAGAGAACCTAAAAGACTTCAAGTAAAAACATTTATTTAACTTGAATAGAAAGATCGACAACTCGGAAGCAACGTCTATATGATCACACTTTCGGTTCTGCACCAAGTAACAAAAAAAGGACAAAAAGTCAGATACACATTCAATTGCATTCTGAGTAATACGTAAATTACATAATTTAATGAATTGGATTTTATTTTTATTTGAAATATAATCAATTATTGAGGTTTTGTTTTGAATAAAATCAGCACTGCTTACTTTATTTTCATTATTTCTCATTCATTAGATCTCCTTTTTGGGGGATGTATTATAAAACATAATTTTTATAATTGCTATGAAAAGGGGAATGATATATATAAAAAACAAATCCGAAAAAGGGACATTGAGGAATTCTTTACCTTTTTGGGGGGAAATGCAAATCGCTGTATTACGTTTTTAAATAAGTAGTGGCACTTACTTTCCTAGCTTTTTGCGACGTCGGCTGGGAGCCCTTAGATTATCTTTATATATTTACAGAATCTTTACATCCAACTATTAAACCATTTAATTGATAACCACATCATATTCAGAAGTTTATACCTTTGGAAAGTAGGACATCGATCTATTTAACGGTTGAGAGTTAGTACACACATATCTATATACATACACTTCCATGTGAGAGCGAAAGGCCTTTTTTGTCCTCTAGAGGTGCTTAAAAAGTGCATATAAGTGCTTATTGTTTTACAAATGTCTTCGGCTACTCACTCTGTGCTTGCTATATCTGAGAATTCTTGTCAGAACCAGGTTACCATTAAACTAAGAGGGTGGGGGGGAAACTGATAGAAAAGAAAAATCGAATGTCATCGATGATATAAATATCACAATTTTACATATTTTTGCCACACTCTAATGCCCTTATAAAAGTTGGTGGTGGGTCAACAGGTTAGTCCTCATTGCATGGTCTGATTCAGGATTATTTGCAGCTTCTATCTTGATGACAGTATCTTTAGGAGTAGGAATATCAGATGTCATAACTAGGGCAGTAATTCCACCGTAGCGTGAATTTCCACGCTTTTTTTTTGTTGCAATTTTTAGCCTCCTGTTTGTAATTTTGCAACTTCTATGGTTTACCGATAATTTCATGGATTTTAGATTTTTCCCCATAATTGCCTAATCTCTATTATTTTTAGATTGTTTTTTATATTTAAATAATTTTAGTATTTCTCTCATATCAGTAAAGAAAGAAAAATCATTACTTCCTTCAAAGCTATCAAACATTTTAGTAAATGTACAAGGTGCTAAAATACTACAAAAACGATTGATAACAATTAGTAATGAGATAAAAAGTACCTTATTTTAAAATGTAACTGTGAAATTTTTAAAAGTAAACACGTAGCTGAATCCTGAAAATTAAAATTTTAAACAACGCTCTCCCACTTCATATCAGAGGAGCCGATGAACTCTGTCCCTCAAACGAAAATCCTTGTAGCGTGATGGAGGCTTTCACTGTGTTGCAAACTGTGCCTCGTTTTGTGATACAAGAGGCAGATACTTGTGCTTCCCTAGAAACTGTGGATAAACTTGGTTTTTGGCGACATTGTGCTGACAGAAAGCGAAAACAATCTGCAATTACTGAATTTTTAAAGTGTACTACTATAATTCTAAATTTTTTCTTGGAACAGTACATAATCCGGAACACCCGTAAATATTTACTAAACTATAATATATATAGCCGGTGAAACAAAACCGAACACCCATTGCCATTTGCGTAATAATTATGCCACAAAAAATTTAAAAGTGCCAATTGATAGTAAACCATGAAATTTAGGAAATTCATGTGCACAAAATTTGCATAAGGGACCGTCTCCATATTTAAACTTGCAGAAACTTTGAAAATTCCAATGGCAATACCTAAATTTTATATCATAATCAGATTTTAGTTTATTTAATTAGGCTAATTTCAAAATTTGGCATCATTCTATTAAAACTCGAGATATTCTATAAAATGTCTACTGAGGCTTCCACCGTTATAGAAAAAAACGAATTTGTAGGTCGGGAATTCAATTTTCTGATCAAACTTGATGAAAACAAAAGGTTTTTAGTACCATTGACTTTTCTTCTTTTTCTCTTTCACTGATGTGAATTTACCAATATGCCTGCTGAATTGTAATCAAGAAATGTCAATCGACAACAGTTTTAAAGCATAAAATAATCTTTATTTTATTCTTTTTACTTTTTATAACTATGCCATACCCCTTAAACCATCACTTTAAATATTATTAAGCATTAGAAAAAACTGATCGGATTGCGCCAATATTTTTGTATAGCAGATAAAAAACCCCGCAAGGTTTCAATTCCCATCAGAAAATTAATGTTTTTATTCATATTTTTATCAAATATGATTTTCATAATTTATAATTCGTATTACACTGCTTGACAGTTGTTGAGGGAAATACACATTTTTCGTCATAATTAGTGATGGAGGACGTTCTTGCAAGAAATTATACTTACCAAATATTTAGTAGAGGTACTGAAGTATCTTTATTAAGCAAAATGGTACAGGTTTCGTACTAAGAAAATAGTAAGATAACAAAAACAAGTAACTGCTTCTTTGAACATTTTCAAACAGTCCTGGAAAATGAGGCCACCCACGTGAATGTTGACAAAATTGGGTGCTTTAGTAGGGAGTATGGCCCCTTGGGACACTAATGCAAGTTCTGCTTCTGCTTGTCATGCTTTTTACTAAGTTGTTAAGGAAAGCTATTGGGATATTATCCCATTCTTCCTTCAAGGTAATTTTAAGATACTGTAGAGTTGGGGGGGGGTTATTGGTTTGTTGCATCACATGTCTACCGAGAGCATCCCTGGCATGCTTTATGGGATTCAAGTCTGAAGAGTAAGTAGGCTATGTCATGTGCTTAATATCTTCATTTTTCAGTTCCTCAGATACCCCAACTGCTCCGTATGGATGAGCATTGTCATCTGTGAACAAAAATTCTGGACCTGTTGCTTCACAGAAAAACCGAACATACTCCAGGAGAATCTCTGTACAATTATGTGCTGCTGTAATGGAACCTGCAGCAAAGATGTGAAGAGGTGTTCTGTCTTTATGTATGACGCCTGTCCATACCATGATACTCAACTTCATGGACATTCTGCTGTTCATAATGGGTTCCCTGTTCTCTCCGCACTAGTCATCGTCCACTACCACTGTTGACGATAAACCGTGATTCGTCTGTGAACATCACTTTTAATCACTCTTGATGGTCCCGATGCAGATGCTTGTTACACCACTGTAATCCTTCCCAACGATGATGTGCCATTAATGAAATGCATGTGACAGGTGTCTGTGCATACAAGCCGACTTGATTTAGTTGATGAGAAATGGTTCTGCCAGATACACAAGTGCCTGTAGCAATTGTAAGCTCTGCAGCTAACTGGGCTATTGTGCTTCTTCCATGGTCACCACCATGCCTTCGATGGGTAGTTCCTCTCGGTTCAACAGCGTTTTTTAATCGATAAATGACACGTCTATTGCTGTTGTAACTCCGACGACACTTTGTCCTTCCTCAAGCCGTCCAACAACGCACCCATGATCATACTCACTTAAATGATGTCTTTGAGATGTTTTGTAACCAACATTTGCTGTAAAACAAAATATAAAGTCAAAATTTCCAGCACAATCTTTCAAAACCTACAAAGAGATTTGACCTTCAACTTTCACAACTTCTGTTTTTACAAGAACAGGAGTTCATTAAGCACTGCTTTTTATATAGGTAAGAGGGCTTACATAGTAGCACTCTCTTCGTTTTGTTTTTCTGATACTGCATGCCTGTTGAGGGCTGTTGCATAGCAAAAACTATTTTCCCCTTGGCAATTGTCAAGCAGTGTAGATATTTTAGAAATGGGAAAAACATCATAAATTTTATTTGGCCCTTTGAACCTTAATGTAGTAAAAAATATTGGAGAGAGAGAGATGAATATTTCAGGAGATATTCATAAAACTCCCATGAATATTTTAATGTCATGAGCTCAATATTTCTAATATTCAAAACTCATAAACCCTTTAACTAAATGAATTGAAATTTAGTATTAGGGTTTTTTTTTTGGCGCAGATTCGAAATATTTAGTAAAAACTAGTTATTGCCGTTTGAATTTTCAAAGTTGCTTCCAGTTTTAATATGAAGATGGTCCCTTATACAAATTTTATATCTATGGTATAACTGGGTTTAACTGTATATTTTGTATGTAGCCAAACAAAGCTTTTATTTCCTGTCTTCGTAACTGAGTTCCTATTAGAACCCAGCTCGCTATAACTGGGTTCAAATGAACAAGCACGTTCGGTGATTTTTTTTTTTAAATCCAAGTATTCATAAATCACTCGGAAGGTGAACATATAATCAGTCTCAGCCTATTTTTTGAGTTTAATCTATATATTTATTAGATCTTCTGTTTATTATTAGACTATGTCTATTCTCTTTGCAGTATTCCACGCCAAGTAATAAGTTGTATGTCTTAAGAAATGCACTAATCCCCATAGACATTGTTACCACACGAAATGTTCCAGATGGTTGCATCATCCGTGTGGTGGCTGTGTATTCTCAACCTTCTGATGCTCAGAAATTGGCGAGACGATGTGCTCATCATGCCAAACAGGATCAGGACAACGGTGAGTAAAGATGAGTATTATAACAATCGTTAAAGATTAGGAAAAGGTGCAAATACCAATTTAGTAAAATAAAATCATGTTTACGATCCTCAGTGGTTATATTGTGATTACTGTATGACCATATAACGATTACACGAACTCCGGAGGTGCTTCAGTGTTCCTGCGTATTAAATCTATTTTTTTTTTATCTAATCTATATCTGGATTTATCCTGTGCATAACGGCATTTATGCTCTGGAACTTTGTCATTCCTTTGCTTCAACAGAGAAATTGTCTTGACACTACAATTTTCATGCAAGATGGTGAACCCTCCACACATCGCGTTGCCTGTTCAAACATTATTACGGCAAAACTTTTCGGATGACAGAGTGATTAGCAGGTCATTTTCAACATCTTGGCCGCCTCGGTCACCCGATCTTAACCCTTGTGACTTTTGGCTGTGGGGATATTTAAAGAGCTGCGTTTATAAAGGCAATGTTCAGAACGTAGCAGTCTTAAAAGACAGAATTTCGCAACATGTATCCCACCTCCAAGCGAATGAGTTACGTTCTGCCGTGGAATGTGTTGTGCATCGAATGCAATTTCTAGAGCAAAGAGACGGCGGACATACCGAGCCGTATCTGTGATGATAGTGTGGTTCCACATGTGATAGCAATAAAGTTATTGCACAAATCTTTTTTTAGTCATACCTACTGTCCTACGGTATACTGTAATTTGTAGTTAATTTCATGTGATTGCAATAAAGGTTATTGCATGTTAAAACACTTTTTCGTTGTTAATATTAATAAATTGCCTGCTCCGCAGCGCCATTTCCTTCCCTAGCGGCCGAAATATGAACTCATTTTTTTCTTTCAGAAATCAAAACCGTATACTCAGGAGAGCATGTGTACGAAATTTGGGTGAAATTGATCAAATAGTTTTCTCTGGGGAGAGGTCTAAATACCTCCTGTTTAATTTGGATCATCCTGTATATCTGATATATATTCTTAAATTTCTTGTAGGTGTAAGATACTGCTACCATTTGATACGATGTGAGCATGCTTCTGCTGTCTACGAAATGACCAAAAACTGTCCCTTGGGTGTCAGCGTTTCGTACGAAAGGCCACCAGGTAGGTTTTAAATTAAAAAAAAAAAAAAAAAGTTCCCTCCCACACATTATCTGAGATTTCAGTTCAACATACAAACACACACAGTAGGATTTTTATTAGAGTTTTTGTGTCTCGTATATTGGATTTACAATGTTTGATGTTATTTACATTTTATTTCAGTTGGGGAAAATCAATCAACC
>QLNU02014176.1:11171415-11186047 GCA_006491805.2 Dysdera silvatica
GAGAATTATGAACCAATCACCTGAAAGACGCGATCATTCTCATTTCCATTTTTGTGTGGGGGGAGTTACCCAAAATGACCTCTTCTGAAAGGAGTCAAGCTCAAAGATGGAATTAAAGGATTGGTATTCAAAGAATACATTTGTTTTTGAGAAGTGAAATGGAGGAAGAGTATTCTTGGTAACCCAGATGTCATTCTGCTTTCTGTGTCATTGACATTAGGATTAATGGCCTTTATAACATTTTTTTTAAATAGTGGACAGTTGAATCTCGACACGATGAACTTCTGCAACAAACTAGTAGTATATAAAGTCTGTCGCGGTCGTGGAAATGATTTGATCATGTGTTCTATTTCTTGATGTACATGCGTATCAAATCAACTGTCGCTCCATTGGTTTAAAAGAATAGTTGCGTTAATTATAGTTTGGGGAGAGGGTGATACTAGCAGTTTATTTTCGCATATTTAAATGATATATTTCTTCCCCTATTTAAATACATTTCTCCATTTGAAATTTTATTTGTGTTATGTGTTTCTTAGTAATTGCTTGTGTTGTGGAGATATGTCGTTGGGTGGTACCAGGGCCGATCATGCTTTTGCAGGACCCTAGGCCAGGCACATATTTAAGGCTCCTTGTCCTCACGAAAATTTAAAATGCCCTCAGTAGAGAGCTGAGCCCGTTTTGGAGGGACATTGCAGAATTAGTCGCATCATAAGTTGGATAGGTAAATACAGTGTTACCTATTGTAAGGGATTCCTCCAAATAAGGGATGATTACTCTGATCCGTAGTATATGTATGTATGTATCAACATAATGTACCTCCGAAGAAGAGACACCTCTATTTAAGGGACAAAATTTCTTGTCCCATGGGTGTCCCCTATTGGGAGGTAACACTATAATAACAAATGAACAATGTTGTGCTTCAATTTTTTGTTTTATTTTTTTCATTTTTTAGGGAAATATTTGGTAAAAGTAAAAAATTTATATATAAAAATGAAATAATATTTTGGCTTTATTTTGGGGGCCCCTAAAATTGTGGGGCCCAAAAACCGGGATTTGGGCACCTTTATAGTGATCAGGCCCTGCATGGTACTACTGCTCTGTTACCATCGCATCTTTCAGGGTTAGCTTATGAATGATTCTTTTATTTCAGTTGGACAACAAAATCGTTTGGGAGTTGATGGAATAGAGGGGGGAAAGAGTGAGATATATACATTGAAGTGCCAGAAAAACTGGTACAGGCGTGCGTATGCAAATAACGGAGCTTTGCAACCAATCAGCGTAACGCGATGCGGTCGGCAGCGCCTATATAAGACAAGAGATGTCTGGCAAAGCTGTTAGATCGGTTCTTGCCGCTACAATGGCAGGTTATCAAGATTTAAGTGATTTTGAACGTGGCGTTATAGTCGGTACAAGAGAGAGGGGACACAGCATCTCCGAGATAGCGACAAAATTTGGATTTTCGCGTACGACCATTTCACGGGTATACCGTGAATATCAGGAATCCGGTAAAACATCAAATCTCCGACAGCGGTGTGGCCGGAAAAAGACCTTGAAAGAACAGGACCTTCGACGACTGACGAGAATCGTTAAACGAGATAGACGTGCAACACTTCCTCAAATTGCCGCGGATTTCAATGCTGGGGCATCAACAAGTGTCAGCGTGCGAACTGTTCAACGAACCATCATTGATATGGGCTTTCGGAGCCGAAGGTCCACTCGTGTACCATTGTTGACTGCACGGCACAAAGCTTTACGCCTCGTCTAGGCTCGCCAACACCGCCATTGGACTGTTGATGACTGGAAACACGTTGCCTGGTCTGACGAGTCTCGTTTCCAATTGCATCAGGCGGATGGACGTGTACGGGTATGGAGACAACCTCATGAATCCATGGACCCTACATGTCAACAGGGGACTGTTCAAGCTGGTGGAGCTTCTGTGATGGTATGGGGCGTGTGCAGTTGGCGTGATATGGGACCCCTGATACGTCTAGAGACAACTCTGACAGGTGACAGGTACGTAAGCATCATGTCCGATCACCTACACCCATTCATGTCCATTGTGCATTCCGACGGACTTGGACAATTTCAGCATGATAATGCGACACCCCACACATCAAGAGTTGCTACCGAGTGGCTCCAGGAACACTCTTCTGACTTTAGACACTTCCATTGGCCACCTAAATCGCCAGACATGAACATTATCGAGCATATCTGGGATGCCTTGCAACGTGCTGTTCAGAAGAGATCTCCACCACCTCGCACTCCTATGGATTTGTGGACTGCCCTGCAGGATTCCTGGTGTGAATTGTCTCCAGGATACCTTCAGACATTAGTCGAGTCCATGCCACGTCGTGTTGTGGCACTTCTGTGTGCATGCGTGGGGTTGGGGGCTACACAATATTACGTAGGTGTACCAGTTTTTCGTGCACTTTGGTGTATTATCAGGGTTCGTCAAATCATGATGCGCTGTACTCGCCAGACAAGAACGGTACTTGCTTGCCTCAATAAGGAAACGTAGGGATATGTATATAGTAAGAACATAATTCCTGTTCTCTAACTGCAAAAATGTAGTTGCCAATGGCGATAAATTTGGAAATAGGAATATGTAATTTGTTAACATATAAAATACTATTAAAATTTAGTAGAAAAATACCTAACGTATATTGTTTTACAGAAGTCTGCTGAAATGTGCAAGCTGCATAATTGCACGAAAATTTTATTGCTGAGTTGATTTGCACTTTTTCTGTTTTGACTATATACAGTGTATTCTTGTTTGCGAACACGTACAAACAGACAAAAGAAATGCATAAAAGGGAATTAACATTATTAGTTCTACTGGATATTTTTCGTGACCAATGAAATAGTTTGTAAAAATGTATGTCCACTGTATATGGGCTATCGAGATTTTACCATATGTGCTCATTTTTATCAGTACCAATGATAGTGAGGTATAATTTTATGAATCTGTCATTAAAAGTCAATATTTAGACACACTTTATACCTTTGTTTATTTGTACTGTTTCAGAGGCGTAGTGCTTGGCCGACGTTCGGTTCACATAAAGATTTGCGCATCTCCAATCCGCGATTTTAGAAGTGAAGAACAAAAAGAAAAGGAGCCAGAGATAAAAGGATGTCCCAAGAATTCTCTGCAGCCAAAAAAACGCAAAGCTGACTGCGATCCTTGTAAGGAAAATGTGTACTAAATAATAGTCATTACATCAGTGGTAGTTAAAATGGTGGCCATGTTAGCAACTTCACTTGCATTTATCAAAGATTAGTCCATTGAAATATTATTTAATATTAGGGTGGTCCCAGGCGGTATAATCATCCTCTTTTGGCCCATTAGGTTTGGCTTCAATTCCTAAGTAAGTTTAGTCATATATAAATGTATTATGAAGTGTGGTGTCAAGTCATCTGCATGGTGATGTCATGTAGAAATTACGGACGTTATTTCACCATCGTAGAATTCCCATGCAACCTGGGGTACCTGGAAAGCTTTGCATTTCTAGGGGATTTGAAATCATCTCGTAATAATTATGGGAATATACAATATATAATCTTAAAATAATATATAATCATGGGGGGGAAAAGTGAGATTTTTTGGTCAGTCCTGGAAAAGTCAGGGGAAAACTTTCTTATTTTCTATTTTGAATAGCTAAATCTTCCAGAACTTTAAGCCATTTTTTCTTCAACTGAAGTTCAGCTGAAAATTATTTGTGATTCAACAGGGAATTTTGCAAAGAAAAATTTTGAACCAGCAAAATTGGGGGAAAAAACTTGGAAAAGTCAGGGATTCCCCCCCCCCTCCCCTCTAATGTGAGTGGGAACTTTGAAATAAGCAAAAGTTATAACATACTAATTATTATTAATAATTTTTATGCCGTGTGGTGGTACAGTGTGGTAACGTGTTCGCCTAGTGCGCCGTTAACTCGGGTTCGACTCCCAACAATGCAAAGAATGCTTACTCAGAGATCTCATAAAGATCGCACTGCTCACTGTAGTCCAGGGGTTTGGTTCCCTAGGCCTTAAGAGGTTCCGATTCCTTGGGAAACAGTAAGTTATGATGCATCATGACCACTATAATCCTTGAGACATAAAACCATGAACAAATAATAATTTTTATTCGCCATATTTAATCTCTGAAAAGTTTTATAAAACTAAAATGTCATGTATTTATAGATACGGAGCATGTTGCCAATATATTTCACTTCATGGACAAGTTGAAAGGGTCTGGAAAGAAGTCAAAGGGAAACGATGAAGGTAGCCCCTTTGTGATTAGAGTGAGTGTGTCATATTTTGGTTACCTTAGAAAAAATGAAAGCATCAAAACTAGAAATAAAACTGCGGAAAAGAAATGGAAAACCATAAATTATTAAACTCTGAAAGTAAAAATAACAAAAAATAAGGAAACGAAAATGTACTTCAATAATTCAAAAAGTTTCACATTTTAGTGATGCCTGTTCTTGTTATTGAATGATTGTGATTGATAAAAAGAACAGCTGTTTGAAAGTCATTGTTGAACTTTGCTTTTCTGTTCTTTGTAATTTTTTATTTTTATTTTCTGATCTTTAATATTTTTTCCTTTTATTTCTTATCTTTTGCAGGTTTTTTCTTTGTCCTTTCAGCTTCATTTAAATTTTAAAATTATTTTTAAGTAGTATTGTTTTTTTTTTTTGGGGTGTATTCTTCCCCCCCCCTCTCATTTTATTGTTTGAATGATGTGATTGAAGGTTTGGTTTCATTTTTGCATATAATCTATATGGCTTGACAATTGCTAAGGAACAGGGAAAATTTTTGTCATACCTAATGACGAACATTCTCGTAAGAAATTAAACTGGCTAGATATTTAACAGAGGTAGGTACTATGGTATCTTTATTAAGCAGAGTGGTACAGATTTTGCACCAGAAAAAAAATAAGGTAAAAATAGTCGTTCCTTAAATCATCTTCAAAATGCTCCCTCCCGTGGGAATCATTGCAGGGTTCCCACGCAACTTGGAGAACTTGAAATTGTTAAGGAATTTGAAATCATCCCTAAGTGTCAGGAAAAAACAAGATCTTTTTTTTTTGTCTGAAAACCTGGAAAAGTCTGGGTAAAACCTTCATAACTTCCGTTTTGAATAGCTAAAGCTCCCATGAACATGCATCATTTTTCCCACCACCAAAGTTCAGATGAACTTTGCTTGTGATTGATCAGGGAATTTGGCCTGAAAATTCGGGGAAAACCAGGAAAAGTAAGGGAATTTTTTTCTTCAATGTAAGTGGGAACCCTGAATTTGTATGAATTTTCTTTCATGCTGTCCCATGGGAACAATTGCAGGGTTCCCATACAACTTGAAATTGTCAAGGAATTTGAAATCGTCCCTATGTTAGGAAAAAGCAATTTTTTTTGAAAACCTGGAAAAGTTAGGAAAAAGCTTCATAACTTCTGTTTTGAATAGCTAAAGCTCCCATGAACGTGAAGTCGCTTTCCCCACCACTAAAGTTCAGGTGGAAGTTGCTTGTGGTTGGTTAGAGAATTTGGCCTGAAAAGTCAGGGGAAACGTGGAAAAGTAAGGGAATTTTTTTATCTTCAATGTGAATGGGAACCCTGAATTTGTATTTATTTATTTTGTGTGAACTTTCTTTTATGCTGTTTATACTGTTTAAAAAGTTTTCTTGAACGTAAAAAAGTGTTGTACTGGTAGTGATTTCTCGCTTGTGGTTCTCAAATACTCATCCTTTTTCTAGGTTTACGATCAGGGGCTCTACAGGCTCTTATTACACGTCATGCATCTGTACCAATTGCAAGAGGCCATGTCGTGTCTTCCACCAAATCTTATAAACTATTTACAAAGGTATAATTTATTGCATGTGACAATATTATACATTTTATGTAGAATTCTTTTCTTCTATTTTTTTTTTTTTTACAATTCTACTTGCATTCGAGTTACATTTTGTGAAGTGTTTGCGATTCATCACTACATTGGGCTTAACAATCCCCTCTCCCACCACCATTTTGATATTTAACAGACTGTAAAGTAAAGGTGGATGTTTGTTCATTGTTCGATGCCTGACATCATTCAATGGTACAGTTACATTCAACCGAGCTGTCGTGGGATTTGAACCCAAATAGTGGACCTGAAGTTAGTGATGCACAATTGCAAAATGTTTTTACAATTGACAGAATCACAATCGAGTCAACAGTCCGTTCGTCAATGGACTTAACAGTCCAGATGTTCAATTGCAGTAGTTCCGCCATTGTCTTTCAGTCATCGCTGCAAGTTATCTATTATATCAGTATTCAAGATTTCAGTGGAAATTGTCTCTCCAATTTGTACACAGTCTATCATTGTATATGCAGCTTTCTTATGGCCGATTTGAATTGTTAGTTTTATGAGGTAGTTGTATCCTAGTGAAGCGTGATAAGATGCTTTTGTGATCGGAAGTACCGACTCTATTACTAACAGCCAGAGAATCAAAGCGAATCGTGACAGCCAATTGTGGATGGTTTAACATCGGAATGTGTGCCATCTTAATTATGTGTGTTCATTTGAAGTTAACTTTTCTTCTGATGGGGGTGCTGCTGGCTGCCTCACTTTGGGCATTCCATATTTTCTTTGTTGTTGAAGTGACAGTGAATTGACTCAAATCTGTGCATTTGCGTTTACAGAAGAAACAGTGCACAATTAATTGTTAACTGTATTTGCATTAAAACGCCGTGATTCTCATTTAAAAGTTCCGTAGTTTGGATTTTGTACTTAACTTCTAATAATAAACCAACGAACCGAGAACTGATTCCATCATGCATGGTGACATGATGCATAGAGAAATTTCGAGATGTTCAAATAATTAAGACAATCGTCTAAAACATCTTGCAATCGTGCATCACTACTGAAGGCGGTAGACATAATTACTGGACTTCAGGGTGTGGTCTGACCTTCCTATCCCGATGACTTTCTAAGTGAAGACTATGCTCTGCAGTGCTCAAATTCATCATTTTGCATCATTTATCTTTATTGGGTTTTGAATACGGTATGGATTTGTGATATAAAGGTGGCATGAAGCCTTCGTTGCTGTCTCCTATGGGACTGGGCAACCTAAGAACGCAAGGTTTCAAGCATAATGTTTGATTTAAAAACCGCAGTGCCGAGTGAATATGCTACTGTTAAATCATTTTTTGTGTTTCACCTCATTGCGTCGTTACATTATTATTATTATTACTTTTTTTTTTTTTAGTTTCAAGAAGTCCAAAAGGGACGGTGATTCCTCTGACACGTCTGATTGAAATTCATCTTTTGTTACATTCGCAAAGTTTCATTTTCCATTTTTCAGTCTTTTTTTTTTGTCTTCAGTGTGTAAACTCATGTGTATAATCTCCTAACATGTCCGTTTTTTTTGTGTAATATTTCAAGTACCAACCATGGGTATTTTCAATATGTGCCTTATAACGATGCTAATTGCTCAAAAGTAGCATTTATTTACCATCATAATTACACATTCTGTTGGAATATTGCTGTTCACTAATTTCTAATAGCAATTATAAATAATAGTCATAAGCATATTAATATTAAGAAGTATGTGTTAAGTAATATAAAGTATTTTTGAATGTATTTTAATCATTATTTTGTTTTCTTTAACGAAAAATTTAATACCGTTGAAGATTTTTTAAAATATTTTTGTATTTGGCATTTTGAATATTTTTTGAGAGTATTTTTCAGTTGAGAGTTGTTGTAAAACTTAACAGTGAGAGGTTATGGCACTGGTGCTTTATGTTGGAGGTGCTTAACCTGTATATAAAAATATGTTGATGTGTCATAGGGCTTTAGCTTTAAATTGAGTGGTTGTTGCGTAAGCTGTGCTTTAAACCTTGACTTTGTGATCACCAGTGATAAGAGTTTGACTAAAGCCTGCTAAGAAACCTGACTTGTGAACGATGTCATGACAAAGTTGAGCATTTATTGTTGAGCATTATTACTGCAATAGGTGTTTTGGATTTGCTACGGCATTGTTGTCATAAAATTTAGCAACTAGTTTAGGTTTACCATTTTAGTTAGAGAGGTTATACGATTTGTTATGTATGTTAAAATATTTTGTAGCATTGTTGATACAAATTCTTTAGTGAACTTGGATTTAAATGTGATGTGGCCAGGAATGTTTTAATATATTGTTGCATTTTGGCATTGCAGTTTTATGTTGTGGTAAGGTTGCCAGTATTTTGAGTACTAAAGCATTTGTAAATGCCATTAATGGCAAAAGGCGTTTTTTTTAAATGTGGTGCCTTTCACAAGGTTTGCAGTCCGCATTAGTAGCTGGAGTCGACGTCAGTGCCATGATTGTTTTCACACCAAGCTTTACAGTGCCATAGTGATAATATGTATATCTGCCATGTAGAAATTCTAGGTTTGAATCCAGATGGTAGTGAACACTTGCCATTTTTATATTGATCCCTAGTCCACGGTTTTGTTCCCTGGTCAACCGGTGTTGGGCTTCCTTGGAAAACCGTCGATCTTTGCGTTAGTTTGACCTTAACTGTCCTAATACCATAAAAAAAAACAATTGTTTCTTTTATGTTGTTGGGACAGCTCAGGTCATGCTGTTCCAGGATCTACAATTTTCAGATCCAAACTTCCGTTGCTTGAAGGTTTCAAAAGCCTTGAGGTGGCACAGTGTGGTAGTAATGCGTTTGTCTAGTGCGCCGTTAATCCGGGTTCGACTCCCAACTGTGCAAAGAACGCTTACTCAGAGATCTCATAAAGATTGCACTGCTCACTGTAGTCCGGGGTTTGGTTCCCTAGGCCTTAAGAGGTTCAGATTCCTCGGAAAATCATAGGTCCAGAGGTTCAAATTCCTCGGAAAACAGTAGGTCCCGATGCAGCATGACCATTGTAGTCCTTGAACTGCAAAACCACAAACAAATAATTGAAGGTTCAAACTCTGAACTACGGATCAGTTAAGTTCTCAAATAGAGAATGAGCAAGTTCCCACATTAGTCCCATGGGTAGTTCTACGTCCGTTCCAGGAATCCTGTATCGGCTCCATCAGTATTTGCATGTTGATTCTGTGGCTACTATGAGTTTAAAACTCACTATTCAACTACTCAGGGTTAGTCATCTTACCCATTGCGTTAAACATTGATCTCAAGACTTTGCAGTTTCGCAGCTGTAAATACCATATACGTCTACATTTGTCTAAGTGATGTGTACATAAATTTTGCATTTGGAATGCAGACTTTTTTTTTTGGTACAAGTAGTATTAACTGCTTTCAAGGCAGTTTTAAATGTGCTGCTGTACTTGAAAGGAGTGCACGAATGCGACGATTGGCAAATAACATAAAGGGATCGTGGCCTTCGATCCTTCACAAGATTACGGGTCTTCAAAGCCAGATTTAATCACATGCCAACAGTTAACTTGGTGCTGAGTTTTTCTGGTCAGCCTCTTCACCGTCACCAAAAGTTGAGCATGTGTGCAGGAACTGTGGATTTTGCAGAGATTTCATTTCAAGATTTACTAGTGAACAAATGTATATTTTTTGTACCTATTTTGGCAGGATAAAATTTCATTTTTAAGTTTAGTGAGATATCGTTGTGTTTTTTTTATACTATTTTTGCTTCTCATTGTATGCATTTCTGTAACATATAGTATATTGAAATATATATGAAGTAATCACTGCTCAAAACTTATATTTTGTATCTTTATCATTATGGATAATAAAGTCTTTTAAAAATTCCCATTTTGTTTTTGAAAAATGTTATAAACAAACGAATGCACTTGCAGTCATGTCTTCCTACAGAGGGTGTTTACACATTTTTAGAACGATTTTGGAGCCATTTTTTTAATGTTTAAAATGTAAAGATTATTTTTTTAAATATTCCATCTGATAACCTTGTTTTTGAACTATAAGTCTGCATCATGTTTTCCATGATAGAAGGGCTTTTTGCAACGTTTCCAGAGGTACTGCTTGTCATTGTTGTTCCACAACTTTCCAAAGACCATCAAGGGTAGCTGGTCTGTGCTTACAGAGACTTGTTTATTAAGCTGTATAAACTAAGAATGTCTGAAAGTGATTTACTGCCTGCGATTAATTTTTAGTGGAGAGATGCAGCATATGGATGTATAAGGCAACCAGATTTTAAAAAATTTAAATTTTTTTTATTTTTTTTTTTTATAATTTGTAAAATGCCTGTTTTGTTTACCATTATTGTTTTAAGTCATTGTGCTATGTGTATGAACATGCAGCATAATGATACGGGAACTAAATAAATAATCTTGAAATTATACCTAAGAAAATCATTTTGGCAATTAAGGAAAATATGTTAGGTACCATTGACGCCTAACTTCCATTTCTAATTTCTACCCCTGCTTTTAGTTATATGCAATCTCCTCTTACTATACATGCAGACGTATATTATTTTTTCTTGAATTACAGTGGAACTACAATCTCTAAAACAAGACCATATTCTGTAAATATTCATTGAACTTTATTCACAGAATATTTGCATACATATTTTCCGAACCTATCAAATCTAAAATTTCGGTTTTATAATTTAACACCCTCCCCCCAAGATTTTTTTTTTTTGAGAAAACCGCATATTAGGTACAATAATGGGAAAAATTGGTTGAACCCCCATCCATATATATATATATAAAATATAGCCAAAGAACCCCCCGAAATTTTTTCTGGCTGCATCACTGTTTATGCTAATGCTGAACCACATTATAATCCTTGACTGAAGGAATGGGGTGGGGACAAAACGCTATGTAAACCTACCTGAAAATTTTAATGAAATCCTGGAAAAGTCCTGGAATTTTTTTTTACATAATGTGTATGAACTCCATAGACATAACTTGGGAGGTTAAACGGTGGGGGGGGAGACAAAAACCTGAGCACATATATAAAAACACAGTAGAATCTCCATATAACGAAATGGACAGTTCCATGAAAAAAAAAACCATACAGAAAATTTGGCATGTGGAAACGATGTATTTATGAACCAGAACAGAGCAGTACGATGCCACAATTGAAATCCCATTTTCCAGTTAACGACTGTTTCTTATAAATAACATTCAACCATTTAAAAATAGATGTTTTTAGGAGTGAAATATACATGCGTATAAAAAAAAAAATAGTTGAACAATTCTTTCCTTAAAATGAAAACGTATTTAATGCTTTCATACACATTGACGCTTTTGTAAAAATATTTCTGATATCCCGCTACACAACAAATGTTGATTTAACATAAAAGTATTAGCACTCCTGTGTGAAATTTGCTAGGTCTGGATTTCTGTTAATCAAACGAACAAAAAAGCGTGACTAGTACTACTATTCAAGCAATACTGTGCATTCAAGGATAATTGGGGCCTGTTCCCTAGCCTAGCAGCTTTCCACTGTGTGGGACAACTAGACGCAGGTGTGTGTGCTTAGGAAAACTCTTTATTAGGGAGTTTAAAGTCCCTTAGACGTGCCTCATTCTGTTTGTTTGCCATTTATCTTAAAACCGTATTGTATTCCCACAATATTAGGGAAGGTGATATCGCTGACGTGACCATTGTATTTTATGTTTTGGTAGTTAAAAATTTCGTTATATAGAAATTTATTTCGTTATATAGAAACACTTTCATATGTAACGACCATGGGGATTTGCCAAAACTTCACTATATGGAGAATTTCGCTATACGGAAGTACGTTATATGGAGGTTCTACTGTATATATATATGAAGCCCCAAGATGGGGAGGAGGCAAACACATGATTTTGCTTATGTTCTAAAAAATGGAGGGGCATGTGCCCCCTCCCCACCCAGAAAAATTACGCCTATGCTTGCACCATCTTTCTTACAGAAACTTGGAGTGCACTTACTAGGGAACTCCACCAACTGTCATTCACCAACTGTCACGATTTTTTGCATGTAGTAAGGTATGGTAAATCTATTGCCTAAAACATTAAAAATTTTCTCTATCTCGGAAGAGATCAAAAGATATGACATCTTGAATATTAGTAAAATCAGCAGCATTTGGCTGTAACCCGTCCATTTGGCGACACTGAAACTGAATTTCGTTTAATTTCGACAAGACTGCACTCTCTCTCTGTAGGGTATTTGGCAGAAAATTTTATTTTTAATTGTGACAGAGGGGTCTGTCTTCAATTCAGTGCTGAATATGAGGGGGGAGCACGGGATGGGAGGCATTTTCCCTCTATTTTTGCAGATGCCAACATTAGGCATCCCCCCCCACTCACCAGTTCTTTCCTTTCTGGATTTTTATGCGTGTGTGTACGTATGTATGTATGTATGTATGTGTGTGCATAACAAACTTGGTTTATATCTTGTTTTAAAGCCAGTTTCTAACTCTTCTTTATAAATAAAATAAGCTTACTATTTGTATTTTTAGTTTGTGATTATTGACAAAAAAAAAAGTTTCCACCAATAAATTCCCACGTTAATGCTGTGTCCTTTTTCGGTTATATTCCCGATCGATTTAAAAAAAAAGTTGCGTTATAATATTACTTAAAAAAAACAAAAAACATTCACTAGTTAGTTTATCTAGGTTTTATACTATCTAGACTATTGCAACCAAATAGACTCTTAAAATAATTTTTCTGACTGTGAATGAGATTTGAAGTCGCATATTACATTGAACATTGAGGAGTTAACACAATGACGTAAACGCTACTTTAAGGGTTGACTGATTGAAGGGTCTGGTAATTTTATGTCCCAAAACTACACAGTGGGCTATTTAAGAAATGATCGCCGGCTTTACGCGACCTCAGAACCACTATATGTCTGTAAAGGAATAACCATGGGTTAAAGGGGGATTGGAACCCCCAACCAGTGTGTTGTTAGTTAACAAAGTTCGCCGCTGGGCTACTTTAATAAAAAATATATGCAAATAAAATTGAAGCTTTCCAGGCAACTCTGAAAAGCAATCAATTAAAGGTAAAAACATATTCTGTGTACTTCACAGTAGGTAATGAGCAAGAACATAAAATTGCGTGTATTTTGTTTTTAGAAATGTGTATGAAAATTAATAAAAAAAAATTGCCGAAAACAAATTACATTTCATCAATGGCTACAAGAAATAAAGGGTGCTTCTTCGCAGTTCTCTTCAAAACAATTACCGCTTTTATCACTAAAGCATATTTCTTCTACCTTTTTAAATTTATTAGGTCTTGGAATTGGATATGTAGATTTTCATCAAGCGTATATTATCATGTTAGTAAAAATTTACGATGGTAATTGAATGTGAATGAAGGAATGTAATTTTGCGATATTATTTCTTTCCTGTAAATTTATCTCATTGCTATAATGTAAAACTGAAAAGCGGCATATTTGTTTGGCAAAATACTTCCACTGTTGGAAGAAAAAAGCATCGCAAGGCTGAATAAGTGATGTTGTGCCTGGTGGTAGTGTACGGAGCTTGCATACATCTGCATTGGGAAAAATACCCCTAAATTCTTTCTGGCCTGTCTGACCACTCCAGGAATCCATAATCAATATCGCTTTGTTAGATACGTTAGGAATAATTATTCCGGACAAAAAATATTTTTGTATATTTTTAGACGTTTTTCCATCTTTTTAGCAGTTCATTATAACGTTTGGTTGCATAAAAAGATTTTAACGGACACGCGGTCTAAAAATTCCGTTTTTTTCATTGTGGACTAGAAGAAATTTTGTAAGCAATTTTCCATCCATAGATATAACAGGTTGGATTGTCTATGAATGCGAAACTGCGTGTGATGAATTAATTAGCCCGAAAGTGTCTTTTTCACATTTAAAAGACAAGGAACGCATCGGGGAAATTTCTCTGTAAAATCCGCTTTAGTCACTGTTAAACACTGAAGCTGACGGATTCCTTTCAATATCATCCATTATTTGAAGGACAAATTCAACCGCTCGGTTTTCAAAAAATCTTTACTTTGGATATCAGTTTTTGTTACGAGTTTGGTAATTTTTCGCCCAGAAATATTAAATTCTCTTTTAAATGAATTTATAAATCCATTTGAAACTTTAAAGTCATTTATGCTTTTTTCTTTTGCGCATGCAATAAACCATTTTTGGGTGTCTTTATCATGTACACAAAAGCCATTGTATCGTGCTGATTTAAAACGATTAAAAACTGCGTTTCTTATTTTTTTTATTTTTGCGATCTATTGCCATTATTTACTATATAGTTGCGCATTCTATATATTTGTCTATAATTTAAATCTAAATTATAAAAGTATCGACATATTGTTGCTATTTTGTGACATCGTCCTTTCGTTGTCCAAGCAAACTTGACAACTTTTTTCCGCATATTCTAAAGTATAACTATTGGCAATTGAGCTGATGGGCTCCTTATTTTCTGATGAATTTTCTGTAAAATCGTTATTTGCAACCCTTTCGTCAAAATCAAAATCCAGCGTAGACTCAAAATCCATATAAAATTCCGATGACTGTAACCTTGTTTTAGCAATTGCAAAAAGTTCCATCCCTACATTCATTTCACTTTGAATTGTTTGCTGTAATTGGATCTCCAAATTTAGCTTTAACTAAGTTCAAAAAATGTATGTCAACATTTAGTAAATTAAGCATAATTCACGATAACTTCGAAAAGAAAATTCTAGTGTCAATATCTCTGTTCTTTATCGTGATCTCAGGCGTTCGGACGCCCAAAACGTT